>CAJHNH020000780.1:92500-232500 GCA_905116865.2 Candidula unifasciata
TAACCTAAAGGTTAAACGCGGTTTCCGGGACCTCTCCACTGGTAGTCCTCATCCGCATGGTAGCACTTTGAGTCACCGGGTGTTTATTGCTCTATGTGATGTCCTGGTGGGGTAAAATTTACCTACTTACATTTCCGCACATTTGCTACAGTAGAACCCGTTTCACGTGTGCACTTATATTGGTATTATCTTCGGCGACTCGCTTTGTTTAATTTCTTGTACGACTTACAAACCTTGATCAATCATTATTGCTTATTGTAGACTAGAGCAGGTTAGTTGCGTATCCTTAACAGGGCGTTGCAGAACCAACCCCAGCAGCCCCTGGTTGTTGTGTGGTTTTTATAGTCAAATTTACGTCCAGTAGTTTTGCCATTGCTTTCTGGATGGTCAGCTTTCTTGATACCACTGTCAAAACCAATGCAAGGTACATGGCCCGCAGCTCGGATCGAACCCGGCATTACGAAGCGTTCCCATCGACTTAGCCAGAGAGCCGACTATAGACTAGAACCGTTGCTAATTAGCTACAAAAGTTCATTGACTCATCGGCGCATGCGCAGAAATGACGGAATTGAAGGGTATGGCTTCTCTCAGTGGTCCTTTTTAGAGAAAGAATAGACCCGCTGCCCCCTTCAAACATGCCGTAAAGGGCACTTAGAATTTTGCTGAAATCAGATGAGTTGGACCAAAATGCTCCGATATTCTAGCCTAGTTGTAAACTGCATCATATCATGTCAACCGTTTTATTTTTTATGAGAGAGAAATTGGTGGGGCTGTGTCACTAATGTGGAGACTTCTTCTTCTCCTTCTTCTGCGCGTTCACCGGCTGTAATCTCCTGCGGAAAGTTCTGGTTGTTCCTCCACCTCTGGACTTTAATCTTGGTCCAGAACCTGAGTATTGTGTTCATCCGTTTTACAGATCTAACATAATTATAGGCTGACTGTTGGTTCCTTGCCTCTCAGACCGATGCATTTCGACTTCGAAGAAAGCCCTAGTTAGTAGACCCTTTCGACATGCTTGCTGGAGAGGCAGTGGGTTTGTTTTTGTTTTCCTTACTATTGCGGCCCTGGAACCCACATGGGGGAATGTAGAGATGTGACAGAGAACTGAACATATTCCTGTTAATCATGAGGACAGGAGCAAGCCTGGGTAAAGCATATCTTGAGAAAACCTGAGAATTGAACTAGAGTGCCCTTGCACTAGATCCAACAAAGCCGAGCAAATAAATGGAGATCAAGAAACGCGGTGAAGGGAATTAGAGAATTGGATATATAAGCTGAGCGAAAAATGGAGAAGTCAGCGACAGTAGAAGATTGTTCCATGTTGTTCGTCCATTACGAATTATCAAGACCACTTTCATCTAAAGTAGTAATGATCAGTGATTATGAGTACGAAGGTGGCTGATTAGTCCAATATGAGCCTGGAAAGTTCTTGAGCAGTGCAGACAATAGATGGAAGCCGTAGTCAGTGTGGGATTAGCAGTACGATTCTTTCTAGTCTGCCTCCGTTTCTCTGCCAGTGCAACCTCCGCTGTCTCCCACGTCGCTGTGTTGATGCCAACAGAATTGAGAGCAGTCTTGAGAGTGTCCTTATAGCGCTTTTTCTGTCCTCCCTGGGACCTCTTCCCTTGCTGCTCGCCAAAAAATGCTTTCTTTGGTAGGCGATATTCTGGCATGAGGGTTAGGTGACTAGCCCAACGTAGCTGATAATTTTTCAGTATCGTATGGATGCTAGGCAGCTTTGCCCTATCAATCCATACCAGTATGCAGGCAACACACATTCATTTATTGTCAGCTGTCGGGACCTAACCATCAAAGATACGATCAACGTTCCTTCAAAGTCTGAGTAGAACTGCATGAGTGGAGAGACATTAATAGTCTGCTAACAAATTAGCCGGCTCAATATGTAATTGATGTGGACCAAACACTCAAGTTCTGGAACAAAACTAAATTCCAGTCATGGAAAAAACCAGCCTGGAGTTTCCGGCGTAGTTCATAGCCTCCGAACACAGAAAAGAAGAGATATATGATGACAGAGCATCACATTTCTGCTTGAGGAATTGTGCTTCTCTTGTTGTCTCACACGATGCAAAATGTGTGGCTATTATCAAAAGCAATCAAAGTTGAGACTGTGTCAATGTAAGATAAAATAAATATGTGAGAACTGACTTCGTAATCTAATAATATAGATTTTATGTATTACGCATTGGATTGTATTTGTTACACATTGTATAACTTCATTTGCTGTGTTTTGATATGTAAAGTTCATTTCCATTACAAGAGCAATACTGGTGATTTAGTCTTTGTCAATAAGATTTGTTTTAAAAAATTCATATAGTTAGTATTACTCACATTGCCTTCATTTTGCCATGGCTAGAATCATTTCTATGATGCTTGTTGGGCCCAACCAAAATGAGTAAGATAAGTAATTAGCAAGAGGTTACAGCACGAAGATCATCCTGAATTCTTCTTCTTCTGTCTGTCGCTTAAATTAGATTTTCTATATCTGCAGTGTTGTCTCTAGTATAAACTTCACTGTCTGTTGTATTTTAATTAGCAAACCGTAAAGTTTGGCTTACACTGGTGTTTCTCTTAACCAAAAGTTTTGCCTTGATATGTTGTATTTGGGAAGTTTTGAAGGACGTGTCTCAGGCGCCAATCCACATTTACACATGGCTGCTCATCATTAATCAGCAGATTCTGCACAGAACTTCGCCCTTCTCACGACATGCCCGAAAAACTTTTTTCCCTAGGCAATTCTCCAGCCCTTTGTGCTTTCAAAGCCAATGTCTCTTCAATGCCTTGTATCAGCGTTTGCGCACGTCGGCCTCTTTCTCACTGGGCACAAAGATACATTAATGCAAACGCAGAAAAGGGAGTTAAAGAAGATAAGAGATGTATTTTGATTGACTAAATGAGGCAAACAGTGCATGAAAATACATAACCCGGGACAGTTTGTCTTCGAGCGACTTATTCCGTTTTGTGATGTTTTGTCTTGTTTGTTCCTACCGTTCTTATCAGATTGGTCCACGTTTTTGGCCCGAAGTCAGCTAAAACTGAATGCCTGTCCTTGAAATCGAGGCAACAAATTCGAAGTACGAAAAACATTCTCGGTTACATGTTTATACATATACACACATGCACGCATGTACATATGTGTGTGCATTTTTATGAATATTGTGTGTGTATATGTATGTTTGCTTGTATATGTGGGTACATATGTATGTGTGTGTGCATGCGTGTGTATGTGTATTTTTATATCTGAGTGTATGTGTGTGTGTTTATATACATATATATATATATATACGGATGTGAATCATGGACTGTAAGTAAATTAGTAAAAACGTATTTGGAAGCTGCGAATACCATGGACAAATAAAAAAGAGTAATGAAGACGTCTTGAAAGAAACTGACTCACTAAGAGCTGATTGTCACACAAACAACATACAAACAATGTTATTTGGCATGCACTGGCGTATTAACGTGCCCAGATGACTAGACCACGATGAGTTCAGTCACACCATCATTCCACAAACTTCCTAGAGTTCATTAGCACGGGAGGTCTGATACTAGTGCACACCAGCCCTGCACTCATCACTCCATCAACAATCTTCCATTAGCACTAGAGTTCAGTAGCCCGGCAGTTCTTATACTCTTGCACAACAGCTTCCACTCCCTCAACCATCTTCAATCAGTACTAGAGTTCAATGGCACGGGAGTTTTCGCACTCGTAACCACAGCTTCCACCCTTTCAGTAATCTTCAATCAGCACCAAAGTTCAATAGCACGGTAGAGCTGATAAATCCGCACACTTGCCCAATTTTCCCCCCCCCCCCCCCCCCCCCGTTTTTCTCCCAGAAACCCTTACCAGATTCAAACCACTCGTTTTGATGTAGTTAACACTTCTTATTCAATTTACCTGACGCAACAAGAACAAATCCAGACCACAATTACAGACGAAACTGCTCACAGTAGGTTAAACGTTGTCGATTTTTTTTTTCATAAATGGATGGATGGATTGATGGATGGATGGATCGATGGATGGACTGCAAACGTCACAAGACCGAAATCAGCATAGTCATTCTGCTATTTGATTGGCACTTTTCTGTTGTCGTTTTTCAGACGATGGTTAGCATAGGTGCATGGAAAACACAGCAGGTATCGATGACGAATGCAGATAGCAAGACCATCTGGCTTTAAGAATCTTCCACATTAAGTGCTTGAGATTTCCAAACTGTCGTTGCCATCGCATTTGTTTGACATACTTCTTCTCAGACGCTTACCTATCAACATCCCTGCAATCCTCTTCTTCCTTATCCCTCTTCAACTCCTGATTTTCCCCCTCCTTGCAACGCGATCCTTGGCTTATTGACAATGTCAGTGGAAAATCTTCTTCTTCTTTACGTTCACGGGTTGTAAACTGAGGTGGAAAGTTCTGGTTGTTCGTCTACCTCTGGATTGTTGGCTTGCTCCAGAACCTCTGTATTGTGTGCACATCCGTTTGACAGGTATAACACATTTTTATGCAGACTGTTGGTTCCTTGCCTCTCAGGCAATGCACTCCGACTTCGAAGGGAGTCTCAATTTGTCGACTTTTACGACATACTTGTTTCGAAGGCAGTGGGTCTAATCTTGTTTTCCCCCACAGTGGTACCACAGAACCCATACGGAGATCAGTGGAAACTAAAAACTGTAATATCTTTTGACAATTTGAATGTTTATTGAAGAATTGACAAGAAGAGACACTGAACGAACATTCTTTGCAGCTTTTCTTTAAGGCGTCGGAAGTCGGCTCATTCATTTGTGCATTCTGTTTGAGGTGTAACGACGTGTAAAAACCCAGTTGTCAAGCACTTGCTTACACTTTTTCTAGCTCATTTAGCGATGATCTGTCATTGGTTTTTTAATGTCCTCTTCGCTGTTTTTTTTTTTTTTTTTACTGAAATTGAATCAGGATGACGTTGGTAATGATTAAACTGACCTCAGAGTGTAACAACTCTTAAAAGTTCTCTTACTAAAGAAAAATGAGTGTCTATAGATGCTAAGTCGGCTCTGTGGCTAAGTCGATGCGAACGCTTCGTAATCCCGGGATGCCGGGTTCGATCCCAGCTGCGGGCCATGCGCCTTGCGTTGGTTTCTACAGTGGTATCAAGAAAGCCGACCGTCCAGAGAGGCAATGGCAAACTACTGGATGTAATTTTGCCTAGAATAACCACACAGTAGCCAGGGGCTGTTGAGGTTGGTTCTGCAACGTCCTGTAAACGATACGCAACTAACCTTACAGATGCTAAGTTTTAGCGTTAGTCCCTTGCAAATTTTCTCTGCGGTGAGGGCGATGAAGCTCAGCCCCAATACCTACAAAATGGATGGTGGGAGTTCAAAAAACATGTGAAGCCGTTTCCGGCGCGTGTGATTCTCCGTCAAATGTTTCCTTCTGTTTATTTGAAAAGACAGAAGCCATACACAAAACACGCGACCAGCTTGGTTCCAGTCATTCAAATGACGTAAACATCGTCTGTCGTTCTATTTCTTAAGGAAACCACACACCAAAGGGAATGTAAACAGACGCAGTTGCCTGTTTGCTGTTGGCTGTTTTGTTTAATTTACTGTCACCGACCAAAAACGGGCTTCCGAAGACATCCGTCAGACTGTCTCAACAGCTTTTTCAGTTCTGTTTTGTCTAACAGGAGATGTGATGGTGAAGTGGGTTACTGTGTTTGCCTAGTTGAACTGTGGTGTGGGTTTAACCCCTTGGCTAGGAAAAGAAGCATCTTGTCCACTACAAGTGTGTCTGATGATGGTGGTGTCTGTGGGAAGGGCGGTTAGCTGGACAGCTAAGAAGGCTTGACTATTATGCGAGAGACCCAGGTTTGAATCCCTATAAGGTTATGAAATGTATCCCTGTACAAAAATAAAAACCCAACCGCAATTACTCGTTTATTTTGGGGGGGGGGGGGGGGGGGGGGGGTCTGTTATGATAATGATGATAGTGAAGGATCTAATGTCTGTCATGCTTTATAAAGTGGGGGGGGGGGGAATGTGGGGTGGGGGTGTGATAATGATGATGGTGAAAGATCTAATGTCTAAAAAGCTTTATAAAGTGAGGGGATGTGGGGTGGGGGTGTGATAATGATGATGGTGAAGGATCTAATGTCTAAAAAGCTTTATAAAGTGGGGGGGGGGGTGTGAGGTGGGGGTGTGATAATGATGATGGTGAAGGATCTAATGTCTAAAAAGCTTTATAAAGTGAGGGGATGGATATGGGGTGGGGGTGTGATAATGATGATGGTGAAGGATCTAATGTCTAAATGTCAAAATGTATTTCAGGATCCTCGCCGGTGCTACGGAGTTCGTGCACTGCGCTGGGATTTTTTGTTGTTGAAATAATGCTTACGTCAGAAGTAGAACGGAGCACTTATGTGTTACTTCCCTTG
The DNA here is from genome assembly GCA_905116865.2 of Candidula unifasciata. Taxonomy (NCBI): domain Eukaryota; kingdom Metazoa; phylum Mollusca; class Gastropoda; order Stylommatophora; family Geomitridae; genus Candidula; species Candidula unifasciata. The sequence continues at coordinate 98,932 of CAJHNH020000780.1, forward strand.
TGCCATGATGTTGATCTGTTATCTAAACCTAAACCTTCCCTTCCTCCCCCCCCCCCCCACCCCACTACCACTAAGATCAACAACACCTTCCCAACCACCACCACCACCACCACCCAAACCGTATTTTTCTTTTATGCGTTCTATGTCTTTTAAAACTGAAGAAATATTTCGCTTTTTCTTGTTTCATTTCCTTCAGCAACTCTCTTTTTATTTCCTTAGAACCGTTGTATCTGATTGTTTTTATTTGCACGTGCAGAGTGGCAAGCATCGCTTCACATGTCCGAGGTAGTTAGCAGCCTCTGAATGTTTTCTCTAGGGTATGTCGGTGTGAAGGGAAACAAACCCTGCAGATAGATTGGTTTCTTCTGCATCATTTGGTGGTAAGTTATGCACGACAAGCTAAACACTGTAAGGGCCCTGTGAGAGCGAGTGTACATCGCGAAGGCATAAATAGATCACACGAATAGCTCACACAAATAGATCACACAAACAGATCACACTAATAGATCACACAAATAGATCACACGGGCTAAAGAGAATGGATCAATCTTCTGTATGCCCACACCTCCAGAGATTCAGTCAGATTTTCTCATTGTTCATTGTCCATATCTGTGTAGAACAGTGCAAACATATTAGCTGAACATCGTTTGACAATGTACCTCATCATCCTCATCCTGTAACACTACGTGTCGTGGAGTCACCAGTTTCTATTGACTGTCTGATCATCTCTTTCTGCCTTTGGCGGTCAGTTGCGATGGACTTCATGGTTGCATGCCCGAGGCATGTCCAGTCAGTCAGGTTCTGTAACCAGGTCTTTCTTGGTCTGCCTCTTCTCCTCTTTCCTTCTACTGAGCTCTGTAGTATTGCTTTTGAGAGGCCGTTAAATCTTATTACATGTCCACGCCATTGCATTTTTCGCCTTTTCACTGTAGTTAAAAGAAGTTCATAGTTGCAATGTGCTTGACAATGTACCTGGCGACTACAAAAGCAATGAAACTCCGGATTATTTAAATAATACTATTTCGCATTGTTTTCTTACTATTGTCATTGTTTCTGACTATGCAACTAATATTAACCTAATATTTGTCAATGAAACATCCATTGTATATGCGTTCACAGTCATAGTTGATATAAAACGTTGTAAAGAGTTCTTTTCTAATAAATTTGTTCAGATGGCTTCTGTTATTATTGATGTTTGTTATACTGTGTGTCCTTGTATACCTTAGAATGGATAAATCAAGACTTCCTTACCAAGCCCTCATTTGGACACCACAGGGGAAAAGATCTCGTGGAAGACCAAGGGAAACCCTACGTAGAACTATCATCAGGGAAGGCTCACTCGTGGGCCACTCAAACATCCAAGACCTACAACAGATTGCAACGAACCGCCATGCATGGAGAGTCATGACCTCTGCCCTATGTGTCGCACTCGACACAAGAGGAAAGACTAACTAACTAAGTTCATTCGCTTCGTTATCTGCCTAAAGCAAGAGATCCTTTTAATGCATCGACATATGGTGCAAACCCAGTTTTGTAGACTGGATTCTGTAGACAGCTTGATGATCTGAACTTCACTGAAGACATTTCTTTTCTGTCAGACTCACGGAATCAGATGCAAGATAAATATACTTGATGTGAGATCACAACTGCTGGGTCTGAAAATCCACGAGGGAAAAAATAAAAATAATTAGAATAAATAAGGCAGAAAAAAAGAGGAGGAGGAAGAAGAAGAAGAAGAAGAAGAAGAGGAAGAAGAAGAAGAAGAAGAAGAAGAAGAAGAAGAAGAAGAAGAAGAAGAAGAAGAAGAAGAGAAGAAGAAGAAGAAGAAGAGAAGAGAAGAAGAAGAAGAGAAGAAGAAGAAGAAGAGAAGAAGAAGAAGAAGAAGAAGAAGAAGAAGAAGAAGAAGAAGCAGAAGAGGAGAGGAGAAGGGGATGATGGAAGAAGAAGAAGAAGAAGAAGAGAAGAAGAAGAAGAAGAAGAGAAGAAGAAGAAGAAAGAAGAAAGAAGAAGAAGAAGAAGAAGAAGAAGAAGAAGAAAGAAGAAGAAGAAGAAGAAGAAGAAGAAGAAGAAGAAGAAGAAGAAGAAGAAGAAGAAGAAGAAGAAGAAGAAGAAGAAGAAGAAGAAGAAGAAGAAGAAGAAGAAAAGAAGAAGAAGAAGAAGAAGAAGAAGAAGAAGAAGAAGAAGAAGAGAGAAGAAAGAAGAAGAAAGAAGAAGAAGAAGAAGAAGAAGAAGAAGAAGAAGAAGAAGAAGAAGAAGAAGAAGAAGAAGAAGAAGAAGAAGAAGAAGAAGAGAGAAGAAGAAGAAGAAGAAAGAAGAAGAAGGAAGAGAAGAAGAAGAAGAAGAAGAAGAAGAAGAAGAAGAAGAAGAAGAAGAAGAAGAAGCAGAGAAGAAGAAGAAGAAGAAGAAGAAGAAGAAGAAGAAGAAGAAGAAGAAGAAGAAGAAAGAAGAAGAAGAAGAAGAAAGAAGAAGAAGAAGAAGAAGAAGAAGAAGAAGAAGAAGAAAGAAGAAGAAGAAGAAGAAGAAGAAGAAGAAGAAGAAGAAGAAGAAGAAAGAGAAGAAAGAAGAAAAGAAGAAGAAGGAAGAAGAAGAAGAAGAGAGAAGAAGAAGAAGAAGAAGAGAAGAAGAGAGAAGAAGAAGAAGAAAAGAAAGGAAGAAGAAGAGAGAAGAGAAGAAGAAGAGAAGAAGAAGAGAAGAAGAAGAAGAAGAAGAAGAAGAAGAAGAAGAAGAAGAAGAAGAAGAAGAAGAAGAAGAAGAGAAGAAGAAGAAGAAGAAGAAGAAGAAGAAGAAGAAGAGAAGAAAAGAAGAAAGAAGAGAGAAGAAGTAAGAAGAAGAAGAAGAAGAAGAAGAAGAAGAAGAAGAAGAAGAAGAAGAAGAGAAGAAAGAAAGAAGAAGAAGAGAAGAAGAAGAAGAAGAAGAAGAAGAAGAAGAAGAAGAAGAAGAAGAAGAAGAAGAAGAAGAAGAAGAAGAAGAAGAAGAAGAAGAAGAAGAAGAAGAAGAAGAAGAAGAAGAAGAAGAAGAAGAAGAAGAAGAAGAAGAAGAAGAAGAAGAAGAAGAAGAAGAAGAAGAAAGAGGAGGAGGATGAGGAGGACGCTTTTCCCGGCCTTTGTGCGTATTATTAAACCTACTCAATGGGTGGTGTGGTCAGTATCACCTTTACTTCTCAGGTCTTCACCTGGTACCCATTTAAGGCTGCGTCGACCTGGAAACTACGGGCATTATAAAAGAAAAAAAAAAAGTTCGGCTCCGTCTGGACTTTAAAACACATTCCCTTTTAAACCAGCTTTTTGTCCCTGCGCTTACCACGCAACCTTCGATACGCAGGGGGCCGTCTAGTAGCTTTATCACGGCATCTCCCATTTTAAAGTAGGTGTTTATATATTTCAGTTGGCGTCTGTGGCTTAGGCGTTGCTAACGTGTTTCGTAATGCCGGGATGCCAGATTCGATCCTAGTTGGAGGCGATTTGGCAGCAAACCGCCTTGCGCTGGCATCAAAGGAATGTCAAACTGCAGAACTTAAAGTTGCCTAAAAACAGCAACAGCCAACAAAATGCAGGGGTTGGTTCTGAAACATCCTGTAAAGAACGTGCAACAAACTTTACACATTTAATTATTGTGATTGCCTTATTTATTAATTAGCAAATTAGAGGATAATAATAATAATTATTATTATTATTGCGCACTAAAACCTCAACGCACATAAAATTCGTATGGGGATTGATTGCCAACAAGAGATTCCCACTCCCCATGATTTCTTTGAGTCGATCCCCCCCCCCCCCCCCCCTTTCCCCCCCCCCCCCCCCCGTACCCTGCCAGACGTACCGTATTATACCATTTAGGCATGGTTAAGTTTGTGACTTTTCTAAAATGCACACCATAATATAACAGTTCAAATGCCCGTTGTCTGCCCAACTAAGCTAAGCTCTTTTCTAGCTGGTTGATAATTCAGAGGCACTTTATTCCCACGTAGTCAACTAACAACTTCTTCGATACAGCAATAGCAGGGGTACCGTGCTTGATGATGATGATAACGACGTTCAACGCCACCAGCACAACTCACATCACACCTAGCGATCGACACCCTTTAAAACAAAGTACCACCATTCGGATGAGGATTAACCGCGGAAAGGTCCCAGAAACGCCGTTCAACCCATAAGTAGAAAGTAAAGATCCCTTTTCACGGCTTTATGCATATGGGAAGAGCACCCATATTTTTACAGGCCATCGGCACTAGGTGGGTAATGTGGTCAGCATTACGTCGGCCGTCTTTACTTCCCCAGGACATACATCCTGGTACCCATTGTGGGATGAGTCGACCTGCGACGCCCCGCACCATGATAAAAATCCACGCTGCCAGCAGTGGGTTTCGATCGCGGTACGTTGGAATTGTTTAACCCTAAGGTTAGGTTATGCAAGGGTCCCTGGCGACAGCCAAGGTGGGGCTTTGGAATCAACAACAAAATTGTGTCTGGATTTGGGACGCAGTAGACATTTAGAGGTCAGTGCAAATCGAAAGTTGACCCGTTGAATGGTCTACGGGGGGTAATCGCGGTTTGCATTTTTCTGATTTATCGTTTCTGTTCTTATTTCCCTTTGAAAATTGACCCCAAAAAAAATGAATTTTGTTTCTTCAACTAAAAAAAAAATGTCTTGCACAATTTAATCAAAATGGGCGGACAGCTTGCATCTCCGGCCCTGGTTGAACGTGGTCATTGATATTATCGAATCGAGTCGACATATTCTTTATTCAACAACGGAAAGTTTCGGGTATTCGTCCACTTCTGGATTTTAGTCTTATTCGAGAACTTAAGGTTTGCTAAAGATGTGATGAATGAAGTGGCATTACAGAGCCCGCTTTCTTGCCTTTCACCTTGAAACACGATTTTTTTTTTTTTTTTTTTATTTGTTGAAATGCATTTCCATACCGAGTGGCACTTTGTGCATCGGGTGTTTATCGCTTGTGTGATGTCCTAATAGAAAATTCAAGTCTGGAAAGATTGTTTGTGAAATCCAAAAAAGTTTCGTATTTTTTTGTGTATTTGAAGCACCCCACTTCTGGCTTTTGCCAAAAAAAAAAGGCCAAAAATAGCCAAAATCACCCATTGTCATCCACATGCTTTTGGTGTTTATCGCGTGTCGTCCTGTAGAAATATTATTATTCGACCTTTTTTTTTAAAGACTAACCGCATCATATGAGAGATATGGTCAATATTAATGACAAACCGGCATTATTCGCCTTTACTTCCCAGGTCGCCTTTACTTCCCAGGCATAACTTGGCAACCATTTAAAGCTGTGTTGACCTGGGAGTTAAAGTCAATTTTGAAAAAAAAAAGGGGGGGGGGGTCTACCTCGACGCCCATCTGGACCCTAGACCTTCTGGCGACAGGAAACACGTCTAGCTGTTACGCTCCACTCTTCTCTTCGTCTTCTTAGAGTCCACTTGCTGTTAGCTCTAGTTATTTGTTAACTTCTGTTTTTTTTTTTTGTTCCAGGACTTCAGTGTTGCCTGCAAATCCATTTTACCGATCTTGCTTATCCATATGCAGACTGTTGGTTTCTTGTCTCCCAGGCAGATGCTCTCCAACTTCGAAGGAAATACCACTAATTAGTTGACTTTGACAATATGCTTGTTTGGGGGGGGCGGGGGCAGTGAGTATTTTTTTTTTCTCCTAAAGCAGGTGTCACGGTCCCCACAGAGATGACGACACGATTTCCCAGCAGTGCGGATTTGCAGATAAAAAACCATGGAGCTAGAAACTGTCTTTCTTTGTACGCCCGTGCCATTCAGTTCTGACACTCTGAGATCGCAAAATCTGAGTCCGGAAGGCAGACCAACAGGACAGTCCCTGATATCATGTTCAACCTCAAAAAAAAAAAAGTTATAATTGAGACACCCATAATGGTCTCCATAGCCTAGTAAAAATGACGTCCAGTGGACGATTATTATTCAACTCACAGATGAGTGTATGTGAGCTGTAAACCCCCCCCCCCCCCCCTTTTTTTTTTAACCCCTACCCCTCAACTTCCACCGGCTGCTCCCTGTTGGTTTTTGACATCTTTGTGTGTGTGGGGGGGGGGTGTGTGTGTGTGTGTGCATAATATTAATCTAGATTCCAGACGAGCAGGACAAATCCCAATATCCGGTTCAATCTCTTATATCTGTATTCCCCGTGGGGATTCCGGGGCCCTATTACAGGGAAAACAAGAATAGACCCACTGCCTACCCAAAAGCATGTCGTAAGTCGACTAACTGGGAGCTTACTTTGAAGTCGGAGTGCATCTGCCAGAGAGGCAAGGAACCAGCAGTCGGCATACAAATGAGTCAGATCTGTAAAAAAAACAGATGCACACGCAACACTCAGGTTCTGGAACAGTACTGCAGTACAGAAGTGGATAAACAACCAGAACTTTACGCCAGAGTTTACAGCTGGTGAACGCAAAGAAGAAGAAGAATATAAATATATATAGCGGCACCAGTAATGACTCCACTAGTTTTGTGTAACCTAGTCGCGGAGAAGGACTGGAATTTTTCAACTTACGGATGAACAGATCACACTGTCTGAAGACAATGCCGTGGCGCGGGGTGACCATGTAATCTGGTCGACGCTCAACACTTATGGGGGAAAGGCGAGACGGACACACAACTAGACTGTTACTGGAACTCTGCGTTTTGTGCTGAAGATGAGGATAATGGAAATTTGTTGTCGTTTAATTTTTAATTTTAAAAATAAATTATAAAGAATGTACATTCCAAAACACTTTAATTTACAACTTCAGACAGGTTTTTTCTTTTTGATTTGGTAAAATAAAATCACTGGTTGTGTCATTAACTCTTTTAGTTTTAGAAGGTCGTGGCTAATATATGAGGGAAAAAATGACATCACTCAACTCATGGATACACTGCTTCCACAGGGGTCAAATATCCAATCCTTTGAGGAAGAATATCCTGACCTGAGTTTATTTTATAGAATCCTTCACTAAACCCCAAATAAGGCATAGATAACTTACTTAGTGGTTTACCTGAATAAAGTCCAGGCATACATGGTGCGTTGATAGGGTCAGAAAGAGTTAAAAGACCTGGGCAACAAAAAGGATTTTTATTTAGGCCCCTTCAGATTGTGAGATCCTAAGCGATAGGTTTTTTAGCTTATAGCACTGAATTCGACGGACGGTAGGCATGTATTAAAATAGAACAGATACGCAGTGGCATAGTGGTCAGCACACTTAACTACCGAGATAGTGCTCCGGGTTCAATTCCCCAGAATATCAGGATTTTGTTTTTAAACCAGTGTGGTTTTAAATCGACCCAGCCAGGTTAAAAATGAGTACCAGATTATATCCATAATTTTCTAGGAATAGTCTGGGGAAGATAGACGACAGAAAAGAGAACAGGAAAAGCCGATGGGAAATTTGACACGGAAAGACGACGTAAAAGGGGATAGAAAAGGTCGACGAGAAAGGGGGCAGAGAAAGACAACAGGAAAGGGGCAGGAACAGGCTATGGGAAAGGGGGTAGAGAAAGACGACGCGAAAGGGGATAGAGAAAGACGACAGGAAAGGGGATAGAGAAAGACGACGGGAAAGGGGATAGAGAAAGACGACAGAAGAGGGATAGAGAAAGACGACGGGAAATGGATCAGAGAAAGGCGATGGGAAAGGGGGTAGAGAAAGACGACGGGAAAGGGGATAGAGAAAGACGACGGGAAAGGGGACAGATAAAGACGATGGCAAAGGGGATAGAGAAAGACGACGGGAAAGGGGATAGAGAAAGACGACGGAAAAGGGGATAGAGAAAGACGACGGGAAAGGGGATAGAGAAAGACGACGGAAAAGGAAATAGAGAAAGACGACGGCAAAGGGGATAGAGAAAGACGACAGGAAAGGGGATAGAGAAAGACGACGGAAAAGGGGATAGAGAAAGACGACGGAAAAGGGGATAGAGAAAGACGACGGGAAAGGGTACAGATAAAGACGACGGCAAAGGGGATAGAGAAAGACGACGGGAAAGGGGATAGAGAAAGACGACGGGAAAGGGGATAGAGAAAGACGACGGGAAAGGGGATAGAGAAAGACGACGGAAAAGGGGATAGAGAAAGACGACGGGAAAGGGGATAGAGAAAGACGACGGAAAAGGGGATAGAGAAAGACGACGGGAAAGGGGACAGATAAAGACGATGGCAAAGGGGATAGAGAAAGACGACGGGAAAGGGGATAGAGAAAGACGACGGGAAAGGGGATAGAGAAAGACGACGGGAAAGGGGATAGAGAAAGACGACAGAAGAGGGATAGAGAAAGACGACGGGAAATGGATCAGAGAAAGGCGATGGGAAAGGGGGTAGAGAAAGACGACGGGAAAGGGGATAGAGAAAGACGACGGCAAAGGGGATAGAGAAAGACGACAGGAAAGGGGATAGAGAAAGACGACGGGAAAGGGGATAGAGAAAGACGACGGAAAAGGGGATAGAGAAAGACGACGGGAAAGGGGATAGAGAAAGACGATGGCAAAGGGGATAGAGAAAGACGACGGGTAAGGTCATAGATAAAGATGACAGGAAAGTGAATAGATAAAGACGACAGAAGAGGGATAGAGAAAGACGACGGGAAATGGATCAGAGAAAGGCGATGGGAAAGGGGGTAGAGAAAGACGACGGGAAAGTGGATAGAGGAAGACGACGATGATGATGATGGTGATGGGAGAAAGAGAGAGGCAGAGATCGGATATGAGATGGCGAACTGACGAAGCTTATCGACGGGTTGCATGATGTTGACAGTGTCGCTGCCTGAGATACTGAGTTGTATTGCTTGGTGCAGCCCCCGTGGAATGCCTTTCATTTGTGCAGCGGTTGTGTCATGGGATTAAATATGGCCGGTAGGCGGTTGACGTATAAGCTGGCAAAATACCTTATGTAATAATTCTACGTGTGTATCTTATCGTGCGCGACTGCTTCCATCAACGACAAACTGCATTTCTGATGGCCACTGTTGGCTTTGACACCTCTAGCAATTGAAATATGCATTTACTGCGTGCGCATATTTCTAGATTGTTCCAGGACTAATTGTTTGTTCACCAATTTTTTAAATGAGACAGTGAGGAACATTTCAACTGATTCGCACTGGCACAGGAACGTAATATTTAACACTACGATCCAGTCATCTCCTTGTGAGATGCAATTTTTCGTTATTTGAAGCCCCACCCTGGCTCTTCCCAGGGGTCGCAATATAGCCCGACTATAAACATGGTTTAATGGCTGAACGCGGTTTCTGGGACCTCTCCACGGTGATCCTCATCCACATGGTGGCACTTTGTGTCATCGGGTGTTTATCGCTTGTTTGATGTCCTGGTGGGTAAGAAAGTCTACTGCTACTACTACTACTGGCACAGGAACGGAGCAAGTATGCAGTGAAGTTGAAACGTCGACCAAGACTAATGACTATGGCTTTTTTTGGGGGGGGGGGGGGGGGGGGTACGGAGTATAACTCGTCCCGACATGGGACACAATATTTTGTTGATAGTGAAACCCCACTGTCTGGGCGTCAGGTTACTTGGGAACCGTCGTCGGGGGTACACTAAACCTTAAAAATGTTGGCCGCTGAGTAAACTTAGGTGAATAGCCCTGATGATCTGTATTGTGCTCTTTAGATGAATAATGTTCATATCTCATTCGCAAGTCCACAACAAAATAGGCGTGTCTGCCGTGGGGTGGACTTTTCCTGTTGTTGTTAGAAACGTTTAACTTTCTTACGGCAGTTTTCATTGGGTCATAGCTGTATAGCGGATTAATAATATTGTTTATGCCTGCAAATAATGGGATAAAACATAATATTTAAAAGCTCTAAAATGTTAAAACATTTAAAACAAATAACAGAATGATAAATAATATTTACTGTTACTTTACATTTACAATTAATTAATATTTTTCCCCAACATGAAATAAAATAGTCCCACCAATGAAAACTCTTGTCTCAATGTGAAGGAGAGCGCCGGGATAGAACTGAAGCCTCGTTTTGAAAGTTGGGGAACTTCGGTTACAAATGGCGGAGGTAATAGATGGTGTAGTATTGAGCAGCTAAATATTTTACTGAGCATACTTGCCGCTAGACCTTTCTTTCATTTTTCTGACTCACAACAAAGTAATGATATTTTTTCACGCATGTGTATTATCTCGTGATTATATTGGGTTTACTGATGTATTTTATAATAATTTTACAATATGCATGATTTCGAGAAAACCTTTCTCTGTACTGTGAGGTTTTCACACGCACCACCTTACTACACCCCTTCTCACAGACAGAAGGCAGTAGTAAGGTTTCTTATTGACAGTCCGAGATCGCTGTTTATTTTCTACTTACAATAATTTAAATTAGTATTTCAACGAGAAATTTATGCCTGCAGTCAACTGGCACTTTTTTAAAATCAATTTATAATATTAAATTGTTCAAGTTATCTTGTTTGCAGATTAGTTTAGTTAGCTAAGAAAGATTGAAATAAGGCAGTAATAAGTAATTTAATCATGATCATTGGACACTACACTACAGCTGATAAAATGTGTAAACTTTAAGTTAATTAAAATAAATTCTACAGTGCTTTTGTCCACATAACATTAAAATCCTGTCTTTTTTTTTAATTTTAAAGGGTTAATACTATGGGCTCTACTGGCAAATCCGGACGAAGAATAAACAGACTTGGACGACTTAGTCAGAGTTATCTCCCGTCGCCGCACTCCGAACAGTAATCGGAAAACAAACGAAACAAACGACAAACTTACCTATCATCCTGCGGTTGCGTGTAGGGCTGCGTACGGTTGCGTGAGACATCGTGGCATCATCATATGGTTGCGTGCACAGTTGCGTACGGTTGCGCGAGGCATTGTGATTAGGGGTAGGGTTAGGGTTAGGGTTAGATGTGAAAATTTTGACATAGGATTTCGAAATACTGGCCGACAATATGATGTTTGTGGGAGTGGCGCCACTGAAACTCTGCCAAATATGACGCCAATAGCGTGCGGTTGGTGCCCCCAATCGTTGGCGAATTGTGCGTGTGACCAGCATCCAGAGGCCCTCGATTGTTTGTTTGTGTGTATGGGACTGTGTGCGATTATAGGGAACTCCGGCGTCAAAATTGTCAAATCTAACGCTAATCCTAACCCTAATCCTAACCCTAACCCTAACCCCTACCCCCCTAACCACGCAAATGTATTGATCATTAAAGCATACAAATTGGCAAACACCAACAAACAAAACACACCCCCAAAAAAAAAAAACCTGCAGCGTCGAAAAAAAACCCAGATCTGGGGGAAACAACCAAGCATTGGCAGCCCTGATGTCGACGTGACTGTCTTCTTTGTTTCGTTGTGGATTTTCCGATCACTGTTTGGAGTGCGGCGACAGGAGAGAACTCTCACTAAGTCGTCCAAGGCTGTTTATTCTTCGTCCGGATTTGCCAGTAGAGCCATACTATGTATTGTTTACAGTCAAGTGTATGTGTACACAAAAAGAGGAACATAAACAGAACATTAAACTTAAACATGTGTTGACAAAACAGGCAAGTTCAATCGCAAATTAAAATTCCAACATTTTTGTAAGCTTGTTTTATTTAAGTCAAATATTTATCCCTCAGTGGAGCATAGGCCTTAACCAAGTCGTCCTATCCTTTTTGCTCTTGCCTCTTGTTGTGTCTACCTGCCGACATTTATTCTCTTTTTCTAGTTGGTTGGTTACTCATCCAAGTGTTTGTTATTCTAGGTCTGTAGTCTATTCTGTCTGGACATTATCTTTTCACCATATTTTCGGTCTGCCTTGTGGTCTACAGCCATTCAGCCTGTATGAGATTTCCTTTAAATAACGGTCGCTAGCTGGAAGGCGACGGTCGCTTAGTCGGAGTTCACTCCCTTGGCTGCAGTGCAAATATGGAGTGGTAAAGAGGAATGAAACAAATGACATACTTACCTGTCATGCTACGGTTGCTTAGGGTTAGGGTAGGGTTTGGGTTAGGGTAACACATGTAGCGTCGAGTACTTACCCATAATATCCGCTATATGTGAAAATTTTGACGCAGGAGTTCCTAATAGTGGCCGACACTGTGCTGCTTGTGGGAGTGGCGCTACTGGACTTCTAACTATGGCGGCATTAGCGCGTGGCTAGTGCCCAATTGATGGCGCATTGTCCGTTTGAGTAGCATCCACAATGTTTTTGATTCGTGACTTGTCCACTATTTGCACTGCAGCCAAGGGAGTGAACTCGACTAAGCGACCGTCGCCTTCCAGCTAGCGATCCTTATTTAAAGGACAGCCAATTTTTGTAATGTTTAAGTAATATTTTTTGACAGACCTTAATCAGGTGAATTTTAATGTTTGTAACGTCTCAATTTGCCTGGATATTTTCTCCCGTTTTTTTGTCTGGGCTATCCTCCGAAAATATACCTCAACAGGACTTCAGTCACATGTCAGTTGCGCACTTCCGCCACCACCGAGAGAATCTCCCACTCTGCTACGTGCGCTGTGGATTGGGGCTAAACTAGATGGCTGGGACTTATGAGCAGCAGCTACCCGGCTACCGCATTTCCTGCAGCTTCCTTCATTTGTTTGTGAGTCCCAGCCATCTAGTTTAGCTCCCCCCCCCCCCCCCCCCCCCCCAATCTGCTGTGGGTAGCGGATAGGATAGCCCTTCTCTGCCTTGTGGCTTACGGCCACTCAGCCTGCATGTGTTTTTTTCCTTGACAAACTTGACCAGGTAAATTGTTACTTTTAAAACATCTTGCTGTCAGACGTGAAAAGTTTTTTCAGCTTTAGGCTGTACAAATTTTTCTTGTGTTTTTATACCTTCCTTTGACATTTATGTGTTTCTTAACCTTTCAACAGGTGGTCCATTCAGATACTGGCAGTCCAGGTAAGATTAATTTACTTCTTTTATGCAGCACTCCATTTATTGTTTAATTGTTGGTGGCTTCAAATGAAACCTTAAAATGTGATATAAATTGCAATAGCTTTGTCTTAACTTGTCGGTAAGGATGTCAGGAGTAGTAAGCATGTGACAGCGCATGGTCAGATGAACATGTGACGCCATAACAATTTAAAGATGGCCGCCACACTTTTGACATGCAGCAAAGAGCAGAGTTGTGTTAGCTGGGTTTTAAAAAACAAAAGGCTATCCTCCGAATAACGGTCCTAAATTATCGAAGCCGAAAATATACCCTAACAGGGCCTCAGTCACTTGTCAGTTGGGCACTTCCAGGGACTATAACGCCACTGCCGAATTGCGACCTACGGCTCCGCCGAGAGTATCCCCTATGCCGCTCACGCGGCGTTGATTGGGGCTAAACTAGATGCCTAGTACTCACGAGCAAATAAAATGAAGGAAGCTGCAGGAGATGTGGTAGCAGCTGCTCGTGAGTTCCAGCCACTAGTTTAGCCCCAATCCATGCAGCGTGGGTTATAGATACTCTCCGCAGTGCCGGAAATGCGCAATTGCCATGTGACTGAGGCCTTGTTAGGGTATATTTTCCACCTCGATAATTTAGGACCGTTTTTCGGAGGATAGCCAAACAAAACAGGGCTATCCTCTGAATAATGGCCACATATTATGGCGGCAAAAAAAAATCCCTTACATGGCCTCAATCACATGTAAATTGCAGACTTCTTTCCGGCGAATATACCGCGGCAAAAGTAATATACATTTTCAGGGTTGATGTCGTGAAACGCAACAAAACACGCAGTACACGTGGGATAAAGATTTCTAAGTAAACAAAAATAAAGGACGATTTTTGCGTATTTGACGCCAAACTGAGCCCTCAGTGGATGATGTGGTTGCCTTTACTTCCCATAAATAAACCTTGGGTATGAGAGCCAAAGTTTTTTATTCCTTAGGAATGGCAGGTCAGTTTCTAGTGACTTTACTAAGATTTGTGATCTAATTTAAAACTTCGAAGACCATAACAACTTTCATGTAGTTTCATGTTGATCACATTTCTTCAAGAAACTGGCTTTCCATTTAATTCTTGTGCATTCACATTTCCTTCAAGACCTCTCCTCCTACTGTTTTTTTTTTTTTTTTTTTTTTTTTTACTGTTTCAAGTAATGATAGAACCAACTCCTAGCATAACCTTACCTTCACTTGCTTTTTTTACAACGGAACAGATTAAATGTAAGATTCCTGTTTTTGTTTTCCATAAGTGAAGGAAAGGACCCTTTTCCAGGCCTATTAGGCAGTTAGTACTAGACCTGTATTTTCTAGACCAGTTGGCACTCAGTGGGTGATGTAGTCGCCTTTACTTCCCAGGACTTTATCTGGTGACCATTTAAGACTGGGTCAACCTTGGAGCCAATGTCATTTTTGAAGGAAAAAAGTCTGACTTGTTCAGATTTGAACACATGGTCTTTAGATCGGTAGACAAACACCTAGCCACTACACCATGCAGCTCACTTGCTTCTCCTAAGGGCCTCATTAAGACCAAAGTAGCCAACAAATTCTCATGTTGATGACACCACTTTTCCTGGCATGTTGAATATACTCCAGACCCATGTTCTTTAGCCTGTGGTCTTCAGGCCTGTTCCGGTCCGCATCAGTTTCCTGGTGGTCCACCAGTAATGTCCTCCCATTCATGTATTTAACCACATATTAATATGTATCTCAACCACCAGTCAGTCTGGCAAATATTTCGCCTTTTTTTTTTGATCTCGACCCTCAGCTCACTCCCTGTAGAATCACTTACCAGGCCCCCGTCTGCCTTATAAAGTAGCGAATTTCCCAGAAGAGCGGCAGCAGCCAGTAGTTAATCTGCTGATTGCCTTGTACACCTGAATGTCCATATGCTCAGATCTGTAAAAGTTCAAAAAAAGATTTCTAGAGAATTGACATCACAGCACTCGAAGCATTCCCATGTGTGCTCCATCCTCATCTTCAGCAGCCAGTACAGAGTTCCAATACTGATGGTATCGTCTTGTCTTTCCGCTGAGTGTAGTGGGCCGGCCAGACCCTCTGCTTACACCCAGGTGCCTCATTCTCATAATAATTTTCTTTTCCTACTAATTCTGTTGCTTGTTCCAAAAGGGCCTTAACCACATCTGCCTTGTCATGTATCAATTCATTACCCACTATGCTGGCATGGCCTGGAGAAAAGATCCAAAGCATGCTCACTACCCGTGACCTTTCCACTGCCACTCTGTTCAAAGCATCCCTGTCTTTACCTTTCTTAGCATGCTTTCAGAGTTTGTTACAATTACGACATGGTAAATAACTGAGCTATCATTGGAAATTATTTGATGGATTTTTTATTTTACAACAAATAATTTATGATAGCTCGGTTATTTACCATGTAAGTTGACAGTTGCATATGGTACAGTAGAGTCACGAAAACTTCTAACATCCAACAGATACGGACAAGGATTTTGACCTGACTGCTGACATGATGGTCCATGATTATGACGACGAAAGAACCCTTGAAGAGGAGGAGGCCCTGGCTGGTAGTGATACAGAGGAATTAGATGATCTTCAGAAGGTAACACAAATCTGAATTTTTATCAGTCACTTTTAACATCTTTGCGTATTAGTGCGTCTCCAGAGGAACATTATTTTTAACTGATACGGAGCAGCTTTTTTTTTACTATAGGGAACTGCCGTGGTGTAGCGGATAGACGTTCACCTGCGGATCAGAAAATAACTTTTGGTTCTGGCAGAGATTGACGTTTTTGTCCAAAGATAACCTTGACTTCCATGTTGGCCGAGCCTCACATGAGAACCAGGTAAAGCCCTGGGTAGTAAAGGCGACCATCATGTTATTGAGTACATCACCCGCCAAGTGCCAGTTAGTCTGTTAAATTTAGGTCTGGCCCTGTTTGCCCAATACATCTGAAGGCCTAAAAAAGAAACCTTTACTTTCTGTGGCTTAGAGGTTTTTGAACGCATTTCACAATTTCGATCATCCTAGAGAACTGAAGTAGACGGTTTGTTTTCATAACTTCTCTTGGATTTCAAGCAGTAGTTTGAGTTAAACCATGTCTTGAGGTTTTCAGATTGTGGTACAAAGGTCTTACCAAGGAAGAGATTGGGGCCTCACAATATTCCCAGTACACTGGAGACAGCACTTATGTTTTTTTGTGTGCATATATCATAGATACCTGTAACACCGTCGGCGGCCTCTTTGCATGAATGAATTCACATGCCTTTTCTAGACATGGGTTTTTGGTCACCTAGGCATTCAGGTCAGCACAGCCTAAAATGTGCATCTGGAAATTGCCCGGAAAGCGTGAACGGCTGGCAAGATATAGGCCACATCACTAGTTGAGTGTTGTGAGTTCTAAAAATGTGTGATTGCCAGCATACCCGCCTTAGCATGAAAAGAAATTGTCACAGGTGCATAACGTCTGCATCAGCGTACCCCCTGTAGGGCTGGTAGATTTTCAGCGGGTATGTGTTCTGTCACATACCGCTCCCGTCACGTGCCTGATTTAAGGATTTCTCCTTAAGAACCAACAGCACTCTGAAATAATAATGTTGAGACGTCAGCTCGTATTGGTCTAAGGGATATCCCGTGGCCAATATATGCTCAACTTATTTCAGGAGTAGGGCAACTCAAGCTTTGGCGCTACAAAATATATAATATTCCTAGGCACACTTGGCTGGACACCCCCACTTCTATAAAAAGGTAACCCCCAGGTTATGATAGTATACTATAATAGCCATGTTAACACAGATTACACTTATTACTCACACAGACATAAAAGCTAGACAGTTAGAATGGTGAAACAGGGACACCCAAGTCAGCCATGAAAATTTCTGCATGTAATAAGTCAATATATATATACATATATAAATGAATAAATAATCAAGAGTGTTCAGTGAATGGAGTTCAGGAATTGACACAACCCAAATGTTGAAGCAGCCAGATGTAGTTCTTGGTTATTACATGAGTTCATCATAGGAATCGCAAGGAGCTGTGGGAAGAGAGCATGTATATGAATAAGAGATCACTTATCCCAGTTTGTAGGTCAATGCTCCCCTCAGTCCATGGTGATTCGACTTTAGTTGACTCAATAGGTAGCTATGCCTCGATTTGATCTGGTACAAGCTGACTGTCTCACAAGTGAGGACACAGGAACTGCATAGGAGCCCAACAAAGCTCTTGAAGACTGTGGTACCCACTGACTGTCTCACAGGTGAGGACACAGGAACTGCATAAGAACCCAACAAAGCTCTTGAAGACCTGGTTCTCTGGATTGATGACATAGGTGTCTGCAATTGTCCACAAGTCCTGGAACTATGTAGTGGCAACAATAGGTAGGACTTTTGGGTATGCTTGGTGCCGAGAATATATGGGTTGGTGGTTGTTGGCTGGACTGTGATTCGTCTGCCTGATCTCTACGGAGGTATCATCCTGTCAGGAAAGAACTCAGAATTAGTAATCATCTTTATTCACACACCAGCTCACCCCACACTCTGCTACCCTTCTCCATTCCTCAGAGTGTAACTCTCAAGAACAGGAGACAATGTCTCCTTTAATTTATCTGTCTGTAAACTAGTATACCAGTTTGAAGACAAGGTATATAGCGGAGATAGACACTATCACACATAGGTCATCCTCTCTCCACCCTCATATCTGCACTCGCAGACATACAATGTATACAGTTAGTACCTATATATATATTTCACGTCTCCACAGGCTGTTCACTACACACCCCTGTTTCTGTGTCAAACACACCTTTGACTCAGAGCGTCTAGCTCTGACGTCACAGCAGTTAACGGTTAAAAGATGACCCAGATTCCATATTTCTGCTAGGAGGCACAAAACTTCGTTTGTCTGGTCAGAGAATAATTACTTGTAGGGTTTAATATCTTTACAAATGGTGTGGGTTATGTAGAGCTCACACTATTTAGTCTGCACAGGGAAAGGTTTAATGTTCGGAACCTGATCTCTGGACATCAGGAACGGCCCAACTCCGTGAGATCACACAGCTGAATCTTCCCGCTTTGCAGCAGTGGCCAACTTTAAAAAGACATATATTATGGTACTTGTAAACTATAATCAACTTACCCAAGCTTAGGAATTCTTCAACGATAAAACTGGTACTTTGAATGCGCCAATTTTATTTATAGACTGTATACACGTCTTGACACTTTGGAGATCAGGCTAAAGAATCCTGCTGAAAACCCCCGCAAGCGTCTCTAGGAAAGAAGTCCCTGTATTGATGCCCAAGGAGTAAACAGGCTTACAGGAATATTTGAATTAAACACCAGAAATACTCAGCCCACAGTTGCAAGTTTGAAAATTTAGACTTTTCAAAGCAACTAGAGGGTCTAGAAATGACTATTTCACCAGATAAAGGTATATATCAATATAAGGGACTATATACCCCTCCGGACGGGTTTAAGTTTGAAATGTGAAGTGCCCGCTTAGGGAAGTCAGAGTCACGACTCGTCCATGGTGTAGGGTTGGCTGTTTACTCCACGACACTGGTGTAAGATGACTTACATCTACAGTGCAAATATTGGAGATATAAAAAGTAAGTAATGGACCCTTTTCTGCTTTTCTCTCCATCTCTCTTTGTCTGCCTTTCCTTTCCTCCTGTGCCTTTGTCACCTTTGTCAGTCTCTCTCTCCCGTTCAAGTATTTGGTCTAGAGTTGACAGTGCTTGTACTCCCATGTCACTTGAAATTGATTCTACCCTTTCTGTTTAAGATTTCTATGTAGATATATTTTTTAATGTCTTTCTCTTCATCTCTTATCAAGGGTTTTCTCATTTTAATTGGTTTGTGACTGCTTTACTATTCCATAGATTCTTTTCCTGGTGGTTTTGGTAGCTACAGTTGTCGAAATGTCAGCACTTGTTTCTTTTCTGTGTAACTTATTCTCATTTTTGTCATTTCTCATCTCTCTCTGTATATCAGTGTGTGACCTTCACATAGCAAATTACCCACTGGTTTGATTGCGTTGCCGTTACCATATATACAGCAAACATTTAAAAATCAAATTGTTTGAAACTATCCAACATTCAGTTTTGCTAATGGTAATCATGATCATCCTTTTAATTTGCTCCCTCTGCCAGCAAGTCTATATCTGTGCGTGTATATCCACATGTGAGCGCATGAAGACAGTACTACGTATGCCTGGTACACCCTTGAACAAGGCAAAAAAATACTTTGAAAAAAACTAATTTGGCTATGAACTCTGTATTATCTAAACCTAATCTCTGCTGCATTATATTTCCCACATTTTAGCTGTGCTTGCTACATTTGTGATCCATGTGTCTCTAGGAGAGTGAGATGCCCATAGAAGACCTCTTGGCTCAGTACACGACCGGAGCAGGGGCAGTAGAGTTGACTGGCGACCTCACAAGTGACTCATCCTCTAGCAGTGAAGATGAGGATTCGGAAAGCCACGAAGTGGCAGCAATCAAAACAGCCACTCACGACAAACACAACAACGGCAGCGTTGCCATCGAACCCACCAAAATTGTGTCTCGGTCTCAAACAGAACGGCTCCTGAGGTGTAAGTTTTATTTCAGATTTTTTTTTAAAGGTTGATTCTTATCTTCTCTCTACATTGAAGCCTCCAGCATTGTAACTGTTATTTCATGGGGGGGGGGGGGGCAGACAGACAGTGTAAGACAGACACACTTTTTCATAGCAGCATTTCTTTAGCAGAAAACTGCCTAAATCTGATGCGCTGAACTAAAAGGCGCAGCTACCGTAGTCTGGCTGTGGATCACAACACAGCACACCAACCCTCCTTTTAGGTATGAGGCAAAAGTATTTGTTTAATAAAAACCATTGTCCAAGGAGGGACAGAATCATGGCATCCCTGCTGGAAACATCCTTCTTTGTTTTGTGTTAAAAAATTTACAGTTAAGCCATCAGCAGGGAGGGTTATACTGGGTGTTCTGGGATTGCTTTTAATGTTTAAAAAAAAAAAAGTTGACAATGTGAATGCTGATTCATACTGTAAAGTTTCTGTTGATGCTTCATGTTGCAGTTTAAAGAAAATGTACTACTCTTTCATGAAAATGGCAGACCACATTTGGCTCAGTTAACTCTGCAAAACAATTAACCATTTAGGGTAGAAACTTCTGGAACATCCACCTTGCAGCCATGACTTAACCCCTAGCGATTTCTACCCTTTTGGTCCACTAAAACCCACCTTGGCGGGAGACATTTCACAGATTATGCAGAAGTTTAACGTGAATTGAAAATGTGGTTTAGAAAACAGCACGCAGTTCTATGCAGCAGTTTTGGGAAAACTGATAAAAACATGGGATAAGACTATCATTGGTGGAAATTATGTTGAAAAATTAAGGCACAGTGTATGCGTAAAAATAAACGGTTTTCAAGTTATCGTCTTTTTTCCCCTTCTTTTCAAACCACCATTTGTGACTGACTTATTGACTTTTCCTCATAATTTTTTTAATTGTGTATTGAATTGTTGAAGTATATCTCAATGGATAGAATGGATTAGAACATTCAATCATGTCCATCCAATCAAGCAGTAAACAAAACCTGTCCCAAAAATATTAGTTGAAAATATGGAAAATTTGTGTGAATATCTAGGTTCCATAAAAGGACGATTCTCATGGCAGTGCAAAGATTAAACATTAAAAATGTGGTTAAAGACCAGCAAGGAAATCAGCTGAAATTTTGAGAGCATGCATCTTCCCTAAAGCAACGTACAGCTGTATGTTGTGGATTATCATGCTGTATTTAAGGAAGACAGTAAGTGCTGAAAGATCTGGAGAATCAGAAATTGGCTATTAAACAGCAGCATATCCCAGAAACTAAAATATTATGGCCATACGAGTGCCATGACGGATTGAAAAGAATAGCAGTTGAGGCGTGGTTGCAGGAAAGAGGGGCAGGGGCTGACCAGCATCAAGATGGCGCAGGGTATGTGTCATGTGGTGGGGAAAGGCAAGAGAGCGGCAGTTTTTCAGGCAGGCTGTGGTAGTAGTGACACATTTATGCAAAGGACTTGCTCTATGATGATATTGAAACCTTAAGATTTTGTCTCAAGTAGAGAGGATTGTAAACTACATTTTGACCAGATTGATATTTCTTCTGTGTATACTGAAGTATATTCATACGTTCAGGTTGGTCTGGCTCTGAAAGGTACCTAAAAAAAAAGTGCAACTTTAATGTCAATCAGTAATCTGCATTTGCAGTATCAAAGAAAACTATTTTTATATCTGATTGTCAGATACAAAGAATCTGAGCCAGAAAGCATGATTAGTATCTACAAGTACTGGATGGTCATTTGCTTTACCTTACTCGTCTTCCTTTTTGTTTCCTCTACATCCCAACAAATGTAACTACAGCTACCATTCATCATGAAAGTGACGACTCAGAATCATCAACAGAGGATGAAAATTATGAGCCAATTGAAGAACATAAAAAGGTGACATTTTTATTTATATGTTAGTTTGTCGTGTGTTGTTTGTAAACACATTAAAATTGATTTGAAATACTTTCTGTTGTACAGTAATTAGGTTTGGAGGGGAGCATTAGGCAGGATACTAGCTTTATCCGAGGAAGAGGAGATACAACCTAAAAACTTATGGCAAGGCAGATCAGGGACTTAATTTTGGTTGTGCTAGAAGGGAAGCTGCAGCTTTTCTTTCTTTCCGCTCTTTTCTTCTTCTTTTTTTTTTAACTTTTCTGTCCATTTCTGTTTTTATCCCTGTTGTTTTTTTTCTGTATCCCTGTATGTCACCCCCTTTCTGTCTGTCTGTCTCCTTGTCTTACCTTATCTCTCTTCCTGTCTTACTGTATCTGTCTTTCTCAGTCTTACTGTATGTCTTTCTTCCCCATCTCTCACCTCTGTTCTCCCTAGTGGTTTCAGTGGCCCTCAGCTTTTGTTAGCAGCTTGTGCAGGAAACGAAGTTCTTACTGTTCGTTCTCTCTTTTCATCTTCTTTCTGTCTCTCTACATCACTCACTATCATAATTGTATCCCCCTCTCCCTCCCTTTCTGTCTTTCTCCGCAATTTCTTCTCATCTCTGTTTTTGCAGTGGCGCAGTGGTTAGTTAGCTAGCCTGTCAGGACAGGTCAGAATTCTAGTAATTATCTGGAAGTAAACCCAACCTTGGGGACATTTGTGGGAAAGAAAAGTGACAAGATGCCAAGCTAGGCGCCTCAACCTCAAATGCTGTGGTTTAGACTGTGATGGCTTAAGACCTCCACACCGTGATGGCGGTATTCACTGTGGGACTATGTTTACCTCTTCCTCATCGTCTCTTTTTCTTCATATCACACTCTAGGGGGCTTTGAGCTTATTGCAGGGTGGAGGGGCTAGGGACTTTTTTATGCCAGTAGGATCTAGGGCTTATTCTTATTATGCTGGGCTTTATAGATCAGTCAGCACCCAGTTGGTAATGAAATCATCTTGACAGTCTCCTTTATTTCCAGAATATTTTCGGCTGTGTCAGCCTGGGTGCTAAAAGTTTTGGTCAGGGTGTCTTTAAAAAAATGGATCTGTAAAGGGTTTTAATCACATTGGGTCGGAGTTCAAGAGTTGGCTACTGTGCACTGCAGAATCAGAAATTCTGCAACTCCTGCATGACCCCACTCAGATTATGTGATTATCTTTACAGATGTCTTGGCGTAGAGAGGCTGAAGTGCATGGGGACTCGTTGCGGAAGTGAATAAATGTTGCTTTGTACAGCAGAGCCTAGGCTATAGGAGTTGGTTTTAGAACCAGCTGCACACACGGAGTAACAGTCTCCCAAACTGGGCAGAGAAAGGGGATAGAAGATGTACTCTGTGCACTGACAAGCGTCGCTTCAGGGGTCCTGGATAATTGGCTTCTTTTGAATCTTTTCTACAGGACATGCTGGTGTATTGAAAGTCGCAAGCTAGGTATTTTGGTTCTTTGGGAGCAGGGGGAAAAATGCAGGAGCATTAATAGATAGTTGTGGTATGATAGTGCGAAAAAGGGTGGGGGGGGGGATGACCAGGGGATTTACACTCAGAGGAAGGTCGGGATGAATATATAATCAAACTGCTACTGGTACCGTCTGGTTCGGAACTGGCTGCTGAAGATGATGGTTTTACCTCTCTCAAACTCCGGAGCCAAGGACAGTTCACAAAATGGCTGCTCCTGCACAGATTAAAACCTTACAACCTGCCAGTGTGCCGTTGCATTTGAGTGCATGTTTGTCAGATACTGTTTTGTTTACTGAAACAAGTCCCCATGGTTGCTAATTCTTGCAGCTGCTGTTTATTGCCACTGCATGTTTTCTGTAACAAGAGCCTACTATTGAATCTGCAGACAATACAAGTTGGCTCTGACTTCCAAGCAGTCATCCCAGTTGGTCTGTCTGTCTATGGGGATGCTCCAGCTTATGAGAACGAAGACAGACTTTTGTGGGATCCATCAAAAATTAAGGACGAAACTGGTTAATATTTTTCTTTACTTGTTAACTTTTCTGATTACATCATCTTGCTCACCAATAGGCCTAGGATTGTATATATATATATATATTATAAATATATATAAAGCAAAATACACACAAACATATATATATATATATATATATATATATATATATATATATATATATATATATATATATATATGTTTGTGTGTATTTTGCTTTATATATATTTATAATATTATATATATGACATATGTATGTATATATATATATACACACACACACACACATAAACACTTTAGTATGGAGAGAAAGCATATACAGGATAGTCAGTGTGAACTTTTGTCCTTTTCTTCTTTAGTCATATTCACTACTTCAGATGATACACCTCATACATTTTGTCTTGATGACCTGATAATAGAACTCTGGGCTCAGAACCATATTTCTGATTAAGTTTATTCTTTTTTTTTTTTTTTTTTTGAAAACGAAAAAAAAAAAAACTTTCTGGGCTTTATACCATTTCTTCTTGAGGTACAAGGTCTAGAGCATGTGTAAGATGGTCCTATCTATTCTAGTTATTTGACGAAATTTTATTTTTTTTGGGCGTGTGTACGCTTGCTAAGGTTCTTGAGCTCACCGTGTGCATCTTTCTGTATCTTATTTTTCATTTCTTGCTAAGCATTTACTCTAAATGGAACTGGTGACAAAATGCACCAAGCTTATCCAATCATTTGACATCTTTAGGTAAATTGGTGCTTATTTAAAAATGTTAAGTGGGTCATGACTCTCAGCTAAAAGACATTAGTTAGTCTCCTCTATGATGTATCTCCATCTTGTAGTGGTTTAGGAGCTTGTGTGTTCCAGTCACCTTAAGAGCTATGCTGACTGTAGCTTAGCTACTGGTAGAGTCTCTTGTGTCAGCCAGGTCGAAGGAGAGGAACCAGATGAAAAAAGACACACCATAAATTTAATGTCACAAAAAAAAAATATATCGATATGATCTCATGGAGCCCTGCCAGGCCCCTTGCCTCGAAGGGGTCCACCCAACACTGCTGGTGGGCACCTACCCCTGTGCTGTGGAGTCAGGGCATTAGGGTAAAAACTAGTGACCAGATATCCAGAACACTCATCATACTACAGTGGAATGCTGGAGTCCTAAAAAACTGTCTTTAACTAACCGCCTTCCTGAAGATAAAATCAATGTCTTCCACCCAAGAGACACACCTCAATGTCCATCACAGATTTTCTGTCAAAAGATATTAAGCTATACGCTACGGCCGAGAAGGGTACAAGGGAGTTCTAATACTTATTCGAAACTCAGTACCAAGCAGTGAAGTAAGATGTCTAAAACCAACCAGAAATTATACACGTTGATATGATAAAGGATGAGAAAATTAGAAATATATATATGTATGTAGCCCAGAGAGACTCCAAAAGTAATATTCGCTCAGAAAGATTGGGATACCCAGATACTGACACCAGAGGAGATGAAGTGGAGGACTGGGAAATAGACTCCAATCTTCATTTAATCGACAATCACAGCTTCTACTTAATTAAATCTGGTTTAAATCTTCCACTCCTGACTTAACCTTCTGAATCAGAGACATTCTTCACACAACTGATAGCAGTGTACTATATCAGTTAGCTGGCAGCAATCACAAACAATTGAAACAAGTAAATATGGATTATATCCCACAGGAACAGAAACCGTTGCCTTGATGGAATTACAAACTAGCTGACTGGGATAAATTTGCTTTGCTGACAGATAGGTACTGTTAAAACATAAACACATGATACAGCAAGAAGTAGTGGAAAGTCTGAACATAGCAATACTGCAAGCAGCATATGAGTCTATTCCAAGAGGTACGAGGAAAAATTACAAACCATACTGGACCAGAGAACTACAGATCCTCAAGGGAAAAGTGGAAGAGGCCAGGAAGACAGCAGAGAGAGAACAAACAGCTGAAGCAAACATTTCACTGAAAGCCGTCTCAGGAAAATACAAAAGAACAAAAAATCAAACAACTAGAAATTCCTGGTAAGAAAAGAAAGTCTGAAATTAGCCAAAGATGGAAACAAATTGTGGAAACCAGTAGAAGCCATGAACAGTAAAGGGCCTTATCAAACACATTAACAACATACTAACAGGAAAAGGGCTGCAAATACACGGATAAAATACTATGCTAGTGCAAACCACTGGACCGATCTGATGTGGGGCACCACCTATGACCTCGGAAATAAAGATGATCACACAATAATGAGACTACACCGTCCCACAAAACTAACCAGGAAGGCTGACACACATGCCCGCAGAAGTCAGATGTGTTGACGGAAAGGTGCAAATATCGCAGCCATGCTGTAAATGGAGACGCCACTATTACATCTTTGGGTGAACACAGAAGAACAAACAGATAGGGTCTGATGGAGCCCTGGAATCTGCATTGTGGAGCAAAATTTTAAGGGAAGTAAAGATGGGGGACAAATTAGTCGTTGAGGATGCACATCAGCATTGTTGTTTCTAATTGCTTTTTGTTTTAAATATTTAGAAGCTGGTGAACTGATCTCTTTTGATAAAACGTTTTGCAGCCCTGAATGAGTACCTGTGCAATATTCAGCGCGAGGTCGATAAAAAGTTGCAGACAGTGTCCAACATTCCACGAGGAAAGCACATTAGAGATGATGAACAGGTAGAAACTTATTGTTGGGTGTTTATTAGTTTTTCTTTTTGAAATCAAAAATCTGGGCTCTTCAGCGTCCTAATAGGAAGCTATTTGAGTATTTGCCTAAATTGACTGTTGGGCTTGAAGGGACAGATATCACAGTCACACCATAACCTTCCCCACCCTTCCAGTACGAACACAGAAGAGCTTGATGTTCAGGATCTGGTCAGGTGAAACAATGGCTTTATTACAAATACATGGAAGGTATATTAATAGATGGGACTAGTTTGAGCGGAGAACCTGTTAAGTGAGCATGCACCTGAAGTCTTTAGTTACTCATTCTGCTGTTTAAGAGGCTTCATTGATACCATCTAGAAGTGTTTCCCAATGGGAAAAATGGATGAAGTGGGGGAGTGCATAAGAATTTTAGAAAAGCTTAGGTGGGGCATGGCACACAAAAAATGGTTGAGAAACACTTGTCTAGAATGTTTCCATTGCTTGTTTGTTGTGCAGTATGTCTGTGTTCCAACCTGTCATTTTATTCTGTATCTTCTTTCTTTTTCTGCTTGTTATCCTTTATTGGAGAGTAGGCCCTCAGGTGTCTCACAGGTCATCCTAACTTTTGCTGGTTGGGGGAGGGGTGTTTAAGTGCTATTTTATTTGTGACCTTGTGTATTCCATTGTAAAGACGTGCTAGTTTTTTTTTTTTTTTTTTTGTTACTGTGTCAGTCTGTATTTATCACACCATTTTTTTTAGCTGTCTTTTAGTAATTGACGGAAAATAAATCTTTATTCTGATTTATTGTTTCTTTGCAGGCATTGTTCTTATTGCTGCAATGTGACAATAATATAGAAGAAGCGGAAAGGAGGAGGAAAATGCAAGCAGTTCCACCAACAGGTTAGCAAACTTTCACTGTCTGTCCCATTTGTGCATATGGCTTGTCAGTGTATTGTTGTTTATTAAGCAAACTTTGGGGATTTTCTTCTTTTAGAATTGATTGGCAACTGTTCGTCTCTTTCCAGATATTATGTATCATAAATATATATTGTCTTAAAGGATGGAATGAGATTTAGTCCATAGAGAGGGCGAGTTTGACTAGTAAGACCAGTCCCACTCATGAAAAGTCCTCCGAAAATAGAGCATAGGATTTTAGTACCATTTGACTAGTAAGACCAGTCCCACTCATAAAAAGTCCTCCGCTATTAGAGCGTAAGATTTTAGTTCCATTTGACTAGTAAGACCAGTCCCACTCATAAAAAGTCTTCCGCTATTAGAGCGTAAGATTTTAGTTCCATTTGACTAGTAAGACCAGTCCCATTCATGAAAAGTCCTCCGCTATTAGAGCGTAGGATTTTAGTTCCATTTGACTAGTAAGACCAGTCCCATTCATAAAAAGTCCTCCGCTATTAGAGCGTAGGATTTTAGTTCCATTTGACTAGTAAGACCAGTCCCATTCATAAAAAGTCCTCCGCTATTAGAGCGTAGGATTTTAGTACCATTTGACTAGTAAGACCAGTCACATTCACGAAAAGTCCTCCGCTATTAGAGCGTAGGATTTTAGTTCCATTTGACTAGTAAGACCAGTCCCATTCATAAAAAGTCCTCCGCTATTAGAGCGTAGGATTTTAGTTCCATTTGACTAGTAAGACCAGTCCCATTCATAAAAAGTCCTCCGCTATTAGAGCGTAGGATTTTAGTTCCATTTGACTAGTAAGACCAGTCCCATTCATAAAAAGTCCTCCGCTATTAGAGCGTAGGATTTTAGTTCCATTTGACTAGTAAGACCAGTCCCACTCATGAAAAGTGCTCCGCTATTAGAGCGTAGGATTTTAGTTACATTTGACTAGTAAGACCAGTCCCATTCATGAAAAGTGCTCCGCTATTAGAGCGTAGGATTTTAGTTCCATTTGACTAGTAAGACCAGTCCCATTCATGAAAAGTCCTCCGCTATTAGAGCGTAGGATTTTAGTTCCATTTGACTAGTAAGACCAGTCCCACTCATGAAAAGTCCTCCGCTATTAGAGCGTAGGATTTTAGTTCCATTTGACTAGTAAGACCAGTCCCATTCATAAAAAGTCCTCCGCTATTAGAGCGTAGGATTTTAGTTCCATTTGACTAGTAAGACCAGTCCCATTCATAAAAAGTCCTCCGCTATTAGAGCGTAGGATTTTAGTTCCATTTGACTAGTAAGACCAGTCCCATTCATAAAAAGTCCTCCGCTATTAGAGCGTAGGATTTTAGTTCCATTTGACTAGTAAGACCAGTCCCATTCATAAAAAGTCCTCCGCTATTAGAGCGTAGGATTTTAGTTCCATTTGACTAGTAAGACCAGTCCCATTCATAAAAAGTCCTCCGCTATTAGAGCGTAGGATTTTAGTTCCATTTGACTAGTAAGACCAGTCCCACTCATGAAAAGTCCTCCGCTATTAGAGCGTAAGATTTTAGTTCCATTTGACTAGTAAGACCAGTCCCACTCATAAAAAGTCCTCCGCTATTAGAGCGTAGGATTTTAGTTCCATTTGACTAGTAAGACCAGTCCCACTCATAAAAAGTCCTCCGCTATTAGAGCGTAGGATTTTAGTTCCATTTGACTAGTAAGACCAGTCCCATTCATAAAAAGTCCTCCGCTATTAGAGCGTAGGATTTTAGTTCCATTTGACTAGTAAGACCAGTCCCACTCATGAAAAGTCCTCCGTAATCAGAACATAGGATTTTAGTTCCATTTTTGTGGCAGCATGTATTTGTGATTTTTCTTAGATTCTCTCAGCTCTTAACCTATCTGCAGTCATTGTCTGCTTTATCCTTTCTAAATTTCCCCCTACAACATCCTGATCCGCAGGCAAGGGTTCAGCCGCTAAACCGTTACGACTTTCCAAAATAATTGCTGAGCCTGCTGTTGCTTCTTTGTTCACCGGCTGTGAGCTTCAATGGAAAGTCCTGGTTGTTCATATTTTTACTGTGGCTTTGTGCCAAGGCCTGAGTTTTGCATGTACATGCATTTTCCTGGCCTTTGTGCTGGTTGTTGTTCCTTGCCACTCAGGCAAATGCACTATGACTTTTAAGGAAGCTTTCAATTATTCTACTTGTACAGCATGCTTTTTCTTTTTTGTCAAAAGTAGGCAGTTGATTTATTCTTGCTTTGCCTACAACGAACCCCAGATTGCAATTCAGATATTTTATAATTATTTCTTCAGTGTGAGTGTTGAAAAGTATGGGGTGGTTCATGGCAGACCTTCAAGAGGGTTCCGGGGGTTGTAACTTGGACCCCTGTCTTGGAAGCAGTCGCACTTGGGGGTGTTTTTGTTGACACCTTTCTGTCTTTCCATTTAATAGTATTGTACCCTGAGAATGGGAATCAGAACCCTTGACAGTGGTAAATGTTACTAGCAAGACCCGCTCGCATCAGAAGACGTCCTCAATTAGAGCAAAGGATTTTGACTCTGTTGTCTTAAAATGCTTTGCTTTAAACCTTTCTGCAATATTTTCTTGTATTTATATTCCTTTCCTGATTCTCCCACACCACCACCTCTTACTTGGAAAACAAACAAAAGTGTTATATTGTGGCATGGTACTCACAGTCCGTGGCGAGGGCGAGTGTGACTAGCACGGCCTGCCCGCGTAAAGGTCTTCCACACTTGGTGCATGGGATTTCAGGACCGTTGTTTTCTCGTGTGGGTTCCGGGGCCCCATTGTGGGGAGAACAAGAATAGACCTACTGCCTGTCAGCCCAGAAGTGGGTGAGCAACCAGAAATTTCCACAGGAGTTTACAGTTGAACATGAAGGAGGAGGAGGAAGAGGACCGTTGTTGGGATATCTTTAGCACTGGATTTAATATACTTTAAGTAAGGCCTGTTATGCTGTAGATATCCATAGGTGGTCTGATCTCAGTAGCCTCACCAGCATAAACTGACAAATCATGTCCGTTGTGTGTTAATTTTTTTTTTACTTCGTTAAAAACGTTTTTTTTTTTAAACTGACACTTTTCAAAATTTTATTAAAAATTAATGTATCCTTTTAATTCTCTGAAACTACTCTAAGAAACAAGAGGAAGACACAAAAAAATTGAAACACTGTCACTTTTTATAAAATCCAAGGGGTGGAAACCTATGACCACCCAACAAACAAGCTTCATTTTCAAAGGGTAACAACGGAGAGATTCAAGCCTGCTAGCTATTGCGACTTCTTTGTCACTAAAAAAATTGATTTTTTACACTCAGCCATTTTTCAGATTTTTTTATTTATGCACCGAAGTAAGTAATCATATAATTAAATTCAGATGAAGTACAGGAAAAACTGCTGTATACCATTTGACAAAAAAAAACCTATGTTTGGTTGACATGGCTACAGAGCGCAGAAGGATGTCGCGTTATGGCGTGAGTGACAAAAAATCTTTTTTGTTTTTGTTTTTTCGTGTGCGTCTCATTTAAAAAAAAAACATGTTAGTCGTGCCCACCACGTCTAAGCAATATGCGGTTGTAACCAGCACCAAAGGTGTTTTATTGGCATATTGACTGCTGCCCAAAGATATTGTCATCAAAAGCATGAAGAAGTAGGAAGAGTTTCCTGGGGCTGACAAGGTTAATAAAATGCTTGGCAGCTCCAACTGACACCCTTATATTCACCACCACTGATAGGGTTGTGCTTATCACCGTAGTTATGCATCTCGCGTGGTTTTGATGACATTGTAACTTCCCTTAGCCAGAACAGTCTTAGATAATCTGCATATTTATTACCCTGAACACCCACTTAATGTGACAGGAGTATTTGTAAAAAATGTGGTTAGCTCTTAAGTCCCAGTTTTTGCCACCGCTGCTCAGGGATTGAAATACCCATGATAAATAATCTTGAGTGCATTACTTTTGAAAATACTGCCAGAACTGACCACTGAAATGTTAGCTTTCTTCCTGTGTTCTGATCAGATGTAAACATAACAGAGACCGTCATTCCTCTTTTTCTGACATTAGTGCTTACAAGAGCGGTTGGTACGGTTTGCTGTTGATAGCTAGGCTGCGGTATCTATACTTTTCTTCGACTAAACACTCCTGTTTCAGCATTCCACTAGGGGGGGGGGGGGGGGGGGGGAGGACACTATCACATATTGTTCAGGACTGGACAGAATTCATGGCTAGGTACTTTAATAAGTTACCGCAAACAAGGGAATCACTGGGTCACAGGACAGCCTTATATTCAAGGAGGTGGTAGATTAAGTGTATAGTTTTCTAATATTCATATTTAATTTCATGTAGCTGTGTAGTTTTTTGTGTGAACTCTGTGTACAGTCGAGAGGATGCCTTGCCAGTTAGTGTATTTTATAAAAGTAGATCTTGATAGATATCGGAGTGCGGCAGACCACTGCTCGGAAATACACACTCTAGACGACACGCCGAACGTAATCTTGGCGAAGTTTGCGGTGACACAGAAACCCCGATCTTAACACCCCTAAAATATTAGACTGTACCGGATATTGTGGATTTCCCAATGTTTGTTTTGACTTATTAGTAAAGAACCCAGGGATGCACATATCCTAAGTCATGCCATGCTAGAGTCATCATTTGCTTGCTCGTTAACCTTCCTGCCCCGAGGAAACTGGTACTCATTTGTGTGTAAAGTTAATGAAAGATTAAATGTAACTATGACCTAGATCTTCTATTTAGTTTTTACTGACTTTAGACTCCAGAAAGTTCTGATTGTTTGTGCACTTCTGAAAACAGCTAAATTAGTACCCCGAAATGTAGATAACCTTGCAGCAGAAACTGCTTTGGGTAGGTCGGGTGAAAGGTCTTGACAAATGCTAAACCAGAACATTGTAAGGGTAAGTTGCCAGCTGCATTCATCACTGCCTTTCTCTTTCAGGAAAACTCTGGTAGCCATTGTAAGAGTGGAAATTTTGAAGACAAAAATATTGATTCACTTACAGGATAGTTTCTTATTGTGGTTGCTAAGCCCATAGAGGAAAAATAATAATTTGATACATTCTCCCATTTAGGTAATTTGCTGCTTGGTGACGTGTGTATATACATTTTTCCTTTTTGTGTAGCATAAGAATTTTAATTTATGTAGTATTTCACTTCTTTTTCACATTCGCTGGCTTTGAACTCACACGGAAAGTTCCAGATGTTTGTCAGCCTCCGGACATTATCCTTGTTCCGGAACATGAGTGGTTGCGTGTACATCTGTTTCACATGTCTGGCTTACTTTTATGCAGGCTCTTGGTTTCATGCCTCTCATGCAGATGTACTCTGACTGAAGGGTGCCCCCTGTTGCGTTTTATGACTTGCTGGTTGAGGAGGCAGCGGGTCTGTTCTTGTTTTCCCTGGGATCCCACAGAGGCAGTAATTTACTTGAAGTGTTTATGAGTAATTCATGAATGCATGGACACAATTTCCTTTGTCTTGGTTCTCAACATCTGCACTAAGATTTGTTAAGATTGTATAAAACAAGTCAATAAGAATTGGGATTTGTCATGGAAATTCAAAGAACAAATTTAAACAGTTCTGTACATTTTTGTGTGCCTTGTAATGAATTTATTATCTTTAAAGTTTTATCCACAGAATTAATTTAATTTAATTATGTGACAGAATCAACTGGTGTTTGTCAGAGTGCCCAGGCTGGTAACTGTAAAACAGAAATGTTGTCCCCAGACTTGTTTTATTCAAGCTATCTTCAGTGTTTACACTCTATCTGGTTTTCCCTTCCATTTACTGAATTCCCAGTTAACTCTACATTATGAATCCAATTTTTTTCATTCAATTTTTTTTTTCTGAATGGTGCTTATGACTACAGCACCACAATGGAGTTTGGAATAAAAAAGATGGTGTTTTTAGTGAATGTCTCGCCCTGTATGCTCATCAGTGAACTCATTTAGAACTATTACATCACTATTGTATGGAGAGATAAAGGATTAATTTTTTTC
The DNA here is from genome assembly GCA_905116865.2 of Candidula unifasciata. Lineage (NCBI taxonomy): Eukaryota > Metazoa > Mollusca > Gastropoda > Stylommatophora > Geomitridae > Candidula > Candidula unifasciata. The sequence continues at coordinate 131,859 of CAJHNH020000780.1, forward strand.
TATGCCATTCCTTCCTTAACTCGAGCATAACTAGGTCTCTTCACTCAGTATTTTTAGGGAAAGGGTTAGTAAAAAGATACAAGGCCGTTTCAGAGATAATGGTGTATAACAGATAGTTAATGCAGAAAGCAGTTGAACGGAAGTAGACTGTTGGTCACACTAAGAAGACGGCAGAGAGATTCTTCTTGTGTCTGCCCTTTGTGTGTTGGGCACATTATCTTGTGGTTTAGTGAGAATAAGTTCTTTTCTACCCATCACATCCGCTTAGTGACTTTTTATGACATGCTTGTTGTGAGAGCAATGGAGATTTTCTTTCCAGCTGAACGAATTTAGTGTGGGAATGGTAACTAGTTCAACATTCTGTGGTGTAGTGGGACCATACGGCTGTTTGAAAGAGAAAGAGGGTTTGAATTCAGGCCATATGAGCAAGATTAATTTCCTGTAAGAAAATGCATGCGTATTAAGATTCTTGTCCATTTAATTACGGGCCCCCCCCTTCCCCTTTCCATCTTTCTCTCTCTCCTTTTCCCTGTCCTTGACTCTGTCAGATAGTAAGCTTGGCCCACATTGTTTAGATTTGAGGTAAATGTTACAAGACGGCTGCGTTGAGACAATTTGTTATTCCCATTTGAAAGCCATAGAGACAGCTGTAATATTTGGTGTGTTTTAGGGCAGACTGCATTGCATTTTCATCAGTAGTTGCTCACTAATACTCTGTGCGGTTAGTGGGTGGTAATTTTTAAGGGCCTCACATTCTGGCTTTGAGTTTGGTTTCAAATTATGTTGCTTAGTTCGGGAGTGCAGGTATTTAGGAAACAACGTGGGAGAGGGGAATGTCACTAGAGCTGCAGAGTTTGTCCTTTGCATGGTGCTCACAGAGGGCACTTGTTTTTGTATTGCATTGCTTAGTTCGGGAGTGCAGGTATTTAGGAAACAGCTTGGGAGGGAGAAGTGTCATTAGAGCTGCAGAGCATTTGTCACTTGTTTTTTGTATTTTGCATGGTGCTCACAGAGAGTCATTAGAGCTGCATGTGTTTTGCATGGTGCTCACAGAGAGCACTTGTTTTTGTATTGCATTGCTTAGTTCGAGAGTGCAGGAATTTAGGAAACAGCTTGGGAGAGAGGAGTGTCACTAGGGCTGCAGAGTTTGTCCACAAAATGATGCTACAAAGGGCATGCTTAACCTGGTCATCACGTATTTTGGAAGAAATCAAATAGTGAACCAAAGATTGAGATGCCGAAAATCACTTTGTTGAATGTCTGGGGGGGGGGGGGGGGGGGGGGCTGAAGTTATATCACAGTGTTATGCTAAATGGCAGTGAGTCTTAGAATGTGAAAATAGCAAGAGAAATGGCCAAACATTTTTTTTTAACCTTAAAAAAAATGGCTAGAGGACGATATCACTTTTCTTTAAACAGAAAAACAAAAAAAAAATGTTTAAGCGCGCTGATGTTCCGTCAAAATATGGATAGTACAGAAGCAGTTATAATATACAAGTAAAGCACTAAAAATATAAAAACACAATTTCATGAAAACAAATTTAGATTTACACCCCTCCCACACACACACAAGTAATTTTTAAAGCTGTTGACTTTCATATGTTAGCATCACTAAAAGCCTTGTCTCGTGAAAGTGTACCAGGGAGGAGATTTGAAGGCAGTCGGATACCCTGTAGGCAGTGATAAAATGGCCAAATGTGTGCATCTTTGAGGACTGGAAATCACTTTTATGGACCTAACTTTTTAAGATTTGTTTATCGCGGCTGTAATAGAATCCAGATCAGAATACATTCCTATTTCCTCCTTAGCGTTCACCAGCTGTAAACTCCGGTGGAAAGTTCTGGTTGTTCATCCACTTAATGTTGCATGTGCATCCGTCACTGAATGTTGCATGTGCATCCATTTTACCGATCTGACTCATTTGTATGCAGACTGCTGGTTCCTTGCCTCTCAGGCAGATGCAGTCCGACTTCGAAGGAATCTCTTAATAAGTCGACTCTTACGACATGCTTTTGGGTAGGCAGTGGGTCTATTCTTGTTTTCCCCACAATCGGGCCCCGGAACCCACACGGGGATACCTTCCCTTTTTAAAGCAGAGCTAACAGTCATTAACAGTGAATGTGCAGTCAGATAATTGAATTTGGTTTCTAGAAGTCTCAATATACTTAAGAATGTGTTGTATTTTACGGAAACAAAAAAAAAGTGATTCTGAAGAGACTAGGAATCAAAAGAGAGCCATTGACAGAAATTTAAAAGCAGCTAGTGGCATGTTTCAACTCCATTGAAAGACATAAATGAAAACCAGAAGAGAGGGGAAAGTTGAAGTGAGCAAGAGGCAGACAGCCATACAAGTAGGAGGATAACAATAGATGAACGAACAGCAATCTCAGAAGGTGTACATCCCGGATGAAAGGCAGAGCATATTGGAGATCCATTGAAGCCTACCTTCATTGTGAAATCCATCATTTGGTCTTCAAGGAGCTAAGATAATGACTGTGTTCTGTTTTCTTACCAAGAGGTGTTTGCTCACCAGTACTAGCCCCAGATTATCCTCTTTTGTTCATATTCAGATCACAGTTCTGGCTCCCAGGAGAGACAGAGAGGGGACAATTGTACAGAGAACTCCGAGCCCTCCAGATAGCAGCACTTATTACTACAATTCCAATCACATAAAGAAAGCCAGATCTTTTATTATCTTGTTACCGTTGCTGTTCTACTGCCACAGTGGAAGTTATTACCACCTTTATACATTTTTTGTTTGTTTTTACACACTGTTGCTACATTTAGTGCAGAAAAAAATAAAAATAAAAATAACTTTGTTTTTGATACTACTGCTGCTACTTTTAGAATAGGAAGAAAATCATTAGGTTGGGGGGGGGGGGGGGAATTATACTATTGCTACTATTTTTTTAGAATAAGATCATCATCAGTTACTGTTTTTGATACCACTGCTACTACTTTTAGAATGAGAAGAAAATTATATTATATATGTATGTATATATATATATATGTATGTATATATATATATGTATGTATATATATATGTATGTATATATATATATATGTATGTATATATATATATATGTATGTATATATATATATACTACTGCTCCCTCTGTTAGCGCAAGGAAACAGTAACTTTTTGATTCCTTTTATATCAGAACTTTATTTTTTATTTTTATGTAAATACTGCTGCTGCTTCCAGAGCTAGGGGAAAATAAGTTCTTGATAATACTACTTCTGCTGCTTTTGGCGTCGGACAATAACTTTTATACTTACTTTTTTTTAAACAATAATTTGCAAGAAGAAAATCATTTTGATATTACTGCGCTACTTTAGAGTGAAAAAAAAATTACTGGTACTGTATTTTTTGTTTGCTGCTATTAGAACAAGATGATAATCATTACTTTACCTACTGCAGGACTGCACTGAATTTTATACATTAAAACAAACCTTTTGGCCAGAAAGAACAACCACTTTACAAACTAAAAACAACAGGGAAATTTATATGTGAGATAAAATTGCTGATATAGACAGCTTTTTTCAGGCAAACGAATAAAGAAAATTGCTTCACTTGTCATGACTCTTGCACTATGACCTTTAAATGTTCTATCAGTTGTTCAAACTGAATCTGAGGGACAGTGACTTGTTAATGAAATGTTAGACTCCATTGATGGTTACAGTAATAATGATATAGTTTATTACATTATTATTATTATGTTACTAAATATGTATTTTCTCATCTGTAACATCAGTTTTGATAAAACTAATGAAGACAACAGTAAACAGACTACTTAACGGTATTGTTACAGTGAAGTTAAAACTATACTATTGGCAACATCAGTAGACAAGACAGGTGGTTGTCCTAATAATCAGCTGTGAGAACAGATTTGTTAGGTTTTAAAACAGCAGTTATGAATTGTGGTGGCAGTTTTGTTACAGCTATAAAAATGACAACTATAATTAACAGGTTGTATCTAAACTAAGTGTGGCAGCACTTTTGTTAAAATGGAGTTTAAACCATATAAATGGTAACGACAGTTAAGGTTGCATCCTGGTCAGTTTTGCTAAAATAGTTAAAACCATACGAACAGCAACAGAAAGAAACAGGTTGAGTTCACAGCTGTGGCAGCAATGTTTTGTTTTGAAGGAAGTTATGTAATCGAAAGGTCTATAATAAAAGCTGATACTTATTTTCATAGGTCGTTGGCTTATTGACAGTTGGTATTGTTTCATTGGCTGTTTTCTCAACTAACGTCCAGGTTTTGTTACTTATTGTCTTGTCTATCAGTGGACTTTATTGTCTCTGAAGATTTGGATAGGTTTTTATGTGTGTGGATGTGTTGATTAATCCTGAAATGACTGTTATGATGAGGCCAAAAATGCATTTGTTGACCGGGTGGAAATATGCCAAAGTTCTGTTATTGAAGAGCTCAAGATTTATTCAGTATTAAACACTTAAGGAATGCTTTGGGAAATAGTTTTTATTTAGATAAAATGTTTTTTGTACATCTGTATGCTATTACTGTTTCTAAGAACCGACTTGTTGCTTTTCAGAATGTTGAATTTGTAATGCTGGGCTAACTCGTGCACTGTGAGTGATGTGCCTGATTGGGTTTACAACAAATGTGTTTATGTATATTTTCTCAACACTCGTCACAAATTGTATGTACATAATGTGAATAGTGACTTTACATAATTGTTTTTAAGTTGAATATTCATAACCTTCCTGTGGACAGTTGGGAGGAAAAGGAAATTCCAGCTGGATGTTGTTCAGGAATTACAGGAGTTGTTACAGACAAGATCGTAGAGTAGTAAAGGAGTAAATTGCAGAATCTGAACATGTTGTTGAACTGTAGAACGCCCCCAAAGATATTAACATGTACATAATTACTTTGTTTCCTGTGTAGCAACTTTCATGTCAGTTTACATTACCATCCTGTTGGTTCATCAATACCAAATTAAGTTCTGAAATTGTGTATGAAGCAGTTCTGCTACGCTATTAAGGATCTCACCAAATAAGTTGCTTGGAAAGGGGGGGGGTATTTTTCATTGTTTTATTATCAGAGTGCTGCATCAAGGCAAAATGAGGTGCCTGTGGCTCATTTGTCAGCAAATTAGTCTGGTTCAGGCCATCAGAACAGTAGTACAGCCCAAACAGAAGATGTGGGTTAGTGTCTAAAGATTTCTCTTATTAGCACCTGCACGTAAGTTTGACTTGTATAATCTGAAATGTTTTTTTTATTATCAGGATTTGTTTCAGGCCATTATAAAATTACTACATTGTTCCAGGAATGTTTCTGTGTATCAAAGCTGCTTACAGCAATAAACTATGATGTTAAATTTCATTTTTTTTTCTTTTCTGTCTGGGATCCTATTTTGCCATTTGATTTTAAGCAGCTGTCTGAGACAAGTTATATATATGAAACTGATTCAACCTTTTGGGTTGGTGCTGATATACAGTCCACGCTTCACAAGTGTAGAGCAGTACTTAGAGAATTAAAGCTCTGTAAACAGGGAGATACTTCTTTTCCAGACGCTGGTATAAAGTCTGCTGCTGGCCTTTGAGATCCTGGCGTTAATCTCATCGTCGATGTTGGATCTATACTGTAGCCCGTTACTGTTAAGCCTAATTCATTGAAAAGTTCTGGTGGTTCACACACTTCTTGTCTTTGATCTTGCTCCAAAATGTGTGTGTTGCCTGCACATTCATTTTACCATTTTAGCTTATCTGTATGCAGACTGTTGGTTTTTCTAAGCGCAGGCAGATGCATTTTGACTTTGAAAGTAATGTACTTCTTCAGAACATGACTACTATAGCTGCAACTGACTTGAGCTAGCCTCCCAGTTCATAACACTTAAATTTCTGTGGCTGCTGATTAAAAATAAATATGGTGTAAAAAAAAAAAAACATTGGTTAATGCTGTCATTTTAATTTGTCATTACTTTTCCTGATGTTGGCCTTTGCTGACTTCATTTTGGTAACTACTTAAACTGGTAGGAAAAAGCAAAGTGGCTTTTAATTTTTAATTCAACTTTAAAATACAAACAGGTTTACAGTGCCAGTCCTCTCAACTTGCAGAACCATCCTTAAGGCACAGGCAAATCTTGTGTCTTTTTGTTTAAAGACCTCTCTGTGTAGGAAGTATTGACATGTCTTTTATATTGATACATAGTGAATTGCAAATTAGCAAGTAGTTATGCTGGAGGGTAACAAACCCCATCATTTCAATTGTTTCTAGTGTGTCACAGCAGGGTTCTGAGTTTCAGTGTTTTTGTACAATCATCAAAAAATGATGAATTTTATTCATAAACATTCCAGGGCACCAGCCTTCTCCCCAGTCTAAGATTAGTCACTTAGGGAGGAATTTTTGCATAGCTGCATATTGTTGCTCAGGGTGAAATGTTTCTAGGAACTTCTGTAAGCTTGTAGCATCCCCACTGTGTGCATTTATCCTGTATCATCTCTTAATACCTCGCTTATCACGTCATAGTGCTGGATCTAGTATATCTTCAGTCTTGTCATTTGTCATGTCTACTGTGTAGGTCAAATAGATTAGTATTATCAGTGGTTACATTCTCTTCCTGCATCCCTCCCATTTGTGTTATTGTCAATTTGGTTAACCCTATTACTTGTAGTTTATGGGAGTGTAGCGATTGTTTCATCTGGTGCAGCATTTTATAGATTTGGCAGTTATAAAGTTTACCAAAATTATCATTTAGGCTTAGGTGGGTACAGATGTAATCTTAGTCTTTGCTACTCATAAATTTTAGTTTCACTTGGGAATAATTCATTCATTCAGGTACTGTTTTAAATTTCAGTTTCACTTGGGAATAATTCATTGTTTCAGTTCATGTTTAATTTATAGAATGTTTTCCAAAGATGTTGGTTACAAAGCTTGTGTACCTATGTTTCTGTTTTTAACCTTTTTTCTGGCTTTGTAAAACAGTTCAGCTTTTTGTGTGTGTGTTGTCTTTTTAATGAAATTATACTCCAGTGCATTATTCATCTAACATTTTACTTTCAAGTCTTGATCCCACCTATATTCTGCTTCATATTTCTTTTTAGTTTTTATTGGTGGACCTTGTGAGAAAACTTTACTGAAAACATTGTTAATGCACAAATGTTTATGACAACGAAGCCGAACCAAAAGAAAAAAAAATATGCATTTAACGAAAAAATAAATTTCCTGCATGAACTAATTATTTATCTTTGACCTTTTACAAAGTGCAAACTGTTGAATGTAAAATTGCCATCAAAAACTAAGGCAAGCTAAATCTTACCAGGTCTGCTCATAGTTTTGTGGGTATATGTGTGTGTGCTCTTTGTTGACACAGAGGTTATAAAGTGTTGGTATTCTAGACTTTGTAGCCATACTGAATTCAACATTGTCAACACTTCTAAATTAGAATCTACCAGATCGACTGGCAGCATGCATGCAATCCAGTATTACCTCATTTTATGACTGTTATCAGTTGAAGTGTTTATGTTACTGTCATGTCTAGGCTTTGTTTTTGTGTGCAATATTCGCCGGGGAAAGTAATTAAGATATTGTTTGAATACTTCGGGAGTTGCCATGGCGGAGCGGCTAGACGCGCGCTGCGGATCGGAAGGTCGTGGGTTCGCTCCCTGGCGGAGCTGGACTTTTCTTCAAAAATGACCTTGGCTCCCAGGTCGACCCAGCCTTGAGTGGGTACCGGGTGAAGTCCTGGGAAGTAAAGGCGGCCGGCGTGATGCTGACCACATCATCCATTTTGTAGCATGGAAAAGGGTCCTTTACTTTTTTTTTTTTTTTCTCAAATACTTCAGAATGAAGATGTGTTTAGTTTTCATAAATTGTGAGTTTAGTCCATGTTAGTTGGTTGCCATGTTATAGATGATTAAGTATATGTAGTAATAATTTGAATAAATAACCATGGGATATCGAAACAAACCAACTTAACATGAAATATTATTAGCTTCTGCATTCATGTATACGTATTCTGGAACAAATTATCTACATACAGAGATAATCATTGAGCAAATAAGAAAGGCCAGGTTAAAACACAGCCATTTGTATATATTCGCATAGAAGAAAGTCAAGAGAACCAGCTTCATTGTGCCAGGTTTTATCTCATTTGGCAAGCCAGGGGCATTGCATGAAGCACGAACACCATAGCTCTGCCAATGATCTGCGGAAAAAGTTGCACTCATGACCTGATAGTCACAGCTATTTTCAATCAGAAATTTCAGGGCTGTTTTTTTTTTTTTTTTTTTTTTTTTTAATTTAGGGTCTTGCCAGACTGGTTCCTAATACGATATCAAATTACCATTTTTTTTTCCTCCCTGTTTCAGAACACTGACTTGAAAAACTTTTGCTTTTGTGTATAGTTTACTTCCTGTGTACATAATCTATCCAAGTCTATGGGCTCTTATTTGTCTGATGGGGATACATACATTTCCTTGTCCTGACAAAAAAGAACCTTTGTTCTTTTACTATTTGAGAACCGCAGTTAAACATGTATATTTGACTTTTCACATGTAGTTCATCCTGCGATATATGGTGTGTGTTTTTTAAGCTGCTCGTTGATTAGATTTCATTGCTGAACAGAAGAAGTGCAGGTTTGCTTTAACGATGTAAAATATATTGTCCTTTTGGTGTCAGTGCTGTGTGATTTTAATCGGTCTTCGACGCCATATGCTGGTGTGTTTTGTTGCGTTTGACTGCATTCCAGACATGAAGAAAAGATAACTTTGATTCAGGAATTGTGGTCGGAAAAATATACGGCCCATGCTATTCTCATTCGAGACTGCTAATGACATTTAATGTATAAATATGCTAGTTTGTCACTCATGAAATATGCAATAAAATTTATATATTTTTAAAATGTCTCAGATTTTATGGTGTAATTCAGTGTTTATAATGACCGTGTTTTTGGTATCTTGTGGTGTTTGTAAATTATGAAGTAAGGATTACGCAGAATATTTTTTTCTTCTGAAAAAAAGTTCCTATTAACATAGTAAAGTAGATTTAGCCAGCTGCCCAATATATAGCTGCAGTTACTAATGACAAAATAAAGGTTGCATGATTCTGTTTTATTACCAAGCTGCCTAGTTCTGCCACCATAGTGGCTGGGGAAATATTAACAGATATTGATTGGCAACTAGGGAATGCAAGACAACATAAAAATTGAAAGCTATAGTTAACATGTCGCAAATCCAATCTGTGACCTCCAAATGATGCTAGCTCACTGCTGAAATGTGTGTACTAAACACATGACCAGCTTTCGCTTTGTTTGATTTTTTCCATGTTCTCTCAGCTTTGCTGCAGTTCACTAATTTTAACTTTGAAAGAAGTCAGAACATTATCTAGAATTTTTTATTATACTTCTACTCCATAATATATCTGGCATCTTCATTTTACTTCTACTCAGTAATATTATCTGGCATCTTCATTTCACTTTTACTCAGTAATATTATCTGGCATCTTTACTTCACTTCTACTCGGTGATATTATCTGGCAATTGAAGTTAACATTCAAAATAACAGAACACCATACATTTTATTTTTTTTTATTTTTTATGACATCTGGGGGCAGGAGAGTTAATACAGATAAAGTAAAAAAAAAAATTTTTGTAAAGCTATACTATGATAGTCCGAATCCACCACTGGCATGGGAATGGGATGCATCGGTGCTGAACCACACATGGCTGGCAATGTTGATGGCACTGATGTTTCCTTTGATGTTGGCGTGTATCTGAATGAGAGGGAAGGAACACATTTATAATTTCCCTTTTTTTTTTTTTGACTTCATCGGCTTTAAAAATCTGGTGGATTGTCTGGTTGTTCCTCCACCTCCGGACTTCGTCTTGTTCCCCAGATCAAGTTTTGCTTGCACGTCCATTTAACAGGTCTGGCTTGTGTGTATGCAGGCCGTTGGTTCCTTCCCTCTCATACAGATACATGCCAACCATGTGTGGTTCAGCACCGCTGCATCCCATCCCCCCGTGCCACTGGTGGGTTTGGACCATCGTGCTATAGTTTTTTTTTTTTAATCATTTTCAATAAAGTAAACTTATCTATATTAACACTCCTGCTCCCAGATGCCACAAATGAAACGAAAAAATAAAGAACATGTATGGCACACAAATCTGTTCAGTTATTTTGAATGTTCACTTCAACTGCCAGATAATATCACCGAGTAGAAGTTAAGATGCCAGATAATATTACTGAGTAGAAGTAAAATGAAGATTCCAGATAATATTACTGAGTAGAAGTAAAGTAAAGATGCCAGATAATACTGAGAAGCAAAATAAAGTTGCTAGATAATATTACTGAGTAGAAGTAAAATAAAGAAGCCAGATATTACTGAGTAAAATGAAGAACCCATTTTACTATATTTCACATCATATGATGCTACTCTTTTATAGGCCAGTTGGCCCTCAGTGATTGATGTAGTCAATATCATGCCAAAAGCCTTTTCTTCCTAGGACTCTACCTGGTGCTCATTTTAGGCTTGGTCAACCTGGGTGCCAAGGTCATTTTTGCTACCAGATAATGACTCAGTGCTGATTCCAATAACTATTCTGCCCAAAGGCGGTGTAAAGCTACTGTGTCACCGTGGCCCCAAAACGGTAATATTAAATATAAATGTTTGAGGGAAAGTAGGAAACATTTCACAGATTTCTTTCCTTTCTTAAGTTTACTGGCTGTAAACTCCAGCAGAATGTTCTAGATCTTCATCCACTTTTGGGCTTTTAGTCTTCTTCCAGAGCTTGAGTTTTGTGTGCACATCCGTTTTACATATCTGGCCTATATGTATGAAGAAAGTTGGTTCCTTGCCTGTCAGGCAGCTGAACTCACTTTAAAGGAAACACCCTTAATTAACACAATTTTACGACATACTTGTTAACGGGGCAGTGGATCTGGTCTATTCTCTGCTCCACCACAATGGGGCTGCGGGGCTGACCCACAAGGGAGGAGACTACAGCCAGTGAGCACAAGAACTGGAATAACTAGTGTTCTGTTTTGCAAGGTACATGGCAAGTTATATCCAGAAATGCTTAGTTCCCCGGTAGATCAAATGAATACTAGCTCTTTTATCACCTGTTAAACATGCATACATCTAACAACTATAGCACAGTGGTTCTCAATTTTCCTAATGCTCAACCTCACTTTGTGGTGACCCCCAACCATAAGATTGTTTTCGTTGCTTCTTAACTTCAGTGGATATGTGTTTTCCTGGTGGTCTTAGGCCACCTCTGTGAAAGGATTTTTCGACCCCCAAAGGGGTTGTGACCCACATAAGGAGAACTGCTGGTCTAACACATCCACACAATCATGTGGCAGTGATTCTCATCTGTCTTCTCTTGGTCATTTGAACTCAAACTTTCATAGTACAAGAGTGGCGTCTCTTTGACTTCTGCTAGCTTTTATATGCATACATAGTTTGACCCAAAAGTAATTCACAAGTTTATAACCACATACAGCGTTTATCATTACGATTTCTACCATCACTTTGATTTTACAATGTGTAAGTAATTTGCACCACTACATCACCTTAAAAACGGTCAGTTGAACATCAGTAGGTTGAAAGACTATACCTGGATCCAGACTTTTGTGCAAATGTCACAGCCATGCTGTAAATGAACACAACGCAATTACATCTTTTGGATGAACGAAGAAAAAGAAGAATCCAGACATTCAGTTTATCTGAGTCCTGAAAATAGCCTTTCAGCTTTCACAGAGACTTTGCTGCTCGCTTAACAAACTGTTACAGTGTGGTTGGTTTTCTATAATTTCCCTCCTGTCATGCAGGAACCAGCAGAATGTATAATATCAATTCTTGAACTTTACTTTGGAGGAAGAGCAGTCTGTGGAACCTAAGCCAAACTGGGATGTACATTGTAACGCTGCTGCGAAAAACATAAATTATGTGCTTTCTCTGCTAATGAAGTTTGGCTACAGTGTACCAACTACTATCTCTAGGAAATAACTCAGTGAGGTCCTAGTCTCTTCCACGGTGCAACTCTTACTTTATTGTCTGAACAAGACAATGTAACTAGAAATTAATCCTCTGAACTGTCATTAAGAAGCTTGGAATCAGGAAAGGGGAACAACATGCACACACAATTTTTGATTGTTTTTTTTTTTTCTGATTGTTGAATTTAGAATCGACATCATAGCACTCGAGACACTTCCATAAGCACTCCGTCCCTATCTTCAGCAGCAGGCGAAGAGTTCCAATTCCGATGGCACCAGTAACTGCCTGATTGTAAATCTGTCTTGTCCTTCCCCTAATCTAGCCTTCATGACCCAATCCTTGAACAGTTAGTAAAGCCACTGTCCTGTACCTGGAACTCCACCGTTTACACAAAAGAATCTTAGGAAAGCACGAGGGATCCTATTTTCCTCTTCTGTTCTGTACACCGCCCTTCCCTTTTGCAAATGTTTTGGTCTGCGGTTTCTTGAATTTTGAGAGAGCAGGTCCATTGGATTATTACAGTTAAATATCTTTTTCCTGATCCTCAAATGTATCAATATTCAAAGTGTAGACTTAAAGTGGTCACGTTTAGTAAAAAAAAATAATTTGTTTAAACATATCAGTATTAATACCCAAATGTCTTAAATGAAAATAATGAACATTTATGACACACTAATCTGTAATCTGTTCACGTTTAAAAGTGCAGTTGCCAGATAATAATGTGTAGAAGTAAAAAAAAAATGAACCATTTTTACACCGGGCATGTGATGCCAGACTTATTTTGGTACTTTCTATTAGCCGACCACAAACGGTGGAAATCTATAGGTCATAGGATAGTCAAAAATTTCAGGGGATGGTAGATTAAGGGTATAGTTTTGGTTTGGTTAGAGTTAGGTTAAAGCGCAGAAAACCGGCTATTACAACCTTCTAAAATATTCGACTGGCCTGTGACGTCATTTGTGGTCAGCTTTAAAAAAAAAGCACCCTTATTTTTTTAGTCTTATTTTTATAGTATTATCTATTTCAGTCTCAAATAATGTTTGCCTTACATACCCAAATGGATAATAGCTACAATGAAAGAAGTATGTGTATGTTACTTTTAAAGAGATAGCATATACTGTGATGCTTGTTAACATGTCTAGCCAGATTTCTTCAGCATGCTAAGACCAAGTGTAACAAATACTGTTTGATACACACTGGCTTTAACTGATCACACACACTGTGCCCTGCTTGGGACAGCTAGAGTACTACCAACACCAGTGGTCAGTTGTAATCTTGTAACAAAAAGAACTATCCTGTCCTCTTTACATGAAGTATATTGCATAGTTTGTGCTGATTAGACTGTTCTTTTCCTCAGACGTGATGAGCTTATGGTCAGAGGATGAGTGCAGGAACTTTGAAGATGGACTTCGACTCTATGGCAAAAACTTTCATGAAATTCATCACAATAAGGTTTGACAACTCTTCCAGTTTTAAGATATATTGAGAGTTGGTCTGCTTTAATACGGTAAATAGATTTTTCTGTATATGGCTGCTGCTTATGAGGCAGTCCAGGAGGATGGTGAATTGATAGCGTCTAGGGGAACCTACAAACACTTGGAGGCAGCAAATGGGAAGAGAGAGCCAGTAGCAGGGATAAATGCAGGCAGGTGGTAGCCGCAGCAATGAACCTCAAGGGCTCTGGATGCTGATGAAGAGAAAGATCTGTAGAATATCATATTACTACCACAGAGGTCAAGAGTTCACACAGACTTCTGAGTGGTATGAGTCTGAAGATAAAAATCATCATGTGCCTTGCCAAACTGGCATGGGCGATCATGCCTCCAGAATTTGCGATCCGCAATTGCATGTATCACTTTTTGTGTTGACACCCCTCCATACCATGACAAAAAAAGCTGTCACGAATCTTCTTGCACTGTGTTCCTTTGTCGCTCTTTCCACAAATCTTTCCAGTGGTTACAACATGTTCCATATTCCCTCTTATCATAACAAGACCAAAAAATGATGACTGCCTCTTTCTGATAATTGTGGTAAGTTGTCTTCGAGCACCTGCCTCTTTCAAAATGTCTAGGTTGCTCTTCTTAGTTGGCCAAGAAATTATAAGGATTATTTTGTAAAAAACCACATCTCTGAAATTGTTTATTAATTTGGCCTGTTCAGGATTCACAGCCGTATGGCTCTATATAGCATGCCAGATTGTTTCATAACGTCTAGTGACATACATTAATGCACAAAATGTTTTTTTTTTTTTTTTTTTTTATAAAAGGCAGTTTTGGCCTCACCTATTCCGTTCTTACCTCTGTGGTACATCTTCCATTGGAAGTTATCCGTGTGCCGAGATACTTGAATTTCTGTACCTGTTCTAAAATTAGGCTTTTGATACATTCAGGCACTATTCTTTTCTTGGAAATCATCATTACTTCTTTCTTCCCATTATTCAAACTTAAGGCCTTTTTATCACTTTCTACCAACACCATATCTTAATTCCTGTAGTTCTTTCTGACTTTCGCTATCAAGACGGTGTCATTAGCATAACACAGGTTTATATTATGACCACCAACTACTATTTCTGGTATATCCATGATAAATCTCATTATTTATTAACTGTATCATCATCATCAGTTCTCGTTATGCCTAATGGCACATGAGGCTTCAGAGAGGACTTTCCATGCTTTCCTGTCCTGTGCAATCTTCAGTGCAGTTTTCCATGTCAAAGAGGCCGCACTCAGGTCACTTTCCATCGTTCGTCTCCATGTTGTTTTTGAGCGCCCCTGTTTTCTCTTTCCCTCTGGTGTCCATGTGAGAGCTTTTTTGACAGGTATATCATAAGTCATTCTCATAACGTGGCCAAGCCATTTCCATCTTCTCTTGATAATCATACTATCTAAAGTTTCTTGGTTTGTGGCTTGAAGTAGTTTAGTGTTTGAGATTGTATCTGGCCAGAAAATTTTGATAATTCTACGTAGACATGTGTGGTGGAAGGTGGACAGCTTGTGTGCATCCTTTTTGGTCATTCTCCAGCATTCCGCTCCATAAAGAAGAACTGGCAAAATGATGCTCTTGTAGAGTCGGAGTTTCGTTCCTCTGCAGTAATTGTTGGATTTCCAGATTTGCCTCATCCTTCCAAAAGCAGCTCTAGCTTTGTTCAGACGTGACTGTATGTCTTCCTCTGTCCCTCCCAGTAGGGACACCACACTGCCAAGATATGTGAAATGTTCTACATTTTCAAGTGATTGGTTACTTATGGTCACTGGTTGTTGGTTTGGACTGTTTGTCATGATCTTAGTTTTCTTTGTGTTTATTCTCAGTCCCGCCATTTTTGCTGTGCAGTTTAGTCTGTTACTTTCCCTTGTATATGTTCATGTTTATGTGATAGGAGTGCTATATCATCTGCAAAATCAAGGTCCTCAAGCATGGTGAATGGAGTCCATCGTATGCCTCTTAATGTACTGTCTGCTGTGTTCTTTAGTATCCAATCAATCAAAAGGTTGAAGAGGAGAGATGACATAACACATCCCTGTCTTACACCCGTCTTTACTGGGAAAGATGTATTGTAATTTTTTATACTGCAGGAAAAGTCTTTATAGAGGAGAGCAATTATGTTAACTATTTTTTCTGGAATTCCATAATGTCATAAAATTTTCCACAGACCGTCTCTATGGACGCTGTCAAAAGCTTTCTAAAAGTCCACAAAATTAATATATATAATTCTCTGCCTTTCGTTGCATTGTTCTAAAATGTTACGTATGGCGAAGATGTGGCAGAGGAACAACTGAGCACATCTTCGCCATTCACTGTATAATGAAAACTAATCAGGTGATAGTACACATCTTTGTCGTACTCCCCTCTTTATGATCTGAAATGTTGCAGAATGGTTATCCATTCTTTTAGCTGCTGTTTGCTGCTTATTACGTGTTCTTTATAATTCGTAAATCTTATCCATCAACGTTTTCCAACAGTTTGATTATTTCTTCATGTCACACAATCAAATGCTTTTGTATAGTCAATGAAGTAAAGATTTTTAAATTTTTTTTTTTTTACTTCCGTAGGTCATTCCGAAAGATTCCTGACGATGTATATAGCATTGTTTGTACCCTTCCCTTCTTTAAATCCACACTGCTCTTCACTAATTTCTGGTTTAATCTTGTTTCTTATTACTCTCATAATTATTCTCAGTAACATTCGTGTATAAATTTTTTTTAATATAATTTTATTTTTGAGCTTCTATGTTTGTTTTCCATTGGTGGTCTGTGGAAAAACATTTAAAGGGTCTATGTTATGATTAATTTATTTCGGGAAGACAGAATCTTATTGGCAGGGGACTGCAACTGTCTAGAGAGCAAACTCGATAAAAGCTGTCCCCAGAAACGTTATATGTCAACAATTTTTTTTCGTTGGGAGGAATCGACACATAGAGTGAACTCAGTGGCCATGGTCGGATGGAGTAGAAAACTAGACTACACAAAAAAGATGATTACTTCAATGTAATGATGAAATAAACTAAACGAATGTAACTGTAAGAGACAGGATCAGAAATGGTGATGTCAGGAGAGAACTTGGGACAAAACCAGTATTAAACTACATCAAGAGACAACAGATCAGATGGTTTGGACATGTGTCAATACTAGCACCAGACAATGCTCCACAGAAAGTTCTGTCAGTTAGACATAGTGGAAGCAGATCCTCCTTCTTCAGCGATCTTTGGTCATGCGCATAATCCACTGTGGGCCATAAACTGAGATGTCTTTTCAAGGTCTCTTAGGTTTTCCCAAAGCTTAGTTGTCAGTTCTACTGGGTGTTGCCAAATGTTGCTCCGCAGCTCCGCCAAGAAAGGACAGTCTTGCAGGACATGTTCTAGAGTCTGTTCAGCATGAAGACACTGACTGTTTGGCTCATACCTAATATATTTGAGGACATAAAAAGGAAACCTACACAGCACATACCAAGGCTCTCACCCGATGCCTCTTCGAAACCGGGTGCTGAAAGGCAATACAGGAGGACTAGAGAAGAATAAGAATGATAAAGTAATCATTTTAAAGTTTAGTTCTGAAATGGATAGAATGGAATAGAGGATTGGGATATGAGCCCTGAGTGATATGTAACAGCAGAACAGGATGCTGATTCTGGCATTACTAATCTGTATGTAATAGATAACTAGCTTTTTCTATGTTAATCCTAAATAATTTATGAATAACTAACAGAGCAATTTTTGTTTCAGGTACGGACAAGATCTGTGTATGAGTTGGTTCATTTTTATTACCTCTGGAAGAAAACTGAGAGACATGATATCTTTGCTGCAAAAACCAGAGCAGAGAAGAGGAAATATGCACTCAGTTCTGGTGCAATGTAAGCATTGTTCTTTCTCTTTGTAACTTGCTTGTCGGAAGGGAAGGGGGTGCGTGGTGAAGTGGTCAAGTTGATTGCCTCATGCTCTGAATGTCTTGGGTTCGTTTGAAGGCTGCACCATTGGGTTTATGCATAGAATTTCTACAGTGACCTCTAGGGATCCTCGCTAGAGCTGTGTAACTGCTTTTTACAGCAGGTGGGATAAAACCCTGGGCAATGAGTGCTAACCTCGACTTTAACCTTTTTAACCTGTTTGTCACTTTTCCCTCTGCTCAAATATAGCACAGTGGTATCTTTATTTTCAAACATGTTTACCTGTGTTTAGAAGCCTGCATTGTTTACTCTTTATTCTTCTGCCCTTTCATTCCCTCACATGGGCATAGGCCATAGACCAGCTAATGTGAAACCGCTTGTCCCTGTGACCTAGAAAAAACAGTGCAAAAGACCTGTTGGAATTTAAGGTTTCCTGACAAAGGTATCTCTTAAAAAAATTATGGCCATCTTCCGAATAACGGTCCCAAATTATCTAGGCCGCTACGCCCGGCGTGTGAGATACTCGTGGCGGTAGTCGCCGAAAGTCCGCAATTGACACATGACTGAGGCCCTGTTAGGGTAAATTTTCAGCCTCGATAATTTGGGACCGTTATACGGAAGATAGCCAAAATCACCATTTTACACTGGTCACACATGCACACCATAACAGTTCCATTTATGGACCAGAACAATATTTAATTGCATACAAAATAATGAGTAATATATGAGCACCAGTGGGAACATAAAAATGTTCCGCATTGACCTCTCTTGAAACTGACCCAGCTGACAGTTACCACCGTAACTGTAAATTGTGATGAGTGAGATTCAATCCCACCAGGACATCCACAAAACGTTAAACACCAGGTGACACAAAGTGCCACCATGCAGATAAGGATCACCCTGAAAGGTTCCAGAAACCCTGTTTAACCCATAGGTTGGGTCATATTAGGGCCTCCGCAGCAGCCAGAGTGGGCCTTTTAATCAACAAAAAATTGTGTTCGATATTGGACGCAGTTAGTAAATTCTGATGTCCTAATTTCTATAAATAAAGCAATTTTCCACAAGGAAACCCCACGTAAATGCTGGTTTTCATTCTTAAAAAAAATTACCTGGGGAAAAAACAGGAAGCCATTAGCGGAGCTTCTAGTAAGCTAGCAAGCTGGGAAAAGGACATTTACATGGCCATGGCACAAACCAGAAGCGCCAGGTTTAAGTGCATCTCTGGATCAATCCCTTAGCAACACCTGCAGGTCACTGCTTGTCATCCCCATCTTCTTCTTCTGTGCGTTCACCGGCTGTAAACTCCGGCGGAAACTTCTGGGTATTTGTCCATCACTGTTCCAGAACCTGAGTGTTGTGTGCACATCTGTTTGACACATCTGACTTAATTGTATGCAGATTGTTGGTTCCTTGACTCTCCGACAGATGCACTCCCACTTCAAAGGAAGCCTCCAGTTAGTCAAATCTTACAACAAGCTTGTTGGGGAGGCAGTGTGTCTATTCTTGTCTTGCCCTCACAATGGGGCCCCGGAACCCACATGGCGAGCCTCCTCCCCCTATTATTTATACACCTGTCTTCCATCCCTCTCTTCATTTGTACATGTCTGCGTAATTCCTCTTTGCCCTGCCGTTATAGTTTGTATCTCTCTCTTCTTCTGCATTTGCCTTTAAGAGAGTGGTTGATATATTGTGTTGTGGTTCACAGCTTGGCTGCGATATCTGCCTTTTGACCCAGCCCATTTATTTCTCATCTCCCTGAAAACTCACCTTTTACAACACACTTGTTAGCCGGTAAGGGTATCTTTTTAAGGCAAATACATCAGAAGAACAATATCGTTACCCAATGTTCTCAGTGTACTGTTGTAGCCGATTCCATCATTGCTTCTGCTAATACTTTTTTTTTTTTTTTTTTGGTCACTCATGTGTTACTGAATCCAGTAAGGAAAGCGAAGAATAGTAATACTAACCAGCCATTGGTCATTGTTGCTTGTAACATTGATATGCCTTTTTTTTCCTTTCATGGGATTTCTTGTTTTCTTTTAGAGATCACATGGATCGTTTCCTGGAGGAGCAAGAGCTGGAGCTGAACCAGCTAACAGCACCTCAGATCTCGGAGGCAAAGACGGAGGCTAATGATGATGAACACACCAAGTCCAACATTGGCATTTTCAACACAGGCAAAACAACAATTTTGTCCCCCTCTCGGCATGCAGAAAAAACCCTTAGCTCTTCAAAGCGTTCTCACCCAAACCACCTTGAATTCAACGGCAGCAATTCTGCAGAGTATTCATCACCCAAAAAGCTTAAGGTTGACACCTCATCCTGTGAAAACCCCACTCCAAAGAAGCAGAAACTGCATGAAAACGTGCCAGAGTCCAGTCGAACTGTTGAGATTAATAGCTCGTCGTCTGCACCCACGTCATTACCCATCACTTCCACATCTGTCAGAAGTCCTAGCAAAAGCCACCACTCTTCAGAGCAAGGGAGTGAGCCTAAACACATAGCTGCCACAGCCTCAGCGGTAGCAGGCGAATTACCAAATCAAGACACTGACAACAGCATCTCCGGAGTGGCACAGTCAACCTCAGCAGATATATCACTGACCAAGGAGATTTCCGAGGCATCCGGCAATTTGTCAGGCAAATATGGAGGTGTGGTTACAAGTGTTGGCAGCAAGTCTTTAACTGAAGGAGGCGATAAACATGCACCGTGCATTACAAATTGTATTTAAATACCTGTTCACAGACAATTTGCTTGTTAAATATATTCACAGATTTGATGGTGCATATTCTGGGGGGTTTTCTGCTGTGTTGCTAAAAACCACATATGAAGAATTACATTTAACTTTTTTTAGTCGAGCTGATAAAAAGAAGTGAATTCCCTGAAAATAAAACTATTGACCAGAAAGCTTAAATGTCATCAGTCGTTTTACATTTGTAGAGCTTTTGAGGAGTGGGAGAATCGGGACACTCTATGGATCAGTCAGCGGAGCTGCGGAGCGACATATGGCAACACCCAGTAGAACTGACAACTAAGCTTTGGGGAAACCTAAGAGACCTTGAAAAGACATCCCAGTTTATGACCCACAGTGGATTATGCGCATGACCAGAGATCGCTGAAGAAGAAGGATCAGTCAGCGATGTAAGGGTAATCCTCCCTGACCACTAGACACTCAACGAGGGTCACCAAAACACATGACACCCTCTGTTTGGGGCTGAGGCTTAGAATAATAATTCTTTTTTTTTGTCTTTGTAGTCCATTTTGTGTGGTGTTGGTTATTATGTCTGTCTACAACCTTCTTTCTCATGTGCTTTCAGTCAGTTCTCACACAGATGATCTTCCATGCCATGAGTGACGTCAGACTGTTCAGCATCTTCTCTCTCTGTTTCCTCCGGCCTCTCTCCCCCCTCCAACTTTCCCGCCTTTACAATATACTCCAGTTTTCTAATGACATGACCAAAGAATGTAGCTTGTCTCCTGGTGTGAGCTATCAGTTCTCCTCATATCTTCATTACTCTTTTTATTCTGTCCAGGGTATTCTGATTATGTGTCACATCTCGGCCGCTTCCAAATATTTGTTATACTAATCATTCAGCTGTCCGTGTTTAATTTCTATGTATCAGGATTTCTGTCCATCAAGATAGTATTTATATAGTGCTTGAAAACATTTTATGTACCTTTTTGACATAGTCATTTATATGATTTCTGTTTAAATGTTCAGTTTTCTCTGCACATTCGTCCTTTCCCTTCCCCTCATTTGTGTTTAGTTCAGTGTAAGTTTGTGTCAGGATTTATTTCATGTCCATCATGTCACTGCAGTTTTGTGAAGATTCCCTTTTTACTTATTGTACATATTTGCAGCAATTTAACCTTTTGAATTGTCCAGATTCTTTTTTTTTTTTAAACATATTCAGCTATAGATGGAATGTTTATTTCATGTATGTGTGTTGATATAGTTATTTATGAAATCATTTTACATTAAAACAATTTGAATTGTAATAAGTACAGAAAGCAATTGATAATGCTGGGAAACTGTTATGAAGATGTGAGTGGTGTATTTAGGGAGAGGAAAGGTGGTGAAGACATAGATAGAATAGTTATTTCATGTTAGTATGGCCATGGCCATTGAGTTAACCGTATGTGTCGATTCCTCCCCACCAAATATATGGTTGACACATTCCGTTTCTGGGGACAGCTTTTATCGAGTTTGCTCTCTAGACAGTTGCAGTCCCCTGCTGACGAGATTCTGTCTTCCCGAGTGGACCGCCGCGATCAAAACATTGCGAAGGCAGCGTGGTCGAGGCTGCCAAAACTATCGGTCATTATCCCGCCCCGACACAGCACAACCACAATACACGCTGTTCCCACGAAAAACACATAATATCCTGCGTTGGAGATGCGCATAAAATAGCAGTCCATGATTATAGAACAGAACAATCCGAGAGAATTGACAGCCAGCGACAATAAACACAGCTGCTGTCCGCCATTTTGAAAACGGAAGTCATGTTAGTATAAAGGAGACTTTTTTTGCCTTGGGCACATCAGATCTATAATAAAGTTAAAAAAGTAAAGGCTCTTGTCACTACTTCTGTGCATCGGGTGTAATTCTAGACCTATTGTTTGTATAGATCAGTCAACCCTTACTGTGTGTGATGTACCAACATATCTTGACCACCTTTACTTCCCAGGACCCATTTCGGGCTGGCCCCTCCTTAGAGCCGAGGTCTGATTTTCTTCTACATCGTTAATACAAAGTGCAATGTGCCTGTTTACAGCATAGTGAGGGGAAGGACCCTTTTCCACGTCTTTAGGCATATAGGGCTAGACCTATATTTTATAGACCAATCGGCACAAGATGGGTGATGAGGTGAGCATCACGCCAGTCGCCTTAACTTCCTGGGACTGCATTTGGTACCCACTTAAGGCTGGGTCGACCTGGGAGCAAGGTCATTTTTGAAACTGCCAGGGAGCGAACCCAGTGCCTTCTGATACGCAGGCGAGCGTCTAGCCGCTCTGCCACGGCGACTCCCCCTGTTAGCATAGCTGCGATATTTGCACCTTTAAGCCGACACATCTGACTTTATTGGGCATTTATTCGCCAGGCTAACTTTCCCATTTGGGTTCATGGAATATGATGTAGCCTTTGTGTGATGTCCTCCTTGTCCCTTTATCTACAGGTGCTGCCCCCTAGAGTACCCGTCCAGGGCAGCCGTGTGTAGACTGGTTGACCTTAAAGGAAAGGCAGGGGCAGATAATGGGCATTCCTCACCATCAAAGGAGGCTTCCATAAATGTTGCTCTTCTAAGCGGCGAGCACATTTTACTTAGGGCTGAGTCTCAGCAGTTCGCATTAAGATGGTTGCTCAGCTGATTACTGCACCCCGACAGATGACATTTGAATCTACGAAGCAGTTAAACTGGACTTTCAGTCAGACGTTTAAACCAAGGTGTGTCATATAGTAGGATATTCGGCCGAGGGGCTTCCTTCGCTCAGTGCTCCAAATGAGTTTTGGATGGGCATTATCAGCCATGAATTGGGGGTAGGCTGATGAGAGCTAGAGGATTTCTGGACGTGCATCTTGTGAGTAGGGCAACCAACTTTAAGATGATCCCCTGCAAGCTCGCTTTAGGCCGATGGCCATGCTGCTTGTGTTGATATAGTAATTGGTGAAATATTTGTCAAATCTGTTTTGCATTAAATTATTGGAATTTAGCTGTGACAAGTACGGTCATCTGTTTAACTTGGACAAATTGTCGGGGGGGGGGGGGGATGGAAGGGGAGACAATAATGAAATTAAAAGAATGTTGATTCAATATATGTGTTCATAAAAATCACTGAAAACTTATCTTTTATTGAACTATAGTTCCGATGCCCCTTTGCATGTGTGGGGGGAAAAGGGGGGGGGGGGGGGGTAGACTGACTGCATCCTTAACAAGCATGATGTAATCAGAGGCATTTCCTTCAAAGGTGGAATAGCCTGAGTGTCGGGGAACAAAGAGTCTGCACACACACACAAGCCAAAAATGTGCATGCAGAACTCATTCTTGAACAAGGCTTAAGTCCAGAAGTGGATGAACAACTAGAACTTTCTGTACAGCCGGTGGGCGCTAAGAAAAACAGAGTGAACTATTTTAATTGTAACTATAGCAGAACAAGACAGTTGTTGATGATCGTTTAATTGTAAAACTCATGTCAGGGGAACATGGGGATAGAGAAGATGATTAAAATAAAGATGTGGGCTCTGTCCACAAGTAAAGATGGCTACAGTGTACCACTGCTGCCTTTAGGAATATTATGTGGTGAGTAAAGTAAACAGGACCCATTTTCATTCCTTTATGCACACTGGGTATATAGGGCTAGACCTGTATGTTATAGACTAATCGGCACTCGGTGTGTGATGTTGTCAACATCATTCCGGCTGCCTTTACTTCCCAGCACTGCACCTAGTGCCCATTTAAGGCTGGAGCTGATAGCATTTTTTGAAAGAAAAAAAGTCTGGCTCCATCAGGACCTGAACTAGGACCTTCTGAACCACAGGTGAGTGTCTAGTCACTACACCACTACAGCTTCCATTATGTGAGCAGGCTTTGATTTGCTCCATAGTGTGACTTACAAATCACTGCCTGAAAACCACATAAGTGAGTTTTTTAATGGACTGCCTACCTTGGAACTTTACACCTAGTGCTTGAGCATCATAAAATTCCTAAATGCATTCACCAACCTCTGAGTCGAGGAGCTGCACAGGTGAAAACAAATAACCTAAGATAGATGTAGCATCTGTTTCAAAAAATGCAGGCTTGGTAATCACAGTGAATAAATAAAATTGTCATCATTGTCATCACCGTTTAGCAAATTCTGGATAGGGCACTGCTTACATAAGGCCTGCCATTAAGGTTCTCATTACTTGTAAATTAACTGAATGCAGTTTTTGGTACTTTGTTGCAGGATGTGTTTTTTTCTTTCTCTTTTCCATCTCTCCCTCTATTCTTCTCTCCAGAGCATATCAGCTGTTGAAATGTGGTTATACAGCTGGAAAGAAGAGATGCCATGGCTGGAAGGAAAACCATAACTAGATAAAATGTTACTGAATGGAATTGCGGTCGGTCAGCCAATTTTCAGCCATGTAAGGTTTATTTAAAAGGAAGGGTACTTAATGGTGATGGTTAAAAACCAACTGCCTAAATATTGAAGTTGAAAATCTGGTGTTTGTGTTGTTTTAAATTATAATTATATAATTGGAACCAAGCAGTTTTGTTCTTCTAATGAAATCTTAACAAAGAACAAAGTTCCTGGTAGGTAATGTCAAATATGTTTGAAAAATTGTTAAATAAAAATGTATCATGATTTTTTGTTAGACATTTCAAGATACTATTGTTTGCAGCCAAACATTTATATAAATTGCATTTTCTGATTTTTCTCCTCCTTTATCACGATATCAACGCCTGTAATTTATAATTCGTTTTTTGAGTTCACGGGTACTTCACTGCTTGGTATTGAGATTCGAATAAGTATTAGAACTCCTCCCTTGTGCCCTTCTCAGTCACAACGATTAGCTTGTTATCCCCTGAATGAAAAGCTGTGATGGGCTTTGAGATGTCTCTCTTGGATATGTGTCACATCAATTTGGTCTTCATGAAGGCTGTTTGTTCGAGACAACACTTTTTTATTTTGGACTCCTTCAGCATTCCACTGTAGTATGTTGAGTGTTCTGGAAATTCTGTCAATAGTTTTTACCCTAATGCCCTGTGCCTTGACTCCACAGCACAGGGGTAGGTGCCCACCAGTAGTGTTGGGTGGACCCCTTCGAGGCAAGGTGCCCGGCACTATCTCTGCCTGGCGGGGCTTCACGAGATAAGCACCATATTGATATATTTTCATTTGTGACATCATGAAATTTAGGGCGTGTCTCTCTTCGTCTGGTTCCTCTCCTTCGGCCTGTCTGACGTGGGAGACCCTACCAGTAGCTAAACTACCGTCAGCATAGCTCTTAGGGTCTTTGGAACACACAAGCTCTCTACCACTACAAGATGGCGACACATCAGAGGGGTCTGTGACATCTTATAGTGTTTTCATGCTTGTCATGTCTACTGGACACGTAGATGTGACTATATCTAGGCATGCAAACTGTCAGGTTCAGTTGATATATTAAAATCTGGGATAAACATGCTCCCGTTCCACGTGTGGATTCTGGGGCCCCATTGTGGGGGAAACAAGAACAGATCCACTGCCTCCCCAACAAGCTTGTCGTAAGAGTCGACTAATGAGGAGTTTCCTTTCGAAGTGGGAGTGCAGCTGCCTAAGAGGCAGGAACCAACAGTCTGCATATAAATAATTCACAGAATGCAGGTTATGGAACAAGTCTAAAGTCCAGAGGTGGATGAACAACCAGAACTTTATGATGGAGTTTACTGCTGGTGAACACGAAGAAGAAGACATCCTTCCATACATCTTTTCTATGACTGCATTTTTGATGGACCAACATATTTGTTCGAACTTGCTTACCAGTCACACATCATCCCTCAAAGGGCCATAATATTCGGCTTCATTGACCCCAGAATCGTTGCAGGCTACATCAGTTTCTGAATGAAGGTTGGCTTCAGTGTAACTTTTGTTGTCTTTGGAAATATCGCACTTTGAGGCCACAGCTCAGCACAATATTCTTACCAACGCGACGCTATCAATATCAAACATGGACACCGTCTTCATAAAACAGAAGGAAAATACTCATGACATAAATGAAATGTTTACGAACTATGCTAGGTGTAATCAGGAAAGATAGATTTAGGATCAGTGATATCAGGAGAAGAGTCTGCACAGAACTAGTACCAAACATTATAGGTAGACAACACATCAAATGGTTTGGCCATGTAACAAGATTGGCATCAGACAGGGTACAACAGAGAGCAGTGTTATACGGATACAGCGGTTACAGAACCAGAGGTTGACCACATAGAATATGAGCTGGCGGAATATCAGAGAAGTACTTTGTACAAAGCAAACAGAACGGCCCGTTCCAGCGATCACTTGCTGCCCTGACGCCGCAAGGCATTCCAGAAGTGGGGAAAAGACGAAGCAGAAGGCCACAGTCTTTTCTGTGCCGCGACTTTCATATCATTGTCTCAAAACTCAGAAAAGGTTTTAACTGTTTACCACGGGTTACAGGTTCAACCTTTTGCCCATGTTGGTCTTTTAAAAGGATCTGTCTTAAGTATGCAGCAGGTCAGCATAAAAGCAAGCCCATTTCACTGACTCTCAATTCACTTGTGCCACCATTTGCATTTACCCTCCCACAGGCTAATCACACTTCGGTGACCCTTGAGCATACATGTATGCGTGAATACATGAATGCATACATACTCACATGCATGCAGACAAAACAAATGCATGACTGCAGATCACAACCATTCATATACACTCATACACAAACCCACACTAAAGAGAGAATTAGAGATGGAAAAAGACAGCTAGCTAACATACAATGTTTTGTAAAGGATTCAATAATTGGACATCTGTTGGCTGATGTTTGTCGTAGAGCTGGTGTCATCCCATCTGTTTTAGACGTAACGTACAGGGCTCGTCATGATGAATGCAGCAGCTTAAAATGTAGTTAGAACGAAAAGTATACTGGCAGGCTTCACAATGTAACAAACAAAACGTGAACGTTGGGGCTATGAAGCCCTCATCAGCACATACACATCAAACAATACTACACAAATACACATAATCACTTAGCTGGTGTCTCTTGTTTCATAGTCGCAAAGCCTTTTTTTTTTTTTTTTTTTTTTATGTATCTCCCTAACCTAAGTAAAAGTATGACTATTCGTATGTAAGAGATTTTTTTTAAATCGTGTATCTTCGAATATTTCTCGGTGCCCCTGTGAAGAGGTCGCTGATCCCCGGGGCGCCGCAGCGCACAGTTTAGGAATCACTGGTTTTCTGTATCTCCACTGTGGGTCATACCACTTTCCTTTGCCTTGCTGCTTTGTAATGCTCTATATATGAGCAGGTAAATCTACACCTTATTGACAGAAAATAATCTTATTGACAGCTAGAGAGATAAACGTTGTATCAAAAATTAGAATCTTCAAATGAAGCCCTGTTGTTTGGTGCAGAAACTAGGACAATGAACAGGCAACTGAAAAAATCAACTTTTAACTTAACCGAGACTATGAAATAATAATCCTCAACAGCGGAGACAATCTAGTCTGACCAGTCAAACAAATATAATCACCTTGGCACCAGAGACGTATACGGAAACGTGATTGCTTATCCGTTTCGTTAGGCTTTTCAGTCACATTTCACTGGAATTCACGTTCTTGTCAATGTAACCATTTAAGCGCCTTCAGATACATAAAATGTGGATGTGATGCAGCCAATATAATCGGATCAAATCCTCCCCTGTGTGAGTTTTGGGGCTCCATTGTGGGGTAAGTCGGAGCGCATCTCTTAGAGCGGAAAGGAACAACCAACTGCACACAAATAAGACAGTAAAACGTATGCGCACGCAAAACTCAGGCCCTGGTACAAAGCTAAAGTCTAAATGGATGAACAACCACAGCTTACTTTACACCCGGTGAACAAAGAAGAAATCAGATCCGTGCGTAGCTACTGTTAATTTCAGTTTGTACACTGTCAAGTGAGCGAGTGACGTTTAACCCCACTAGAACTGCACTACTAGCGATTAACACCCGGTGACACAAAGGGCCACTATTCGGATGAGACTCCTGGGCGCAAATCCCTGAAACTCCGTTTAACAGTTAGGTTATTTATATTGGGGCCCCCGACAACAACCGGAGGGGAACTTCAACAGACATGTGCCTCCCGTGTTGAGACGGAGTTCACAATTCATACACTCTCTACCCTTTGAGATTAGAAGTAGAAGACAGTGTAGTTTTTTCCTAAAATCTATACTGCTCTTTATTTTTGTCTACTTCGATCAATAGTTGCATTAAAAAAAAAAAAACCAGCTCATCCTCTTTATCATCTTTATTTATTCTTTATTCTTCACTTAGGAATGGCTATTCAACTGTCGGCACGCGGGCCAAATTTAGCCTAACAAGTGGCTCGCAGATCGTTGTCAGTTGTTTTCTTTTAATGATCTTTTCGTGTTTGGGTTCGAGTCTCTGGCCCGTGACGATCCCTGTTTTCAAAATGTTGGCCCCTGAATAAACTTAGTTGAAAAGCCCTGACATGCATGTAATCGATTTCTCCATTCCGTTCTATCATGTTCAGTGTTTTCCACTCTGTTGTATGGAATCAAGTCGAGCGCGTCTGGCTTTTATCTTCTTTTATTTCGTTCGCTTGAATAGATATCTATATCTGCAGTGCTGACTCGGGTATGAACTTCGTTCTTCTTTTTCTTCGCTTTCATCAGCTGTATCTCTGGCGGAAATTCTGGTTGTTCGTCCACTTCTGGGCTGCAGTCCTGTTCCAGAACCTGAGTGTTGCGTGTGCATCAGTTTCACCGGTATGGCTTATTTGTATGCAGACTGCTTGTTCCTTGCCTCTCAGGCAGATGCTCTCCGATTTCGAAGAAAGCTACCAGCTAGTCGACTCTTACGACACGCTTTTGGGTAGGCCATGGATCTATTCTTTTTAATCCCGTATAACAGGACCCCGGAACCCACACGGGATGAACTTCATTTTCTTTTGTAAGTCATTCAGCCATCCGTAAAGTTGGCTTGCACCGATGTCTACTTTCTCTTGGCCAAAACTTTAGCCTTGATATGGGGGGTTTTTTTTTTGGGGGGGGGGGGCGCAGTTTTATAAAACGTGATCTGTCGTCTCAGGTGCTAATCCCCATGTCCAAATGGCTGATTCGCCAATCTTGAATTGTGTGTACATGTAGCTGCGAAGTCGATTGTGCCCTGTTCGAAGGCGTAGAATAATGACTTGCTCTGGTCTTTCTATAACATAGTAATCATCTTGTGCCAGTTTTGGTGGCTTTCTGAATGATTCGATTTTTATTTCAGGCAGATGCACTCCGACTTTGAAGGATACACCCTGAATTAGTCGACTTTTACGACATGCTTATTACGAAAAGACGGGACGAGTCCATACTAAACCCCCTCCGCCCTCGCCCCCATTATCAATCTTCGTCATAACGTTTCTCTTTGTCGTCCTCGCTTCTTCGGATTGTGTTCGATTTAAATGGCCTTTTGTCCTTCTTTGACGGCTTCGTTCCTGACCGGAAAACCCCCTTTGTGGGTTCCGAGACTCTATTTTGAGTAGATGGGGGTTGGGGTAAGTATAGACTCCCCTCCCCTTTTTGTTTTCAACAAGCATGTCGTAAAGTTCGACTAATTCGGGGTGTATCCTTTAAAGTCGGAGTGTAATCTGTATGACAAAATAAGTCAATGTGCCCGCAAAACTCAGGTTCTGGTAGGAAATTATAGTCCAGAAGTGCACAACAACAAGACTTTCCCACCGAAGTTTATTGTCCTGAACGCGAAATATATTGGACAGCCAAAAAGAGTAAAAAAAAAGAGGTTTTGAAAGAGGCGGGAGCCCGAAGACAACTTATCACAGACATCAGAAGGAGACAGTCATAATTTTTCGGCCATGTTATGAGAAGAAGGAAAATAGAACATGTTGTGGCCACTGGGAAGATCTGTGGAAGGAGGGATAGAGGAAGACAACGAGAGAAGATTCTTGACACAGTCTTGTTACATGGCATGGAGGTGTGTCAGCACACTAACTGATACCTGCTGCAGGAGATCGCAGATTGTGAAGAGGCATGATCGCCAGTCAGTGGGCCCACCTTCCGAGATTGTCTAGGATTATGTTGAATTGTTAGCGCATTAATTGAGTAATGGGCCTTAACAATCGTCGAAGAAGGATCTTTCTACTGATGACGGTGGACCCCTGCCGTGCATGCTCCCCCGTGGAGCTCTTATTATTATTGTCATAGAATATGTACTGTCTATCTATCTATCTTCTTTTACACCACCAGAACATCATACAAGCGATAAACACCCGATGACACAAAGTGCCACCATGTGGATGAGGATCACCAGTGGAGAGGTCCCAGAAACCGCGTTCATCCATTAGACCATATTTATGGCCGGGCTATATTGCGGCCCCTGGCAAGAGCCAGAGCAGGGCTTCAAAATCCGAAAAATTGTAATTACTATATACACACTGGTACGAAATGAAGCAATGCGCGTCATTTTTGGCTTCACCAAAGATACATCTTGTAGAGAAATAAGATACATACTAGATCTTCCAGATATAAACATTAGGCTTGAAATGCATCAAACGTTTGCCTACCTCAAAATCACTGAGTTCTGTACACATCCGCTGCACGGTAAACTGAATACACGTAAACGCAACAAACTTAGACGAGGCTAGTCTTGGTTAGGCCGTGCAGAGACAGTACTTCAGTGCGTGATTTCCCTTCAGGAAATAAACCATGGAGAAAAATGGATATCCATACAAAACGAATACAAGCAGTACTTTGTGGTGGTTATTATCCTGACAAGACAGTGCCGTGATTTGGCGACACCAATAGTTGAGGCAGAAGTGAAAGCATTGGTGGAGGAATACAGAGCACAGGAAGACGCTGTTATACGTTTAGATGGTTCTGTGATTCATCAGAAGCGAAGTGCATGAGTTTTCACGGCAATGACCAAAGGAAAAGTCATCCAGTGTAAAAAATAAAAATAAAAAGTCCGGAGATGTGAACCAGCGTCATTGCACACGGTTATAAACCATAAGTGCTCTGCCACCAGTATGGACAGAAGATTAGAAACTGTCCACCTGTGTCGCCGTCCGCACGAAACTCCGTTGCTACAGCGACGTTTTTCCATTTACCTCAGAGTGTTGACACTGGTACATTTCAGAGAGACTGGGTGAACCCCGGGAACCGTCGCTGTTTTGAACACCGTTCGTGGGCTGCAGCGAGTCACAGCTTGATTTGAAAGCTTCTCATATCGACTGCGCTAACGCGCTAAGTCATCAATGAAGACAGTGAAGCCTTTGCTTCTAAAAACAGCAGCATGATAATGGAGGCCATGGCTGTGACAAAGGGTCTAGAATGGGTGTAAACTCAGGAATTCACTAATGCTACAAGCGATCAAGGCGGGGCATATACGAAAACATTGGCTCCATCTGATACAGCACGCAGCGTTTGGCAAAATCACCTTCATTTTTGTCCCAGGGTATGCTGGCATGAAAGGCAACGAGAGGGCAGACACACTGGCTGGCAGTGCGACTATCAGGAATGGCCCATCTGTGGACAGGAAAGACATCATCAATGCCATACGAGAGACTAAACGCTGTGAGGCTTTCGGTTTTGTGGAAAGTGATTTGTTCACTGAATAGACTACATACCATGGGTGTACCAGTTCGAGCTGCGAGACAGGAAAAACCATATGAGAGCCACCCGCCGTTAGAGCAGCCAGAACAGAATGAGAATTGTTAGCCTAAAAACACTTGAAGACACACCCAGGAGGAGATCGGAGCACCTTTGGTCATGTCCGATGTAAATGTTTACACGAAAAGGACCGGCCAGCAGATACTGCAAAATCAGAATTTCAAACAAATGATTCATTACGATTGCTTTCAAGGTGATGAGACTTAACAGCTGGCCTTTGAGGAGAGGCAGAAAAACGCATATAAAGAAATGAGTGCTTTGCGGGATATAATTCAAGTTAGAAGTATTTCTACTTTTTAAAATCATCGCTCCCTTTACTTTGGCGTTTATGTTGGTCTTTTCTTTTGAATTCACACAGCACTTATATTTTAACTGTGTAGTTGTTACAAATTAATTCCTAGATTCCAACAGTTGAACTGCCATTTGGTAGAGAGTGATGGCAGGGCCTGTATTTGTTGGAGGTAGGAAGCTCCGTAGACAAGTTGATGCCAAATTTGGTTGAATTACATCACCGGAAGTAGTTATGGAATTTTTTCACTTTACATGCGCATCATTTAGTGTGCGGAACCCGCCATCTTTGATACTGAAGTTTAATCGGGAAGAAGGCCGTAAGGTCCCAATCAAATAACATCCTCTCTTTTCTAGAGGAAAATGGACCACCAATACGGCATAGCGGTTACTAACAAATTCGCGCTTTTTCTTGACGAGGATGAGGATCCGTTAGAAATCTTATCGAGGCAAGAAGAGCAAGCAAAGTCCAAGAAAAAAGAGGAAGGTGATAAAAAGTCTTCTAAATCCAAACAGAAAAAGAATGCTGTCGCCGAGACGAAAGCAAAGGTTACTGAAACACCGGTGATTAAAAAAGAAGGTAAGCGTTTGGCTTCTGTAAATTTGCAAATTATGGCTTCATAATCTTACTGCAAAACTTTAAGCTGAAAGGTGATGTTTTGTAATTGTTGGCGCATATTGAGAAGTGTTTTCTGGCTATCAACAGGAGTGTTGACGGCATGTGATTGATGATGTGTGTGTCTGTCATGTCCCATCAAATGTAATTATCCATTAAACGAGCAGTATGGTGCATTTGGCAATTTTAGCTCTGACACCATCAGCGCGACTTCCACATTTTCACTGTACTGTATCCAACAGTAATGAAGTGTTTATGGTTGCAGACGACAGCCACAATCATGTCATTGTCTGGCTTGTGTTCCATTTATTTACTGTTTTAATTATTTAAGTGCCAAAGATTGTCATCTCAGTCCATTGTCTAACTACATTGTAGCTACAATCATTGCACTGTTCCACACAACACTGAAAATGCCTGCCTTGTGTAGCTATTCTGTGATTCTGCTTCTGTTTATTATACTAATCTTAGGTTCTAACCGTTCTTAACTTTGAAATAAAAGCATGCATAAGTACTTTACTTACTTAACTCTTTAAGTACCAGGGGGTTTAGCATCAGAAGCCCAAAGGGTGGTAAGTAATGTATAAGTAAAATATAAACTATAAACTCAATCTATCATTTCTATGCGTTAGATTTTGTTCCAAATATTTTGAAGCATAACAGAGCACCATTATTTGGTCAAGAAAACTGACTCCAAAAACAATCAATCAGTATCTTTACTCAAAACAGTTTTTATAATACTCAATTTTCCAAAATAATAAGGGGAATAGCACTAGAACTAACTGACACTGAAGAAAATTGCCCTTTAACTTTTGTTTATTCGGCTATCCTCAGAATAACGCCCATATATTATGATTACTTATTGTCCAGGGCTGACAGAAAAAAAGTTACAATTTATTCTGTGTAACTTGCAGGAATTCTTGTCTTTCAGCACTAGCAATTTAGCGCATAAGATGTGTTTCTCCTTCAACCTCCCCCCCCCCCCCTCTCCATATTGTGGCAGCCAAACAAATACCCTAACAGATCCTCAGTCGTGTGTAAAATGCGGACTTCCTCTGACGAACACATCGCAGCAAAACTAGGATTACTTGACAATTTCAAGAGATGCAACACTGCAGATGATAATTTCGACCATTGACAATTTCAAGACACGCAACATTACATACAATAATAGCCGCATGGCGGGAGACCACGCGCTCCTGTGCAGATTAGCATCATTGTCCTCACATTTTTCAACATGCGCTAAATGAAGGATAGCCCTTTGTTTTTTCCCATCTGTTGGGAATTGTATTTCCCCCTTAATGCGTATGCATCACATAACTGACATCACTCTTTATATTTCATTCTTGATGCTTACTAGCTTTCCGTTGTGTTCTGACATTCTGTTTATCAGTAATGTATGTCATTTGTAGCATTTTATTTGCATACAGTAGTTCATTTGATGACCTCTTTATATCTTAATACACAATTTTTAGTGCCCTGTTTTTTTAGAAATTCCTACAGGTTCACGATCTGTATTGTTTAGCATTCACAGAGCAGAGTGGTTAAAGTACTGGTTGGCCCACTGTGTTGTGGTTTACATCTGAAGTATCTGCACTTTTAGGTCCAGCACATTTCATTTTCAGCAAAACCAAGTCGCCTTGTTAAGAAGCCCTAAATTAGCACCCAAAAGCCTACACTAGGAAGTTGAGCAGTATAATTGGTAAGTAATCTTTAAATCAGATGCCCATAGAGTTTTTTTTTTTTGTGTGCAAACTTTTGGTGCTTTGGTGAAAGACGTTCTAAGTTGTCAGTTTTTTTTTTCATTTTTCTCCAGAGAAAGCAGTACCTCCCAAACAGAATGAAAGGGGCCGTGGCGGTGTCAGAAACCGCGAACCACGGGAAATACGAGATAATGAAGGGGACAAACGGCCACCCAGGTGGCAAGCTCAGAAAGAGAACCGTGAAGGAAAAGTGGGAGATGAAAATGTGCCACCAGAGTTCAGGTAGTTACTTTACTTCTAAGTTCAGGATTTTTTTTTTTAAAGATTAAAAGCTGAACGTATCACTGTATTGCACAGTGGACAGGAATGCAGAGTTGCTGAACCACATGTGGGGGTGCACAAAGGCTCAAATTAACCAAGGCCTATCGACACCTTCCCCAGTGTCATCATTAGAAACAGGTTCAGTGTTTCCTGTAAAGTAAGAGGCAAGGAATCAGCAGTCTGTGAAAACATTAGCCAGATCTTTAAAACAGACACACAAAAGCTGAAGTCATGGAGCACCACAGTTGAAAGAGTGGATGAATAACCTAGACTTTTCCTGATATAGTTTATAGTTGGTGTATCCTGAAAAAGAGCTAAAAATACTTTAGAATGTGGCCACATTATTTGCAAGAATGTGACTGACTATTCTTGGGGGACATGAGTTTTTCCCTAGCTTAGTGTAACCTTCGTTCACCATTAGCATATAACTTGGCATATTTGTGCTTTTCTGTAATCTGTGGATTTCCAGTGAATACGATACCTAGCTTGCGGTGATGATAAAAAAGACAAGAGCCAGATTTACATAATCACATCTGCACTCGCAGGCTGTGAACTTCAGCGGAAAGTCAGAATTGTTCGTCCGTGACTGTTTTGTGTGGGCAAGTGCTTGACAGATATAGTATATTTACATGCAGACTGTTGGTTCCTTGCCTTTCATGCAGATGCGCTTCAGTTTTAAAATGTTGATCCTGTCTATGGATGGTGGCAAAAGCCCCTGGAAGAATCTGTTGACCATCAAGAGGAAGGGATAGTAGGGTCTTTACCAGTCCTCGTTCTGGTGCACGCCCAACACATGTGGCCAAGCACCCCCAGCATAAATGCAACATGGTTCTAAGTTTAACAGCTATGTTTGTGTTCCACTTATTATTATTATAGAAAATTTTTAACATATTAATAAAAAATGAAAGTAAATCAACTTTGATAATATGGTTACCCACCTCAGAAGAGAATTCAGTACGTCGTAAAAAGGAGAGAAGACATTGACAACAGAAAATTGGAGGGAAAGATGTCCTTTCATGTTGTGATGCCAAACTGAGCAATATCTTTTGGTGTCTTGTCTCTCTTGCCCTTAAACATTCCAGTTTTCATGGGGTGCCCAAATATTAGTAGTCCCATGAAAACTAACCAGTTTTCTGCATGGGTTGGTTTTTATAAAGTCATTCTTTAATTGTCATTCTTCTGTACATAAAATCTCAGCAGCTTCCATGTAATTTTCACGAGCCAGCTGACTGTCGATGATTCACTTGCATTAATAGTCTTAATATAGCTCATCAGTTTTTTTGAAGAATAACAGAAATATTGCGTCTTTTTTCAGTGTCTCTTCTTTTTGAGTCCACCCGTAAAAGTGTGGTTGCACCCTGTGTTGTGGTTTACAGCTAAGCTTCGATATCTGTACCTTTTTGGGGTAAAGGTCCAATTTTGGCTAACCCTTAATTTAGTCATCTTTTATGAAGTGCTTGTTGAGGGGGGGGGGGGACATCAGGTCCAGAGCCCCCCCCCCCCCCCCCCCCGACCCTAAAACTTAATTTCCAAAAACAATCTTTTTTTAAATATTTTTTTTTTCCAGGGAACGGCCAGAAGGTGGCTTCAGGAGACGGGAAGACAGAGGAGATAGAGAAGGCAGTTTTGGAGGTGAGAGAGGTCGAGGACGTGGTCGGGGCAGGGGACGAGGTGGCCCACGAGGAGAGAGAGGCGGCTTTGGAGGTCCTAGGGGTGGCTTTGGAGGAGACAGGAAGCGAGAGTTTGATCGTCACAGTGGCACAGACAAAACGTAGGTTTTTTAAAATTCTGACACTTCATTTTACACACTTTGTGGCAGAAAATTGTGTCAACTGTAATGTATAAACCTTTTTTAAGTTAGATGGTTAAGCTGTATCACTGATTAAATATGTTCTAACTGCACATCATTAAATTGATGTTTAAAAACAAAACACTTCCCAGCTGACAGAAAAGAAATCCCTGACAGCAAATACAACAGTAATGTAACAGTGTTTTTGGTTCATATTTGTGGTTTTTGTTTTGCAGGGGAATCAAACCTACCGAAAAGAAGGAAGGTGCAGGTGCTCATAACTGGGGAAGCACAAAGGATGATATTGAGTAAGATTTTAGACTTTCATAAATTAGTCAAATAATAAATACTGCACGTATATCATCATAGTCATCTGTTTGTAACATAGGACTGATTTGATTTTCATTTTGTTCTCTCCTCTGCATTTTTGTGACTATCCTAGATGGAACCCAGACCAGCACCTGTGACCTCTCTCAGCAATGTTCGTCTTAGGATTTCTTTTGGACGTTCTCATTTCTTTAACCCATTTGTTTTCATCGGTGACTGTTCACTTCCCTTCAGATTGTGCAGTGACTGTTCACTTATTTTCAGAATGTGCGGTGACTGTTCACTTCTCTTCAGAATGTGCGGTGACTGTTCACTTCTCTTGAGTGTGCGGTGACTTCACTTCTCTTCAGAATGTGCTATGACTGTTCACCTCTTTAGAATGTGCTGTGACTGTTCACTTTTCTTCAGAATGTGCGTTGACTATTAACTTTCCTTAGAATGTGCCTTCTTACTGTCTGTATGTGCAACAATGCACACGGGATCCCGATCTCACTACCTAGAGACCTATGGAATTACTAGAAGTGAAAATTCTAACCCTTACCAGGGATTGAACCCGAAACCTCCAACACTGGTAGCGGACACCATGCCTTGAGACCACACAACCACTTTGTGTTAAATTATTTATACATGCCTTACAGAGTTAACCAGTTGAGATAAGAACAAGTATTATCTGGAGCTATATACATCCTTCCTGATTTGTGGAAGTGAATCAAGGACAGCTGAATAATTAGTAAAAAATTATTAAGACCTACTGCCTTAAACAAGCACGTCATAGGAAACAGGAGTTTCCTTCAAACTGAATGCATTTGCTAGAGAGGCGAGGAATGAAGTCTGCATACAGTTGAGCCAGATCTGTAAACTGGGTGTGCATGCAAAACTCATGTTAGAACAAGACCAAAATCAGGAAGTAAATGAACAACCAGAACTTTCTGCTGGAGTTTACAGCCTGCCAGAAAGATCAAAGCACCGATTAGGCTATACAAAATTTGGTTCTAGTATTGCTCTTCTTACATCTGTGCCTATTTAATTTTCAGAGAGCAGTTGAGTCCAAATGAATCTAATGAATGGGGAACTAAACCTGAGGCTGGAGTGGAGAATCCTGAACAAAAGTAAGTGTAGTATGTCAGTGCAGTGTGTTTGCCTGTTCATTCACACTGGATGTTATCACAATCGTCACTGCACATTGGGCATTCCCATGCGTGCGGAGTCCTCCGAAGCAGCAGCCACTCCAAAGTACTTCTAGTAATTGTTTCCAACAAGAAGCTGGTTATATTGTCTCCTACCTTGTCCTCGAAGACAGCATAAATGTGCTTCACTGTGCTTTACTCCGATGTCATGCAACCATGTTAGTGTCAGGGATTCCTCATTATCCACCAGTCCATTTCATACAGCCTTGGTGATATCTGCTCAGCCCATGCTTTTTCCATGCAGTTCTTAGTGCAGTGCTTGCGAGTTGGTCAGCTCGCACATTTCCCATAATGCATTACCCTTTATTCACATTGGAGCTAGTGTTCATTACATCCTACGTTGTAACGAGACTGCCGATGTGATTTTTTTCTTCTTTTAATACATTGGTGTTTGGAATTTGCACACTTCAGAATTTTAACCACTCGGAACCCGAACACATTTTTTTTTAAATCAATGAGACATACGTCAGCAAGTTAGTGGGAGATCAGAGCTGACAAAGCTAGAGCTTCAGCACCTTCACCAACAGGAGAAAGAAGTTGCAGTAAAAATGTCTTTAGAGGAAGAGGTGAAATGATTAGCATTGCTAAAATTAAAGATCTTGATAGAGTCCTTGAATTTAAAATGGTCGCCAACTCAGATCACTTTGGAACGCACTCAGCAAATACTAGTGAGCCTAAACCCTCTACAAGTGGTAAAAGACTACGTTGTGAAACAATCTCTGCTCCGATTTCTTCTGTTGATTTTAAGTCTTTTCATACTATAAGAAGTTTTGGAGGTGTAAGTCTTACAGACTAGGAGAAAATATCCACTTATATTTTCTTTGAGCGTCCCAATTGAACTTTAGTTCACCGAACCACCGTTGGCTGTTAGCAAGACCCATTTGATGTTAGTGTGCTCTGAGTTGACAGTGTTTCATTGTGAGTCTGAAAATTTAGGTCTACCTGTTACTGTTAAGCGTACTTGTATATATTACATTCTGATTGTATTTGTTTAGATGATTAGCTCTCTTATTTGATCATTCAGCAGTGAGACACCTGAACAGCAGCAACCCCCTGAAGAGCCACAGCCCCAAGAGATGACTTTGGATGAGTGGAAAGCACTGCAGACACAACACAAACCTAAAGCAGAATTCAACATCCGCCAGCCTGGAGAAGGCGAAGATGGATCCAAATGGTCTAAGGGAAGAGAGTACCACAAAAAGCACGAGGATGAAGACGAGGAAGAGGAAGAATCTGAGGAGGAGGAGGAAGATGATGAGGTAGCTAATTTGTTAGTCTTTTCAAAGTAATTTTGGTTTGTTTGTCCTTGACAAGGCAACCACGATTAAATGTCTGGCTAAACATATTAGGTCTGTGTTTGAAGCTAATTTTGTATAGCTTACAACTGATGTTTTGAGCACCCCAGTCCTTATCCTGTATCATCCCAGCACGCGTAGGCTGCCATGTTTTGCCATTATACACGATCACTAGAATCGCATGTCTGTGTTTCTTGTCTTGCCTTTATCCTTATGGCCAAGCCATCCACATGTTTCTGCCCTTTTCTTGCACTTTTTTCACCACTTTTTGCCGTTACCAAGTTCTCACAGGGTTCGTAGTGGATCGGGAAATTACCGGGATTTTTTTCGTTGACCTTGAACCGTGAATTTTAGCTTATAAAAGACATTCCGACCTTGAAAAGCCGTGAATTTTGACCACCGCGGCAATGAAATCGTCAGAAATCCTGTGTTTCTCAGCACAGGCAATTTTGGGGGAGCCATTTGGCTTTTTTGGCCATTTGGCTAGTTTTTGGCTACTTTCGTTGTATGGTCGTTTCAGGTGTGAGGGCAGCTGATTATTGGCTATTTTCAGCCGAAATGGCTTGTTAAAGGCCAGGAGAGGGCGGGCTGTGTTGCAGATCATGAATACATGCAGACAGCAGCGGGAAGTAGCAGATTCCGTCTCGCGTGTGTGTGTGTGCCTTTGTTTCTAGCAAGTCGGGCAGAATGAACAGTAAAAATCGTTTATGGCCGTGGTTTCTAGAAAGGATTACATTGGAAGATGGTGGGGCTCGGTTCAGTTGTATTTATAAATAGAGTCGCCGTGGTGGGGGCTAAGTACGGCCTTCTCTATTAATTAGAGATGGCATTGAGGCTAAGCAAAGTGACTGCAGCTGGATTTCCCAGTTCTATTTTTGGCCTGGATTTATCTTGACAGTGTGTTTGGCGATCAGTATTGTAATTCCCCGAGATTCCCTCTTCTGTTGTCTCACCCCTCTCTCTCTCTCTTCCCTCCCTCTTTCACTCTTCTACCTATTGCTCCTTCCTTCCCGTCTCCTGCATTGTCTCTAACCCTCCCTTCTGATCTTTATCTTCTTCTCTTTCTCTCTATCTTTCCATTGACTCTCTCATTTCCTGTCCCCCCTCCCCCTTTTTCCTATTTTATTTCTTGTTTAAATGTTTAGTAAATGTGTGGCTTCCCGCCCCCTCACATTTTGTCCTACCTGTTCCTCACTCTCTGCCTGTCTGTGTCACTGCTTTCCTCTCTCTCTTTCTCTTTGTATTTGTCCCCCCCCCCCCTCTCTCTCTCTCTCTCTCTCTCTCTCTCTCTCTCTCTCTCTCTTTCTTTCTCCATACCTTCAGTTGGTGTAGAAGGTTATGTGTTGCCTAGTGCAGAACATTTCATGTCCACCATTCCCCCCTCCCACACATTAAATATGTGTGTACTTTTAAAAACACATTTGCCGTCACCCCCCCCCCCCCTTTTTTTTTTTTTCTCCTCCCACATTGATGACACCTAGGGGAGGGAGTGCACCCCTTCCTGCTACCTTCTTCCCTCTATGTCTCATCTTATTTCTTACTCCCTTCTTTCTCTCCCTGTCTCATTCCCACTTTATTTTCTTAAACTTTATTCTCTCACCTCCCCTGTCTCACCCTTACCACCTCAGCCTTCTACACCACTTTCCACCACCTCCTCTCTCCCCTCCTTTCTGTAATTGGAAAACCAGAAATAAAACGAAGTCCACTGCTGCCCTGACCTATTTATGTGTCTGACCTATTTATGTGTGTGGGTAAACTTCTCTATTTTCTACCAGTGGTGGGTTGGGATCCCCTGGACTTTTTTTTTTTCTTCATAAAATGACCTTGGCTCTCAGGTCACCAGCCTTAAGTGTAAGAAATTGAATTATTGTTGTCACACACAGATAGGACAAGCAAGGGGCAGTAGGGATTAGCACTGTTGTTTTTGGACCACGGCCACATTCACATTGGGAGAGGGTAGGAACTGGAAAAGTGGCCTCACTTAGAGATTTCCTAATTCTATTTTTGGCACTCATTGTTCTTACACCCCCCCCCCCCACAACCGTGTCTTACCTTTCTTCTCTCACCCCTTCTCTTTCCTTTGATCTTCTACTATTCTCCTTTCTCTCATTCTTCCTCTCTTCCTTTCCTTGCCCTTTCTCCTGTCCCATCTCTTCTTTGTCTCCTCTCCATCCTGTCTTTTCATTTTCTCTAAATTTCCTTACCCGCTCCCCTCTCTCATTCTCTTCCCCCCCCCCCCCCCATTTTTACTCGTTCATCTATGTATTTTTTTGCCCCATAACTCTTTTACTAGTGGTTGTGCCCACTACACTTGAAATTGTGTGGGGGGGGGGGGGGGGGGGGGAGTAGGTGGCTGTTTTTTTTTCTTTGATGTATCTTGTCTCCCTTCCTGTCCCTCTCTCTTAATCTGTGTTTGTCACTGCCTTCCTTACCCACCTCTCTCTCTCTCTCTCTCTCTCTCTCTCTCTCTCTCTCTCTCTCTCTCTCTCTCTCTCTCTTGCTTTATGTGTTTGCCTCCCTTCATCACTTCCTCTGTGTATACCTCCCTCCCATTCTCCTGTTCTGCCTTTTTTCTCTTTCTTTGGTTCTCTCCCTCTGTCTGCTTGCCTCTCTGTGCTGTCCCTTTGTCTCTCTCTTCTTTATGTCTACATCTCTCTCTGCTTGCATCTGCTTCTCACCCTGTCCGTTCTCTCTCCCTCTGTCTCCCTTCTTTCAACTCTTTGTCATATTTTCCTCCTTCCATATCTCTGTTTCGTTCCCTTTTTCCTTCTCTTTTCATCTGCCCATCTCTGTATCTGCATTCCCTCTTTCTGTATTTGTCTCCCTCTCTGTCTTTCGCTGTCCCTTCCCCACTTTTCCTCATCATG
This sequence comes from Candidula unifasciata, assembly GCA_905116865.2. Classification (NCBI taxonomy): domain Eukaryota; kingdom Metazoa; phylum Mollusca; class Gastropoda; order Stylommatophora; family Geomitridae; genus Candidula; species Candidula unifasciata. The sequence continues at coordinate 173,964 of CAJHNH020000780.1, forward strand.
TCTCCATCCCTCCCTCTCATTTTTTCCTCCTTCCCCAGACTTCTTTTCCTTCTTTTCTCTACCTTCATCTGTCCATCTTTACACTGTCTCTCCCAGCCTACCTCAGCATGTGTCTTTCCTCTCTTCATGACTCTCTCTCTCTCCCCTAACCCTCTCAGGTACCAGGTCCAGAACAGACAGGACTTCAGTTTGCTGCCCTCTACCACCAAGCCCTAAAAAAAAATTTCAAACACTATATCAAGCTCAGGGGCCGACCAACACGAAGATGGGCACAGGATATAAGTGACTCCTTGAGTATAAAAAAGTACATGAGGCGGGAGAGCTGGTGAGAGACCGAGGTTTTTTTGTCAGGACAAAGGAAATGCTACATGATGATGATATCTGTGCTGGTATACCAACACATGTGGCACAAATGAAGTACCTTGTGTGCTCAGTACACCCTTGAACAAGGCAAAAATCTTGTTTCAGTATTACACCGAGACAACCTTGAAAAAAACAAAGGAGACCTTGAAAAAGACCTTGAAAAGCCTTGAAATTGATTGGTAAATTTGGCTATGAACCCTGTTCTCAAGTCCTTTCCCTTCTCATAACATGTCTGAAAACAGTTTGGTCGTCTCACATGATCACCAGAATGACTGATTGGTTCAGTGTTCTTGTCTTGTGGCCAAGCTATCCAGATGTCTCTCTGCCTGCTAGTCCATTTTTTAAACAACACAGCCAGTGTACTAATATCTGTAGCCTACACCAACCCTACTTAGGCAAGCCTGGCGTTAAAAATACTTAATCGTCATGCTGTTGTACTTCACACGGGACTTGAACTCAAGCACTTTGCTCCACTCTACCTTATGCAGTACTATCGATGTCATGGATGGAATCCAGTCCAGCACCTCTGTCTAGCAGCATTTGTCTTGGGGTTTCTCTGGGATGTCTTCCATTACCTCTGCATTTTTTTCCCATTGAAATGCCTGTTTGGGGATTCTGTATCCTCCTCTTCATGGTGTGCCCTGTATTTTGCCAGACATTTCTTGTATTCCCTTGCTTTTCTTGAATTTATCCATTGTAATGTTCACCAGTTTCCACGGGTAATTTGTTAATGCGTGTATAGTTGTGGGAAGAAAGGGGACATGTAGAAATTTCCTGGTCAAAGTTTGGCCATTCCCATTTCTAGGTTCCAGAGCCCCTTTTTGCGGAATAACAGAACAAACTCACTTCCTCGCTGACAATCATGTCATCATAAAATGTGACTAATTAGGAGTTTTGCCTTTGTAGTCGGAGGGCATCTGCCTGAGAAGTGAGGAACCAACAGTTTGCATACAAATAAGTCAGATTTGTTGACAAAACTCAAGTTCTGGAGTAAGTCCAGAAGTGGGTAAAAACCAGAACTTTCTGCCAGAGTTTATGGCCGGTAATTGCGGAGGACACAAAGATATTGACCATTGAGTAGGAGATTAAGAGGTATTGATTTAATGGATAGAGAGTTTTGTTAGGAATCTCCCATTTCTAGGGGGAAATAACCAGTCTGTGAAGAGATGTCAGTATAAGATCTCATTGCCACAGTACAATACCTAAATGACAAGTACAAGTAAACTTTATAGCAGTGTAGGCAAACTGTTTGTTTTGTGCTATGAGGGCCACAGATTTAGTTTTGGATTTAGGGTGCTCTTGTGTTGTAACTATCGTACTCACTATAGATAGATATTTTGTTGTTCTTGGCAAGACTCATTTGATGTTGCTTTGAGTTGACAGTGTGCTTGCATACTCGCTATAGGTAGTTGTTTTTTCGTTAGCTAGCGTACTCGCTATAGATAGTTGCATATTGTGTCCTTAGGTAGCTTACTCGCTATTAGGGCTGTACCGAATAGTGATTTTCACTGTTCGGCCGAATACGAATAGTGTATAAAATATATCTATAAAAAAACATTTGTGATGTCAAATGTACGCTGAACTTGTACTTCACATAAAGTAGCGCAGAATAGGCATCTTCTTTTATAGCATTTTGAGCCCTTGAGGTTTTTACTGCTGCATTCATCTCTCCGGCTGGCCTACTTTTCACAATTTGTGACACCAGTTTGCAGGTCGGGCTGGACATTATCTCTCGATCTTCTTTTTTGTCTGCCTCGTGGTCTACGCCCATTTCTCTCTCAGGTGTATACAGTTTTACTTCTCTGACTTCTGACATTCTTTCAATATGCCCCAACCATTTTAGTCTGTTAGCTTTCATGGTGCTAGTGATCAATGGTGATTTAAATAGATTATGTGTTACGTTGTTGCTTCTCACTCTCCATTCCGTGCTGTTAGCATCTTTGATGGGTCCAAAGATTTGTCGTAAGAGTTTTCGAAAACCAGTAATAAGGCCTCATCGTTTTAATTTCTGCTTCAAGTTACAGAGCCATATAAAATGACTGGTCTTATTTTTTTTATATATTTTGATCTTGGTGTTGCGAGACACACTTTGACTTTAGCAGATGTTTAAGGGCAAAGTATACTTTATTTCTAGATTGTATTTCTTCTCTCAACATGTTAGAGCAGTTAAAGTTTGCACTCAAGTACTTATATGTTTATGTTCGTTTGATTTTCATATTATCGACTTGGATGTGGCCAGAGTTTATATTCCTTCCTTGTCTAGTTAGATTCGTACAGAATAGTAAACATTTAAAAACATATGTTTTGCATCCTTCAGTCAGTCTGTGGTCACTAATAACTAAGAATGAAAGAATCCTAAGTATTATTACAAGTAACTAAACTTGGAAATTGTCACTAACAGCTTAGTAAATGCATGAAAGCTGCATTAGCTTTCAACAAAACTAATCTTTCCATGTTGTCGGTATTAAGGCCGTGTATGCAGAAGCGGGTGTAAGGTAACTACTATTTGTATTCGGCCAGACCGCAACTATTCGGCCCCAAAGTAGGTCAGTAGGTCCACTGTTCGGCCCCAAAGCGAATATTCGGTACAGCCCTACTCGCTATAGAGAGTTGTGTATTTTGTTAGTTGCTAGCGTACTTGCTATAGCTAGTTGTGTATTTTGTTGTTCGTTGCTAGCGTACTCACTATAGATAGTTGTGTATTTTGTTGTTCGTTGCTAGCGTACTTGCTATAGATAGATATGTATTTTGCCCTTTGCTAGATTACTTGCTATAGATAAATAGATATGTATTTTGCCCTTTGCTAGTGTAAAACTGTTCTGCAGTGACCAGGTCATTCTGCAACACACACAAAAACCTGATGTACTGAAATACTTCCGCTCAACTGTTGTCCCTGTTCAAGTACTTTTCATCTCCTTTTTGTTGTTTCCGAGAATTTGGATATAGTCTCTTGTGTTGCTTTGCTGTGCTGCTCCTTTATCTTGTTAGCGATTATTTTCAATGTCTTATTGGATATTTTTTGTTTTCTTTCACAGGAGGAACGTCACGGACGGGGCAAACAGTTGGTGACCGATATTCGCATCACCTTTAACGATAATCCCCGCAGGGGAAGAGGCAGACGCGGCGGCAGGGGTGGTCTTGAAAGAGGAGGCATCACTGGCGGTCGTGGATCTCGCGGTGGCATGAGAGGAGTCGGTGGCAAACCCAGAGAGGCTGCCCCTCGCTTTGACGATGAGGCAGACTTTCCATCTCTGGTCAAGTCAGCAGCCTAGACACCGCGAAGCAGTTTTTACTACTGTAGTCCTGCTCACATGTTGGGCTTCCTGTGTTAACTGGCCTAAGGTGTCTCCATTAATGTAACTGGTTTAATTTTGATTTCCTCACAGAAATGCAAACTTCTTTGGCATACATTTCCTAATTTTTTGAAACTGTATATATATAAATAAAAATGTCACGCCCGTTGGCTTTGTGAAGTCGACAGCTGTGCATAATTGAGACACAGGCAGTCAAAGTCCAGTGTTCAGTGCATTTTGAATGCCAGGTGAGAGGTTTTTTTTTTCTTCTTTTGTGAACAATGTACTTGACTTATGAGCCATGTGTGTCTCAAAATTGCTTTATGACAGTGTTGTTTCTAAGGACAGTGTTTGTTTTTCATTTCCAACCGTTTTAGTTATCTTCATGGGCAGGGTGTTGTTCGCTGTGTTGCTAGCGTGATAACATCTACGGCCCTTCACATTCAGGAAGCATGCCTTAATTTGTAACGTGTGTAATTACAGTCTGCTCATTTGCACACTGTTAATTGCGGATAACCATAAATCCTTTTATATCATTTCCATTGTTATATTTATTTCAGCATTGTCATATCAGCAGTGTGTACTGAAACTGTTATGGTGCATTTGAATAATGTGGTTGAATTATTTTGGGGTGTGTAATTTTTCCTTTGTTGTTTTTTTTTAAATATATTTTTTTATTATAATTTTGATAAAGACTTTTAGGTCCTGTGCTTCTCGATTTGTTTTCAGTTGTTTTAAAAAAAAATCAACACTATAAAAGAAAGTTTCCTTTTGTTTTTAAATATTTTTTTTGCTTCCGCAATTTCTAGTTTCAGAATTGCACATGATGCCCAAGTAAGATTAGAACAATAATGAGCGTGTATGTGTGTGTGTATGAATGAATATGTGAGAGAGAGACACATTTGGTTCAGTATGTAGTGTTCTACATAACGGATTGCAAGTCTTTGTTACTCTAAGTAAAATGTGCTGGAAATTTTCACAGTGAATATGTGTGGAAAAGGTTTAAGATAAAATTAATACCCTTTTCTTGACAAATGTGTTTGTTATTTTGTTTGTGTGATTTTATACCAATTTATTTCAGCGAGGTTGTCAAAACATGGATACAATTGATAGTCGTGATCAGTTTTCCCCTCTCTAAATAAAAAAGATGTAAATGGTCTTTCATAAGGTGCCAGCACTCCCTTAAAAGTATTTTCTTCTTTTTTTGCGTTCATCAGCTGTATCTTTGGCGGAAATTCTGGTTGTTCATCTACTTATGGACTACAGTCCTGTTCCAGAACCTAAGTGTTGCGTGTGCATCCGTTTTACAGGTCTGGCTTATTATTATGCAGACTGCTGGTTCCTTGCCTCTCAGGCTGATGCACTTTGACTTTGAGGGAAGCTTCCAATTTAGTCGACTCTTACGAGATGCTTTTAGGTAGGCAGTGGGTCTATTCTTGTTTTTCCTATAATAGGGCCCTATAACCCACACAGAGATCAAAAGTATCTAACAGTAGCATTTAACAACAAAAAAGGTCCCAATACTATTTACTAGCACGTAAAAAGCCCTAGTGATTATCGAGACTGACACTTTGTTTGTTGTAACATTTCAGAAATAGTATTGGTTTTTTGGGATGGTTTGAATGTAAAATGTTATCTATGGTTTTGATTTATCTGAAGGTATTGCGTTATGCCTGTGTACGACATAGCTGCGATGGTTGCTCCTTTTGACCGACACATCTGTCTTCTGTAGGCATTTGTTGATCTGGTTAACCTTCCCATGGATTCGATTCTTGAAAAGTTTTTTCTTAAAAAGGCAGTTGCGCAGCCAGCCTTTAAATCAGGTGAGGGCAACTTTGTCTCAGGCCTTGTAAAAAAAAAATCCACGATAAACACGCACACTAAACTTCTTCTATATTTTCCTGAATGTGTTCAGTAAAGCAGTCATTTGCAGAAGTTGAAACCATTGACAACCTCCACTTTCAGTGTGTACTCCTTCACCACACCTGGTCCCAAGTGATTTCTATGTTTGGGCAACTTGTCTTATATTTTTTTTTTAAACTCAGACTCAAGTAGAGGAGACAATCCCAAGAGTCATTGGGAGAAAAAACTGTTCAGTCTGATAAAGTGGTGCATGTGTGATTACATACAGGACCAAGACTTTTCTGCAGGAATCAAAGCACTTTATCCGTAATGGAGGACTTGTACTGAACCCCGTGGCAACTGCATAGAAAAATGATACATTTCTTCTTCCTTTTTCAAGGGCTCAAAAAAGGTCTAAATGCACTAAAGATTATTGCAGTGATGGACATAGAGCAGAAAATGATGTTCACACTTTACCAGCACTTCTAGTCATCTCAGTGATTGATGTGATTGAATATGGATCAGGGTTACTCACAGTCAGCTAGAGAAACTGGAGTGCATACAGAGTGAAGCTATGCGGCTGATCCTGGCTTGTACAAGACACACTCTGATTGTGTGCATGCGATAATCTTTGCATGGCTGACTATTGCAGGACGGCTCAAGGTGATGCAGGCTAAGTCATTCCTCAGAGTATCTGCAGACAGGGAACACCCTCTGTATGAAGCTTTGGCTGCAGGCAAGGGTCAGAGGCTGAAAAAGGGAAAATCGTGGATGGCTCAAGCAGAAGACAGGACAAGTATGCATGCTGGAGAACATTGTGCAAGGAGTGGGTCAGAATAACAGCGGAAAAGTCTGGCTTGTGTAGGGTTATGATCACATTGGGCAGAGAGTGGCCAGCGGGTGCTATGAAGGTGGAATTCCAACAGCCGATTCACGACATTTCACGCCCAGATGATCTGATTGTCTACAGAAGGTTCAGTGTTGAGAAGAAAGAGAAGTGCCTTGGGGTTCGTAACGTAAGCCAATGGAAAATCTTTAGTGCAAAACAGCCTACATATGACCACAACATCTAGCATGAGAATTCAGGTGGAGGCAGTAACTGCAGCTCTCCAGTGGCTAGAGAACAAGCTGCATATACATGTCGTAATTATAACAGACTCTGAAAGCATGCTGAAAAAGGTGAAGACAAGGATGCTTCAAGCAGAGTGGCAAGCTTCACTGGAAAGGTTACAGGTGGTGAGCATACTTTGAATCTTTTCTCCAGGCGATGACGGCGTGGTGGGTAATGAACAGGCAGACAAATTGGCTCATCTGCACCACTGGGTGGTAAATCGATACATAAGGCAGCTGTTATCAAGGCCCTTTGGGAACAAGCATCGGAATCGGCAGAGAAAGATTAGCATTAAGGCCAGGGGAGAATGAGGCACCTAGGTGTAACCAGAGGGTCTGGCCGGCTGACTACACTCAGAGAAAGGGCAAGACGAAATTTTAATAAGATTATGACCGGTACCATCTGTATTGGAACTCGGCGCTGGCTGCTGAAGATGACGACGGAGCATGCATGGGAAAGCCTTGAGTGCTGTGATGTCAATTCTTGACTCAACTCATTCCTTTCTCAGGTAATTCACCTTACACAAATACAGAGGTTTTCACCCTTGTGCTTGGGTGTAGTGATGGTTACCTATCAGCTACATAACTGAAAAGCTGTGGTAGTACTGTGGCTAGACGATTGTCTCCCGGTCAGAGGATCTGGGTCCAGATCAGATTGACCCGTCTTAAAAGTTGTAATGCCCTGGGAAGTAAAAGTGGCTGGCGTGATGTTAAACCACATCACCTGTTGAGTGCTGATTAATCAATAAAGGTTTTCTAGCATTATACGTTTGCCTTATTTACAGAGGGTTAAAAAAAAAAAAAAGGAGGACCCTTGTCACAGTGAGTTAAAAAAAAACTGGGTATTAAAAAGGTTGGTGGTCATCATATATCAGGTCCTTGCAGATTGTTGTCGTGAAAGAAAATAGGTCTCTCACCAGCTTTCCCTGCATCATGCACTTTTCTACCGAAAGAGTGGTATATCCTGTGCCAATCTGCTCTTCCCTGGGACCACCCTCCCTTCTGCTATTATTTTTTTTCCCAGCCTGTCATGGCCAGCTTCTGAGACAAGATGCTGTTTTGTCAGCTAATTTTCCTTGATGTTCAGATCTTTCAGAATGTCAGTAATTCTTATTGTCCAGGCTATTCTGAGAAGCTTTCTATAGCATTTCAGCTGCCCGGCTCTCTAGCGTAGTTGGCTAAACCGGATTGCGCGGAGACCGGGTGACGAACTCCTTGTGGTCCGGATTCACTCCCAGGGTAAACAGAAAAGCCACATTTTCTCCCAGATTTACAATGGAATCAAGGCCGAAGGGTTGTGATATCAATAATACTGAGCCTAAGGGTTAACAACTCATGGCTTCTGGATACTAAAACAAACAAATACAGCATTTCAGCTCAATAGCTCCCCTTTTTTTAAGAACTGGTGATAAGTGCAATAAGGAGAAAATTTGAGACATAAGTGAATAAGACGGAGTGGAGTTGATAAGTTTGCAAAGAATATGATTAGTTGGTTAAAGGCCTAAGATTCTCTGGGAAAGGGCAGCAGTAACAAAGCTTTGACCTAGAATATGTCAAGATCTAAAAACGGCTATCCTCCGACTAATGGTCGGTAAAGATGGCAGCGCAAAATATCCTTTCGAGCCACAGTCACGTGTCAATTGCTCCGGCGACTATCGCGTGTCCCCCCACGCCTCTCATGGGGCGTGGAATGGGGCTAAACTAGATGGCTAGGACCCACGAGCAGCAGCCGCGGTGTGCTCGTGACCGCTAGTACGCAATGGACAGTGACTGTGGCTCGAAAGGATATTTTGCTCCTGCCATCTTTACCGACCGTTAGTCAGAGAATAGCCCTAAAAACTTTACAACGGTGGAAGATGACTCTTCACACACCATTTTGTGTAGACCTCTTTCTCACTCACCGGCTGTAAACTCCAGTGGAAAGTGCTGGTTGTTTGTCCACTTCTGTACTTTGGTCTTGTTCCAGAACACAGTTTTGCCTGCACATTTACTTTACTGATACCCCGATTAGATTCTGGGGACAAAACGAAGACCCACTGCCACCACAAACAAGTAGAAAGTCGGCTAATTAGGTTCATTGCTGCAGATAACACCCGCCTCCACTCATCTCTCTGGTTAGCCTTCTCTTTCCAGTTGGTGACACCAAGTGTTTGCGGGTCTGTCTGGACATTATCTCTCCATTTTCTTCTTGGTCTGCCTCATGGTCAACGACCATTTCTCTCCATTGTATATACAGTTTTTACTTCTCTGTCATCTGACATTCTTTCAGTATGTCTAAACCATTTCAATCTATTAGCTCTCATGATGCCAGTGATGATTTAAACAGATTATAAATTTCATTATTGCTTTTCTCTCCATTTCCCGCTGTTTGCATCTTTGATGGGTCGTGAGGCCATGCTATCAAGGTATTTATCTCTATGTCCTATTTCTATCAATCATGAAAGTGGTCAGAGTTTTTTTAGTCTGCTCCTTGCCTCCAAATATACCTTCTACGATCAAACTAACAGAATGATGCAATGCATTTGTTTGTGGATCATCTTTATTTTGTCAGCACTCTGGTCGGTAATTTGTGTGGTCTTTTCTCCAAATCAACTCTTAGATTGTTTTAAGCCTGTATTCGGTGGTTGAAAGCTCTGTGACAAATGGGAGCTGCATGATGTTCCCTCTAGCCTTCGTGAGCTCATCTGGCTTGCAATGTCTAGGTATACAACCACAGTGGGCAGCAATCCACTGTTGGATGAGTTATTTTCTTGTGGAGAGCGTTCTGATGTCTCTATTTCATAGATATTCTGTCTGGAGCATAAAATGGCTTGGAAGGCTTACTGCGAATCCCCTGTATATTACAGGTTATTTAGTTACGATGTGGAGGGAAAGGGGGGGGGTGTGAGTGGCCTTGCATAGCATCAGCCTTGAGTGCTGGAGGTCCTGGGTTTGATCCCTGATGAAGGCAGGGATTTTTTTTAAACGTGGGCTTCTAGCAATTTTCTCTGTTCTCTGTGTAGAAAGATCGGACTCTCGTGCGTATTGTTGCACACGTTAAAAAAATCTCTTTGTAGTTGGACATTGAAAAGAGCAGCCTAATGGCGCTGCCTGGGCAACATTTTGAGTTAAAAATCTACCCTAAGTATTTCAGATCCCCGCCGGTGCTACAGAGTTCGTGCAATTTAGATTCAATGTTAAATAAATGCATCTTCCAGCCAAACAAATGATAGTTCAGCATGAAACAATGTTTAATAAACTCAACATAACAAGCAACAACATATAAGGTGTACATGATTGGTACCTTTCCGTCGTTCTAGACAATAGTGTTATATTGCGCCGTGAGGAGACAGTGGACTTACAGGTGATGGCAAGTGGCACTTGCAAGATCCGCCCATTTTAAGAGAAGTCTTCCGCAATTATAGCACAGGATTTCAGAACCAGCGTTGTCAAGATTTGTGTTTAGTCTGTTTCTTCTCAGACGCTTAGCTCTCATCTTTTATGCAATAACTTCTTCCTTCATTCACATTCCTTTCCTGATCCCCCCCCCCCCCCCCCCCACACGATAGCAACTTAATGTGTACTAACACTATATTTCAATACCTTTTACAAGATGTCAGATGGTACAACAATGACAGGCTGTGCACAATTTTATGGTCATTTAGCATTAAAGAAAAAAAATTAAATATCGGTTGCTTGGAAGTGTTCCTCGTCTATTGTGGAGTAAATGTGTCCCTCAGTGCTTAAGAATTCTAATGCATCCCTGTGGAAGAATAAAACAGAAAATCAGCCTTAAAATCTTAGAATATCATCATTGCTAAAGACTTTTAACCTCCAGGATGGGGGTTGGGAGTAGCTTTTATATTTAGCACATCAACATTACAACTACTACTCTGTTCACCGGCTGTAAGCTCCTACCGAAAGTCCTGGTTATTTGGACTTCGGCTTTGTGCCAGGGCCTGAGTTTTGCTGGTACATCTGTTTTACTGGTTTATGTGTGTGTGTGTGTGTAGCTGATTGTTCCTTGCCCCTCAGGCAGAAACGAAATAGAAGATAGTAGTAAGAGAGGAAAGAAGGGTGACAATAGTAAGGAGGGGGAAGAGGACACATTCACAAACAGGTATAAACATATAGATATGTAGGTAAACAGACAGTAGGTTTCTTGGTAGGTTAGGTGGCATAGGTAGACAAACAGTTATGGGTGCAGAGAGAGAGAGAGAAAGAGCACAAATTATGAAGCACATAAAAAAAAATGAACTGCATCAAAAATAGGGAGAGAAAGCGCCGCCAGCAGCCACAAATAGAACTGGAAAAATATCACAGCCATGCTGTAAACGGATACAACGCAATTACATCTTCCGATGAACGCAGAAGAAGAAGAAGAACTGGAAAATCTAACCAATGTTTAAGGAATTGACATCACAGCACTCAAGTCACCCCCATAAGCGCTCCGCCCCCCATCTTCAGCAGCAAGCGAAGAGTTCCGATGGTACCAGTAACTGACTAATTGTATATCCATTTCGCCTTTCCACTGTTAAATGTCGGCCAGATCCCCTTGTAACTCTTCACAGCCATATTCTCCCTAGGCCGTAATGATCTATCCGTGCGTCCACACTGATCTAACCAATGTCACCCCCCCCCCCTTCCCCCCAATTCGCAACTCTCCCCCAGTGTAAATAACAAACATTTCCTCCCATAATCGTCAAGTCTGTCTTTTCTATATAGCTTATATCCTGCGTAGTTTTCGCTGCTAACACGATATCCAGATTTTGTAGCTGTGCATATGAAAATGACACCTACACATTATTTAATTGTAAGCCGCAGTAATAAACATGCCAAGAACTTCACAAAGCAAACAGTAAGACAATGAACTGCAGATATGACTTGTACCTACTCAGAGATTACAAGAAAATAATCACACACATTTTAAATGACAATCAATTGTCTGCTCATAGTTTACCAGAAATGACAATAAACAACGGTAACTGCTAAAAGCCTGACTGCCAAATATCACATAAAATTCTAAATTCATTATTGGTTTCCAAATTATGGCAGATAATGTTCAAGAATGTTGGCCCCTTTTCATAAAACCCTGGGGCTTCTCTGGCCTTCGGAGCCTGTCACAGTTCCTGGCCTTTCCCCAGTTTCAAGTCTTGGTGGAAGAAGAAACAAAAACAGCCTTAAAATTCCAGCATATCTTGTTTATATTTATTCGATGGATCAACATGATGGCACATGGGTGTAACCCATAAGTGCTCCGTTATACCTCTAACTCGCCTGTCTGAGAATCTCAGTGCAGTGCACAAACTCCGTTGCAACGGCGAGGATCCTGAAATACTTTTGGTAGATTTGGTAAAGTCAAGGACACTTTTACATGCCTTTAGGCGTATAGGGCACATAGGGCTAGACCTATATTTTTATAGACCAATCGGTACAAGATGGGTGATGTGGTCAGCATTGCACCAGCCGCCTTTACTTTCCCAGGACTGCACCTGGTACCCACTCAAGGCTGGGGTCGACCTCGGAGCCATGGCCATTTTAAAAAAAAAGTCTGACTCCGCCAGGGAGCAAACTCACGACCTTCCAATCTGCGAGGAGCGTCTAGCCGCTGCCACGGCGACTCCCTGGTAGATTTTTTAACTCAAAATTTTGCCTGGGCAGCGCCGTTAGGCTAATCTTTTTGATTTAGAACTGCCAAGGGATTTTTTTTTTAAAGTACGCAAGAATACACAAGACCAGGAAATTACTAGAAGCCCACATGAAAAAAATCCCAGCCTTCAGTGGGGCTTGAGGCCACTCAGCTCCCCCAAGCATAATAACTTATGGGGAAAGGAGGATAAATGTGTAACTTGAGAAGAACTTTACTGCATCACAGTATTGACAGTCATGAATCTTAACCATCGTCCAGAACATATATTTTACCTGATTGCCTTCGGCGCAGCTGTCCTTAATTGTTTACATATGTCGTCAAAGCTGCAGCCTCCTTCGGAACGATCACTTCTAATTATCATCTGAATCTGTGGATGGAGAAAAATATTCACTTGATCTGTCCCTGACAGACACAAAACTACAAACGATGCTGCAGAAATAGTGACAGAATTAAGGTGGGCTGGGGTGGAAACAATGCATGGAGGTGGACTAGGGTAGAAAGTGTGACAGTAAAAGAAGTGGGATGGAACAGAAAGAGTGGAGAAAATAAAGCCAGGATAGAAAGAATGAAAGTAACAGGGACAGAAAAAGTAGAGCTAATAAAGCCAGGATAGAAAGAGTGAAAGATAGAGCTAGAAAAAGTAGAGCTAATAAAGCCAGGATAGAAAGAGTGAAAGATAGAGCCAGAAAAAGTGGAGCTAATAAAGCCAGGATAGAAAGAGTGAAAGATAGAGCCAGAAAAAGTGGAGCTAATAAAGCCAGGATAGAAATAGTGAAAGTAACAGAGCCAGAAAAAGTGGAGCTAATAAAGCCAGGATAGAAATAGTGAAAGTAACAGAGCCTGAGAAAGTGGTGGTAATAAAGCCAGGATAGAAATAGTGAAAGTAACAGAGCCAGAAAAAGTGGAGGTAATAAAGCCAGGATAGAAAGAGTGAAAATAACAGAGCCAGAAAAAGTGGAGGTAATAAAGCCAGGATAGAAAGAGTGAAAGTAATAGAGCCAGAAAAAGTGGAGCTAATAAAGCCAGGATAGAAATAGTGAAAGTAACAGAGCCAGAGAAAGTGGTGGTAATAAAGCCAGGATAGAAATAGTGAAAGTAACAGAGCCAGAAAAAGTGGAGGTAATAAAGCCAGGATAGAAAGAGTGAAAATAACAGAGCCAGAAAAAGTGGAGGTAATAAAGCCAGGATAGAAAGAGTGAAAGTAACAGAGCCAGAAAAAGTGGAGGTAATAAAGCCAGGATATAAATAGTGAAAATAACAGAGCCAGAAAAAGTGGAGGTAATAAAGCCAGGATAGAAAGAGTGAAAGTAACAGAGCCAGAAAAAGTGGAGCTAATAAAGCCAGGATATAAATAGTGAAAGTAACAGAGCCAGAGAAAGTGGTGGTAATAAAGCCAGGATAGAAATAGTGAAAGTAACAGAGCCAGAAAAAGTGGAGGTAATAAAACCAGGATAGAAAGAGTGAAAGTAACAGAGCCAGAAAAAGTGGATGAAAAAAGCCAGGATACAAAGAGCGAAAATACAGAGCCAGAAAAAGTTGTGGTAATAAAGCCAGAATAGAAAGAGCAAAAGTAACAGATAGAAAGAGTGGAGCTAATAAAGCCAGAATAGAAATAGTGAAAGTAACAGCCAGAAAGATTGGTGGTAATAAAGCCAGGATAGAAAGTAACAGAGCCAGAAAGAGCAGGGGGTGCCATTGCAAGAATGAATATAAGCCAGCTAGGTGATGACAGAACCAAACTGGGAAGTAAAGGTGGCTGATGTGATGCTGACCACATAGCCCACACAGTGCTGACTGGTCTATAAAATATAGGTCTAGCCCTATATACCTGAAGGCGTGGAAAAGAATCCTTTAATTTTTAGGGGCAGAATGAAAGTAGCATCTGACTCAATTAGACAGCAATCACGTCTTCTGTCAAACATGCTGCCACTAATTTCTGACACACTTGTTCCTCAATGCCAAAATAATCTGTCATCTTATCTCTTTCCCTTTAACTTCCCCGACGTCGTGATGTTCTCCAGTTTTCCATGACATGCTTAAAGATTATGAAGTTTTCTTCTTCTTTTAAATACAGGTAACCAATTTCTCTAAAGACATCATTACACTTTTTAATTTGTCCATGACGTTATCATTCTTTTATAAAATCAAATCTTTGCAGCTTTTACACAATTATCACTTATTTGTGTGCATGTGAGTGTATTTATGGGTGTCTGGGTATATGAAAGTGTTTGCATGGGTAAGCATGAGTGTCTTTATCTATGTGTAAGTATGAGTCTGAGAGTATGTATGTGTATGTATGAGAGTGAATGAATAGTTTGTACATGCATCTATGTCTATGTGAGTGTATGTATATGTGTGTCTGTATGAGTCTGTCTGGATGTCTTATGTATGTGTGAGTGTGTATATGTATGTGAATGTATGTGCGAGTAAATGTATATGTTTGAGTGCAGGCGAACATATGCGTACGTATATGTAATGTATACCTGGGTATGTAAGAGTGTGTGTGTATATATGAATGTACAGGTCAATGAGTATATATATATAGATATGTACTGATGTGTGTATATGAGTAGGTCTGTATGTTGTGTACACATGCATGTCATTATGCATCATATTTGTGAGTGACAGTGTATGTGTGTATATATATATATATATATGTGTGAAATGTGTGCATGTAAGAGTAAAAGTATGAGTGTGTATATAAGAGTATATGTATGTTTTTGTGAGTGCACTTGTTGTATCAGTGTGTTTATTTAAGTATATGTATGGATATTTATGATTGTATATTTAACTGGATAGGCATGTATGTGTGTGTGTGTATGTGATATAACTTACCATCCAGGACTTTGTGTATTTTACTTGGTATTCACATTCAGCGCATTGTATAGGAACACTACATGATTCAAAGATAAAGTACAACTGCAGTAAGAAAAAATTTGTGTGTGGACGGGCCAAATGTAAGACTGGTCTGTGTGCCCAATCTATTACCCCTCGCAAATAAGGTCTTTTCTTTGGTTCTCTGATTTTTTCATGATTCTCTTCCATATTTAGTGCATTTTCTGATACTATTTCACCCTGGTTCTTCTATAAAGCAAGACGAATATTCCTGCCTCAAAAGAAATTGAAACCCAGGACCATCTAACCTGCAGCTTAAATACACTAGACACTATTTCTTCTTCTTCTTCTTCGCGTTCACCAGCTGTACACTCTGGCGGAAAGTTCTGGTTGCTCGTCCACTACTGAACTGCAGTCCTGCTCCAGAACCTGAGTGTTGCGTGTGCATCAGTTTTACAGATCTCCTTCTCTTGAATATAGACTGTTGTTTCTTGCCTCTCCGGCAGATGCACTCCGACTTCAAAGGAAGCTCCCCAATTAGTCGACTCTTACGACATGCTTTTGGGGAGGCAGTGGGGTTTATTCTTGTTTTCCCCACAATGGGGCCCCGGAACCCACACGGGGGACACTATTTCTCCAATCACAACCCATTTAAGAAAAGAGAACAAGAAAAAAAGAAGAAGCAAAAAAGCAACAATAAACTTGAGATTGTAGAGACCTGCAGGCAAGTGCAACAACCTCTTTGGTACAGTTCAGGACCCACCCAAGCAAGATTTTTTTTAAAGTTTTTTTTTTTAAATTGTACTAAAACAGGAAAGGAACTATTTTGACAAGGCAGAGCACTCAAAAAAAAAAAAAAACCATCATGCCTTCATTCACAAATAAATACCCTCATTAATAATTTTCCTTTCTATATGGGTTCTTAGGCCAAAAAATAATAACAGACCCACTACACCTTAGCTCTTTGAGTCCCAAGGAACTTATCATACGTTTATAGATTCCTACTTAGAAGCCCAATGAACGCATGATGCGCTGATTTTACGTCTCTCTTGACTACCCCTTGGGCCTGTGATGCTAAACCGGATGGGACTCAAAGAGTTAACAAGCAAGCTGTAAAAGGTGAAATCGGATACATTGGGTCAACAACAACACACAAAAAAAGACGTCACAGTCTAGAGTGCCATCCAGTCTTTTAGGCCCAAGCAACCCCCCATGCATTTACTGAAGTTGTCTGGCATGATATGCTTTTCTCAACACCCTGTAACCCCCCCCCCCCCCCCCCCCCCCATTCTATCATAGCTGTTAATTTGGTCTACCCTGTATCATTGCATTATTATTTGAACCTATTCAGATCCAAAAATTTATTCCTTTAAGCAACTACTAGTTAGGAAGTAAGGGGTTAAAGAAATACACGCCAGGGACCAAAAGAGCTAAGGGTGATGGAACACAGGAGAAGAATTAATGTGCAAAAAACCTGAGACTGCAGGGGTGTGAGTCCTGGGATTTGATTTCCAGTCTCCATAGCAACCACACCTTTCTTGTCACCTCCACTGAAAGCGGCTGGCGTGGAACCCTGGAGAAAACATGCAAATTAACTAAATGGTTATGTGTCTTTCATTCAACTAATTCTAAAACCCAATATTACGTTAGCATATACCCCAAGTCGAAGATTTAACACGAGACTGTTCTCAAAATGCACCCCTCAAAAATAAAAAAAAATGTTACAACTATCTTTCTTTTTATAGTTTTATTTGCAGTTTCAGAGCACACAAGGTAAGTGGACTTAGTTTTTTTTTATATACTACAATCCTCATGTTAGGAGATAAACTTTTTCATTAAATGCGAAAATTGCAGAGAATAGAGTGAAGAAAACAGAATGAAAACTTAATACAAAATTTATGTTTAAATCACTATTACATTCTGGCTAACAAACTGCAATGGCCATAATGCCTAAAAGACTGGGATATGTCAATCAGCGTGTCTTTTACAGAATGTCGCTCTCTTCATGGCACCCCTCAGTCTTTCTCTGGCCAATTCTCCAGACCTATGTGCTTTCATAGAGAATTCAGCTTTAATGTCCTGTATTAACCTTTGCAGAGACTGTCATCTGGATCATTTTCAGAAAACTGCCCTTCCCCCGTTTCTCTCCAGACCTCCCTGGCAATCAGAATGCTGTTTAGAAGCCAGCAGTGATGGTTGGGCATAAAGAGACAATGGCAGATAGAGGCAGACAAATAATGCACATAATAAAAGTGCTAACTGGGCAGTAGACCACAAGAAAGATCAAGAAGGTAAGAAGGTAATGGAGAGATGCTGGAGAGAGAGGGTCAACCAGGTGAATGGAGGCAGGTGAAATCTCCAGGAAAGAACTTAAAGGGTTCAGAGGTCTGAAGAAGAAGAAGAAGAAGACATATCACAGTGGTGCAATTGTCAACACGCCTGCCTGTTTTGAGTTCCTAGAGACAGATTATGAAAAATTGATTTCGATTCCCAGGCTAGACTGGGTATTAGGAAATGTCCTGGGATATAAAAGTTGCCAAAATTATAGTTACCACATTACCCAATGAGTGCTGATTAGTCTAAAATACCATATTACCCACTGAGTGCCAATCGGACTAACATTTCTGGGGCCCGCGTTAGCGCATTCGACAGGAGACCCGCTTTCAAATCCATCTTCGACTCGCTGCAGTCAACGGCTAGGGTAAAAGGAGGAACGTCGCTGTAGCTATGGAGTTTAGTGCGGACGGCGACATAGGCTGACAGTTTCTTATATCAGCTGTCCGTACTGATGGCCAGAGCACTTGTGGTTTATAATCGTGTGCACATCTCCGGATTTTATTGTTGCCTTTTAGACAAAAGTATACTTAGTTGCACTTTACTGCCAGGTATATTTGGCTGTATCTGGCCAAAAAGACTACTAGTGTTTACACTAACACTTCTTCTTCTGCCTTCTATCTCCCATTGGGGCAGTCTCTCAACCAACTCACACCAGGTCATTTTAGCCTTCACCATTGCACACAGCTCTTCCTATGTTCTCGCCATCTTTTTTTAACTTCACTCTCTGTGTGATTTTGGATCTTTCTCTATTTCTATCCCCCTGTCGGTTCCAGTGTAAAGAGATTCTTGTAATATTGTTCTCGGTTTTCTCAACTAGTGTCCTATCCAAAGCCACTAAATCTTGCAACTGAACAAACATTCCCAAATGAGGCCCTCTACTGTGAATTTTCTAACAAATCATTTAGTAAAAATCTACCACCACTGTACAAGATGCATTGTTTGTAGACAATTTTTTGGAAAATAAGCATGTCTTATACTTTTGGAAATGTTGCATAAGTAAAAAAAAAAAAAAAAAAAAAGGAAATTACCACCACAAAAAAGCAGTTCTGAATAAGTTTTCAATGACACAATTATGCCCAACACTAAAGAAATAGACATACAAAGAAACAGACAAACCTGCTGCTGAGCATTTGCATAAATGACCTCCAGTATATGACCTGACAGCTCATTCATATCAGTAAGCGGTGTTATTTTGTGGGCGTTGACCGATCGCTTGCCACCAAAAGCTCTGACGTTGCCGTAGACTCTCACATAAGTGTTAACTGGCAATGCAAACGAAGCAACATTCTGTGCTTGCTCATTTTCCTGTACAAAACACCAATCAATACAGCCTTATTTATTTTAATGAAATTTATTTTAATAAGCATACAAAACAGGAATCAGTGTAGCTGCATTTATTTTATGAAACAAACTGAATTCAACATATTAATGATAAGTTGTTTTAGGCATGGTTTTTATCTGTTATTAGCTTAAATCATACCTGTGTTAACAGGGCGCTATGGGGATGCAAAGAATAGTGAAGTCATCTTTTTCTCCGTGTGGGTTCTGGGGCCCTATTATAGGGAAAACAAGATTAGACCCACTGCCTACCCAAAAGCATGTCATAAGAGTTGACTTATTGGGAACTTCCTTCGAAGTCAGAGTGCATATGCCTGAGAGGCAAGGAACCAACAGTCTCATTACAAATCAGTCAGATCTGTAAAATGGATGCACATGTAACACTAAGGTTCTGGAACAGGACTGCAGTCCAAAAGTGGATGAACAACCAGAACTTTCCGCCAGGGTTTAAAACTGGTGAACGCAAAGAAGAAGAAGATACTCTTTTTCTTCATCATTCGTCTGAGTGAGGTCACTGCGTTGTGCTTGTTGACAGCATAGCTGCATTACTTACACTTTTTGGCAAACACAGCAGACCTAAGCTTCTGTTCACTGGGTCAGCCTTGCTAGCTGGTTTCATGGGAGATGACCCATGGCACCATGACAAGCGTGTTGGAAAAGGCGACTGACTAGAACTAATTAAAAAATGTTGGACTGAAAGGCAGATATTGCAGCATAGCTATAAACCAAAATTAAAGGCATTAATCTTCCCTTTTTAAAGGTGAAATCCAAAGCAGATAAAGGCACAACTCTGTTTAGTAATTCCCCCCCCCCCCCCCCCTAAAACATAAATCTGGACAAATTCTTTAAAAAAAAAAAAAAAAAAGCCAGCAACTGTTTAACCGTTGCTTCATTTCTTCACTGACAGAAGTGTGTCACACTTAGTTCTTCCTCCGACCTGCATCCTAAATCAACTACAGGTTTTCAAATTTTTCAACTTATTCAAACAAAGCCATATGTAAATTTGTTCAAAGCTGGTTAGCTTTTATAGATGAAGCTTTTTATGGGATCTGGGTAAATATTCGGCATCATGTTAGCTCTGTCTTCCTTCTCAATAGCCAGCGAAGATGTTTTGTCATCTAACGAACTATTCGTCTTGTCCTCCACCCTCCTCCTAGAGTTTTGAGTGGTGCCCATGGGATGGGCTGGCTAAGCCCAACGACACCCTTAAATCTTTCAGTACAAAGGACATATGATCATTCGTTACTCCTTATATGGCTTACATTTCTTCAGGTTTCCAATCCCATTCTTCTCTTATGTTGCCCTCTTATATTTCAGTTGTTCTGATATTTTATTTTCCAAAGCTATATGTTTCATCTTCTATAAGACTAAAAATTGTTGCCCAAGGATACAAAACTTCAGCACAGACATTAAAAAAGTAAAAAGTAAAGGACCCCTTTCCACGCCTGTAGGCGTATAGGGCATATAGGGCTAGACCTATATTTTTATAGACCAATCAGCACAAGATGGGTGATGTGGTCAGCATCACGCCGGCCGCCTTTACTTTCCTGGGACTGCACCCGGTACCCACTCAAGGCTGGGTCGACCTGGGAGCCAAGGTCATTTTTGAAATAAGTCCGGCTCCGCCACGGAGCGAACCCACGACCTTCGATCCGCTGCGAGCGTCTAGCCGCTCGGCCATGGCGACTCCCCCAGCACAGACATTGCTGAAGTCAAAACCACCTGGTACTGAGAGTTTACTGCCTCTTATCTTCTTCTTCTTTTCGTTCATTTAGGTGAGGTAAACATATTGTGCTTCCTGTTTACAGTAGAGCTGGGATATTTTCACCTATTGGGCGACACATACAACTTCACTGAGCACGGGTTGATCAGGTTAACTTCAAATTTAGTTTTGTGGAACGACATCATGTTGTGGCCTTATTTCTGTGGTGTTCTCATTGTCCCCTTATCTACAGGTGTAGATACTGCACAGGGCATCAGGTCGGTCTTAAAGGGAAGGCAGGGGCAGATCATGGGCATTCCCCATCAAACCGAGGAGATTTCCATAAATTCAGAGCCAACACTTAACGCTCTGGTACTGGGCCCACCCTAGGGAAATCGCCTATTATGACAGTAGTATTACAATTCTTTGCTTTGCTTAAGAACCCCAAGAACACAAGGATGACACCTTGTTCACACCCCTCAAAGTTAGTCAATGTTTTCCCTGTTGTGGCTTTTTGGGCCCCATTTTGAGGAATGTAAGAACAGACCTACAGCCTTCCTAACAAACATGTTGTAATAGACGACCAATTAGGGATGTTTCCTCTGCAGTCTGAGAGATAAGGAGCCAACAGTCTGAATACAAACAAGTCATCCTCATCATGTAGCATGTCCTTTGCAGAACCTGGTTCTCATCAGGGTCTGCCTGAAAGAAACTCTCCAGCTTTCCCGCCTCATGTACTTTCATATTCAAGGAGTCATATCCTGTGGACATCTGCGTATTGGTTGCCCTGCTCCTCCTTCCTGGTACCATACCGTATGCTTTTATTTTTTGCAATCCGCCAAGGCGCTGGATATGACAAAAACATTTTAGCTTTCAGGAAAAGATGCTGTTTATTAACCAATCTTCTTTGTTCAGATCTTCTAAAATGTCAGTATTTCTTCTCTTCTTTGGCATGGTATTCGGAGAATCTTTCTATAGCATTTCAGCTCAAAAGCACCTATTTTCTTTCTTAAAGACTATAAAACCATATCTGTAAAAACAACCCCCCCCCCCCCCCCCCCCCAAAAAAAAATGCGGTAAAATATTTAGGTCATTTAAAAGATAAAACACTTTTGAAAACCAAGCTGAAGGAAAAGTTGAAAGACAGTGAACAAGAAGCAGATGACAATACAAGTGATAAGATAACAATAAAAGTGACTGACAAATAGTAGTCTGAGAAAGTGTACATCCAGGGCGAAAGACACATCATGCTGGAGATTAATTGCAGCCAACCTTCATTGTGGAGACAGTGCCTCACTGGTAAACAAACTAAAAGGCAAAGGAACCTTTTCTACTTCCTCAGGTGTATTGGGTATATAGTGCTAGACCTATGTTTTTAGACCAATCGGCATTCGGTGAATGATGCTGTCAACATCACGCTGGCTGTCTTTATTTCTAAGGATTTTAACCAATGGTCATTTCAGACTGGACAAACCAGAGAACCAAGGTCGTTTTTGAAAAAAAAAAATCATGTTTCAATATGGATTTAAACCCACAACCTTCACATGTGCATCTAGCCACAATATCACGGAGGCTCCCAACTGAGAAAATACTCACATCATTAGCATTATTGAACTGTTTAACATCCAATGGCGGGCCTGTCATATCATCAACCAAATAGTCGATTCGTGTTGGTGTCTCGTTGACACCCACAATAAGACCAACAAGGGTCACCTGAAAATAGCACAGACATGATCATAAAAAATATAAACACATTACATTTCTTACATAACAATGGGTGTCATGGTCTAATGCCATGTATTTGTTTGAATCAAAATTAATTTGTAAAAACTGTATACACAAGGCAGCTGAATGGTCGTAGACCACGAGGCTGACCAAGAAGACAATGGAAAGATAATGTCCAGACCTACAAACACTTGGTGTCACCAATTGGAAAGAGAGGGCCAACCAGAGAGATGAGTGGAGGCGGGTGATATCTACAGGAACCCCAAGGGCTCAGAATGCTGAAGACAAAGAAGAATAAATTTAGGGTCAGTTTAGGAATAAGAATTGGCGAACTGAATATGCGAGGAAGAAAAGGACTGGCAAAACGACAGTTTGTGATCAAACATTTACCATTTAGTCAGTTTATAAAAGAATTCAAAGAATTAACTTATGAATCTGTTTGTAACCATTTGTAGCAGCCACTGGAGAGTTCCTATTCCGATGATACCTGCAGCCGTATGACTGTATGTCACATCTTGCCTTTCCTTTGAGTGTTGGCCAGATCACCCGGTAACCCTCTTCTGTGCCACTTTTTCCAGACCGTGGTGATCTGTTTATGCCTCTGCCCTGTATACTTGCTTCCAGAAAACCTTAGTCATATCTAGCTTGCCAGAAATCAAACATATCACAGACCAAATGCATATCAAGATGTCGACACAAGGATCTTCCACTCACTTTCACTGACCTACCTGACTAGGGCCTCATTAAGGAGGGGAAAGGAAAAGACCCACTGCGCCTCCCCCCCCCCCTCCACCAAAACAAGCAGGTGTAGAAGTTTACTAATTAGGCGCATTTCCTTCAAAGATGAAGTGAATCTGCATGAGAAGCGAGGAACCAACAGGTGACATACAAAACTCACTTTCTGGTAAAAACGCAGAAGTGGGTGAAAAAAAACTCCCATTAATGCTCTGCTTCTTTCCTTCTAGCCAATGATGATTTTGAATACTGATAATGCCAGTTGCAACCTGATTACAAGGGGAGCTTGTGTTTCTCAACAACCATGACAGCTATGCTTCCAGTTAAATGCTGAATTAGGAATCGACCCGACAGCACTTGGGACATCCCGATAAGACCTGTCCCAATCTTCAGCAGCAAGCAAAGATTGCCAATTCCAATGGCACCAGTCACTGTCTCACTGTATATCCGTCTTGCCTTTCCCTTGAGTGCTGGCCAGATCCCCTGGTAACTCCTTGCAGTGCCATTTTCCTCAGACTGTAATAATCTATTTGTGCCTCTACACTGTTCACTCACTACCTGTGAAGAAATGCTTGTCACTCAGCAAGGAGCATGCCTGACTCCACCCTTTTCAATATGTTCTGTGAGTCAGTTACAACATGTGAAAACAGCTGATTCTCAAGCCAGAGAAAGGCAGCTGTGACTGCTTCCATCTCCATTCTCAAACTAGATATTGTGACATTAGTCACTGTACTCAAGGCCTAAAGTGATTAGAACCCTACAAAAGTCCAATTCTTGCTTGGACACTTTGACACACTCATCTCCTTGCTCAAATTTATCAAGCCTGCACACAGCAGTGTAGCTACCAGCAGGGCCTCGCAAGCCAGAGAGCTCAAAGGATAGGGAACAAAGACACACACCCTGGTCATTCAGTGGCTGACACACCGCTACATTTATAAAGCCTTATTTCATCACAAATAAGATAACTAACAAGATATGTACCCAAGTTAACAATAATGAAGTCCTACAACAACCAATGTGTTGTTTTGTGTACATACCTGAGATAATTCAACATTTCCTGATACAAAAACATCCCCATCATGCTTGGCTGTAAGCACCTGTGCAACAGTGACTGGCACAATGTTGCTGCGTCTAACACCTTTCTGCTGATAAACATTAAAAAAAAGATTTTTTAAAAAAAAAAAGATTTTTTTTTCTAATTTTTTTTCAGAGGTTCTTTTATTCTATTCACCTCCTCTAAGGTTCTTTTTCTCTCCTCTGACATTTCTCTGGCTTTCCTCTGAGGTTCTTTTTCTCTCAGTGAATCCCACAAGTGAGTCACAGGATTTTATCAGTATCTGTGCTCGTAACCACAGCTTAAGAGCCCAGCATGTCTCCACCAAAATGCCCACATTTGGCCAGGGTGGTCAGATTTACTGACTTCTCACATCAAACTGTGTTTATAACATTTTTTTACTTCTCCCGTCTACCATCCGACAATGCAACATAGGTTCTCAACTACCTCCATGCTAAGCTATTTGTTAACCGGTCTTGCTAGTATATGTTTGTCATCTATCTTTAAAACTAGATTATTATTATTATCTCCTAGTTAAACTGACATAGAGGCTTTACTGAGGTGGAGGAACAAGATGTTAATTCTATCCAGTAGTTTTGGTTTCAAACATATTTTTTTTAATACTTCTTCAACCAATTTTTAAGGGAGAAATTTTGGGCTTTTAAGCTGAAATGCTATAGAAAGTTTCTCAGAATTCTTCTTCTTCTGCCTTTCTATCCCCCAATGGAGCATAGGCCCTCAACCAACTCACGCCAAGTCGTTCTATCCTTCGCCATTGCATGGAGCTCTCCCCATGTCCTCCCAATCTTTCTAACCTCATTCTCCAGCTCTCTTCTCCATGTGCTTTTTGGCCTTCCTTTATTCCTATGCCCCCTGTGGGTTCCAATGCAAAGACATTCTAGTTATGCTGTTCTCCTGTTTTCTCAGTGTGTGCCCTATCCAACGCCAGCGTCTTTTATTTCTCAAAATACCATGGACAAAAAAAAAAAAATACTGACACCCTAAAGATGCAAACATCAGGGACCAGGGAGGATTGGCCAGTATACAGCATCTTGTCTTGGAAACTGAAATATTTGGTCATTTCAAACACCACCATAGACTGGGGAAAAAAATAATAGCAGAAGGTATCGTGCCAGGAAAAAGAGGCAGTGGCTGACCAGCACAAAGATGGGCACAGGATATAAGTGTCACCTTGGGCAGGAAAGTACACAAGGCAGGAGAGCTTGTGAGAGATTTAGTTTCTTTCAGGTAGGCTGCAATGAGAGTGACACTCTGCAAAGGACCTGCTACATGATGATGATTATTTCAACAGCAATCATTTGGAATGCATCTATTCCACTATGGGTATCTCAAACACACATACCTTTCTGTCATCAGCCCCTGGTGTGCCAAAACCTCCGCCTCCACCAAACCCAGACTGACTGAAATCTGCAACCAATGAAAATTAACCATATACACACACAGCTTCAAGAATATTTACATTTGTTATTTCTTCTCATCTTCCATCGGCTGTAAACTCTGGCAGAAAACTGTGTTTGTTCATCCACTTCTGGAAACTGGTCTTGATCCAGAACTTGAGTTGTGTGTGTACATCCGTTTTACAGATCAGGCTATTTGTTCACAGACTGATGGTGCCTCAACTCTCAGCTATTTGTTCACAGACTGATGGTGCCTCAACTCTCAGGCAGATGCACTCTGACTTTGAAGGAAACTTCCCTAATCATAATACACCAGGCTTAGCTCTTTTTGTTGTACTCAGTGATGTCCTTTTACTTTTGCAATGAACCCCTATGCACTTCTACCTCTTTATACAGCACCCAAGTATCTTAGTTTGTCTTTTCTTTTGATGGATGTTTTCAGCACGAATTGTGAAGCTTAGGACATGATGATAGGAACCATCTCTACACCAACCAGTCAGTTTATCCAGTGTTGCCTGTAGTTATTTAGCTTTTTGTTGCCCTTCTCTCACCTTCATAATATATGCAAGAACATCATGATCATCTGCAAATGTCAATATCCTTCAGACACCAAAACCTTTAAGTTCTGCAGTACTGCTTATAAATGTATACACATTAAAGTGTAATGGTGGAAATGCAGATTTATGTGTTAGTCGAGGGTGATAGAGTATAACTTCAGAGACTTATCTACGCAGATGGAGGGTGATTAAATATGAACGTAGGACAGCTGCTAGCCAGTTAACTAGCCAGGAACAGAACCCTTCTCTATACACGGTCAGAGAAAACATGCTATCTGCTTCTACTTCTATTGGAGTACTGGTGTAGTTGTAGGCATCTTCAAAATCAAGTGCTGTCAATCACTAGAAGACGGTAACCATCTCCTGTCTATTCTACTTATTCTGGAATTCTAAATTTATAGACACTGACAGTATAAGTATCATTGGGAGAATAAAATCTCACTCCTCTAATTTATATCAAGTAGGAAATACTCAGTTCAGTAGGTACTCTGAAAGAGAAGCAAATCTGGTCTACTATTTCAACTCCAATGAAAAAGTTTAATTTTTAAAGGCGAGATATGGAACTGCATGATCACAGCTTTCATAATTTTCATCTGGTTGATTATCAAGGCTATTTTTCTTTTGACGGGCCGGATAGTGATGTATCAATTGATTGAATCGAAGAAAGTTAAGAGAATAATAGTTAATACTATTAATTAATACTCAAATACTGCGACTCGCCTCACTACTCTACTCACAGTGTATAGTCAGTATAGAGTGCTGCTTCTATTAGCTATTTTAATCATTCAAGTGACCCACTTAAAAACGAAAGTAGAGATCGCTTAGTTACAAGATGGCGTCGGTGGTCCACGAATAATGGCTCCTTTGCCTATCAGTTACTTTGAAATCCTGTCGCTCAATACTGGCTGTTCAGAATCGAATATGTGGGCTCAAAGTTATTCAGAAAAGGTCGCTCAACCAATCGACACCTAACTTACATAGCGATCTTTGTTCAGCCAAATAAATTTCACTATTTGCCATGCGGGAAGTAAATTTCTTTAATATCTCCTTTTTAAAGTGAATATATATACTAGGAATCGTCATTTTTTGGATTCTGCGTCCATTTTTACATAAATATGGGCAGTTTTGGCTGGAATCTGTACATCACAAAATTTAAACTTTCAATTTCTTCCCGGTTACTTCTTTAAAGCTGAATCGGCGATTTTTCAAAATGGCTACCGCATGGCCTAAACAAACTGTTTATCTCAGATTAATTAATCTAGTTATTTTTATAAAACAGTTCAAAAATAATGCAAGTTTTATTTGTATTAATAATTTACCTTTCTTTAACTTTAATTTCACATGAGTTTTAATAATTTTAAATACCTGAAAATAATGTTTTTAGCACGTTTTTAAACATAGACTATTTCAAGGGTATTTTGCGTTAAAAATAGACACAGACAGTGGTTTTAAATATTTTATAATAATAGTTTCAAATGAATATATAGTAGTTATTTAATCATTTTTTGAATCTTTAGCCATTATAGCATTTTTTTAAGCCATAACCTATCATTGGGCATGAACAACATTTTTTGTTTTAAGCCTTTTTACCTGTTGACCCCCACTCCCCGCACCCAGACTGACATTTTGGACGCAGACAGTGGTTTAAAACATTTTATAATATACTTTTTAAATGAATATATAGTAGTTATTTAATCATTTTTTGAATTTTTAGCCATTATAGCATTTTTTTAAGCCATAACTTATCATTAGGCATGAATAACATTTCCTGTTTGAAGCCTTTTTACCTGTTGACCCCCACTCCCCGCACCCAGACTGACATTTTTTAAAAAATGTCTGCCACACATTTCTGCACTATGATTTTGTGGTGCATATTTATTGTCTTAAATAGTATAAATAACAGTTATTATTTATGACTGATACTGTTTTAAAATTGACTTATAGATGATGATTTAGAAAGTTGATTAATAAAATTAATAATAATATATTATTTTCAACTGAATAAATTCACTTACTTACAACTTATGATTAATAATATTTAATCACAGATCACGTAGGACATAGATAAGTTAATAAAATATAATGTAATTTTTCCTCTTACCTTATGAAATGCTGCTCCATGAAAACACAACATAAATCCGAAGCGAATTACATCTCCATGAAAACACAACATAAATCCAAAGCGAATTACAAAGGAGCTTATTTAATAATTTTACTCCATGAAAAACATAGCACTGAGTCACAAATCGGGCATGAGCGGTTACCTTCGATTATTTTGAACAAGTAAATAAAATATCAAGCAGTGACTAGTTAAGAAGAAGAGGGGAACAATGTGGTGAAATGTCTCATCATCAATAAAATGAAAGAATAACTCACAAAGATTGAAAAAGGGATTATGTTAAATCAGTAAGAGGGGCGCTCATTTTCACTTGGTTACAAAACAATATAGGAATATAGGGGTCTCCGTATCAAAGTGGTCAAGCCGTTAACCTCGCGCTCGGAAAATTGTTGTACGTTCATTTACAACTGCACTGTTCGACTCGAAAATGCATTTTTTTGGTTAGCGGAGACCTCTGAGGGCTGTTGCTGGAGCTACGGTATCCAGGCTTTGTGCTAAGCTCTCGCATGCGTTATTTGTTCAGTATTGTGGAGAAAGACAAAGCCATATAAAATCAGTAACAATGCAATGAAGTCAATCCACTCGCTATTAAATATTAATATTTTTTAAACAGTGGAATAAAGCAAATTTCGGTCAGATGTATGCACACACACAACATACACACACACACACAAATAAGAGTGCGAGAAAAAGCATTTTTCAACAAATAGAAAAAAGATGCATCATAACAGGAAGAATAGATATAAAAGTATATATATATATATATATATTACAGTATACATCTTGCAAGACTCACTGGATAATTAATAATAATTAATTCATAAGGTATTTAATGAATACTGATAAATTTACTCATTTTTATGTTATTTGGGTTTGCATCACATCATATTTTTTAAAAAGGCAACAACTTTAGTTAGAGCTTGCTGTCCTGAAAGCAATGACATATGGTTGCTAAGGGGTTCAGCAAAAAACTTGAGAGTTATTGACATTAAACATGATAAATTTAGGTCCAGTTTTCACTTGGGAACACGCCGCCATCTTGTTTCTGTGTTTTCCATTATAATTTTTTGAGGGCACTTTCCGTCACTGAAATGGGAATATCTCCGCTTAGAATTGACATACAGACTTCATTGAGGTACCGTTGAACTCAGTTTTTCAACCTCTATTCAGCTGTCTTGGTTTAAAAGTAAAAAACCTAAAATAAAAATTTTGACTAAAATCCCTACTTCTATTCTATTCTCAGTGTGTAACATTATTTCTAAACATACATTTTTCTGCTGACATTACAAATTCAGTCAAACATCAGATAAACATAATTATAAAAAAGCTATAATATTACCTTGATTGTTCCACATTGCCAAACTGGTAAAATATTTGCCACAAACGATTTGATTTACTGTAATCTAGTGATTGCTGAAATGGCAGAAGTCGCCGCGGGAAAGGTTCCAAAATGAGAGTAATGTCCCCTATTTGGAATTGCCAGCGTTTGTGTTGTGGAGCAGGGCTGCCAATGCTGGGTTTTTCACCCCAGATCTGGGTTTTTATTTGACACCTGGGGAAACCTGTTTTTTTTTTTTAATATATATATCCTTATATAAAAATGGTAAATGTTTCGTTTGGTAAATTGAAATTTTGTATATTTTAACAATCTGGGTTTTTTATTTTGTTTTGTTTTGTTTTTTTGTCTTTGTATTGCTTGGGTTTTTGTTCAGCTAAGCTGGGTTTTTCCAAAAAATCCCATTGGCAGCCCTGTTGTGGAGGATTGTGTTTGTTTCCACCTTGTCCGGCAGTATATTTATATCTAGAGTTGGCCGTGGTTTCCACTAGATATCGCCATTAGCACGAACACTGGAACCTGGCAGCTCAAGCATTTTTTAGGCTTGCACAAACACCAGTCCCTAGAGAATTATGAGGCTGATCCCCAACCCACCCAATGTTTTAATCTTTATTCGTGTCGGTCCCATGTCCAAAATAGCCTTGCTCCCTCCTCTCTTTATTTTCCCTCCCGTCTCTCTCTCTTTCGGTCTGTCCCTGTTCCCATGTCCCTCCCTCTCTGTGTCTCTGCATATTTGTTTCTCTTTCTTTGTCTGTATTCGGCTTCTTTATAAGTTTCTCAGACTCTCTCTCTCTCTCTCTTCTATATGGATGTGTGTGTCTCTCTGTCCCTCACTCTTTCCCCTTTTATTTATGTGTGTTTGCTTGTGTGTGTGTGCGCGCGCGGGCGCGTGCTGGGGTACCATGGCACGCCCACACTCGCTCTCGTATGCGTAGAGTTTTTGTACTTGTAAACGTAGTCTGAACTTTTGCTGTCCCAAATTTTTCACTTCAACTCACTCTGTCAGAAAAAACTTATTTCACTTTTATTCTAGTAAACTTAAATAATTTTGAAGTGTGCCATCAGTTTTGGAATTTGGCTATGAACGTGCTGAGAAGACATCGACAAGAACTAGATTTGCGCCTTGCATGTTTTGCAACACAGTATTTACAGAAGGCATACATACAACCTCAAATTGTTACAGCCCCGGGAAAAGCGAAACAAGCCTAAATGTGAAGACTTCAAGAAGGCCAAAGCTGAAGCACACAAAGAAAGTCAACAGATTTTTCCTTTGGCGAAACTGTTATCATTATCTTCGTGGACACCCAAAGCAGGTGCTGTTTAAGCGTTCGGTTTTGACGAATTCAATGGTACGTTGTTGCTCCTTGCCAACCATTGTTTGTTAGTTTAACAGATTAACTAGATTATTTCATAAGCATTGCTCCCACGTATGACTAGCAAATGGCATTTATTCACCAAGTTTCTTGACTGGAGACTCGACTTCAGTGCATTTATTGTGAACTGAGTCTTGACTTGGGTCTTGGAGCTAGTGACTTGGGACTTGTTGACTTGGACTTGAAGAGTGACGACTTAGTCCAACCTCTAGTTCCATCATTGACTTAAAACACACAAGCTCTTCGTGGCATGCAATGCTAAGCCAGTTTATATGGCGCACAAAACCTAGTCACAATTTTAATCTAACGCTTCCCCTTCGGGGATTCTGGTTGAACGTGACCATTTTTTTCTCTAAAAAACTGACGAAGATGGTGGTGGCACTTCTGACGTTGTGAAGGCTCTTGTTGTTCTTGCTCCTCAATGGAGTTTCTACTACAGGCAACTAGGTTTTCTTTTTAAATTTAAGTATTCCGTCTGGTCTGTCTCATGATGTGGACACTAAATGAAACGAAGGTAGCCGAATAGCAGATAATACCATTTGGGTGCGAAGTGTAGGGTCTTAACACATTCCATGACTACTGGTTACTGGTCTGTTGTAACTTCTCCTTCCATTGACGAGAACTGCATTTCGAGTGCCGGGCTGTTTGTGTTAGTACTTTTTTAAGCTGCCCTATGCATTGAATGCTGGTGTATACTACTGATTTTGCTGAGACTTCAGTCTTTGTCAGTCAGTCCCCCCCCCCCCCCCCCACACACACACACACAATTTTTCTCCAAGTAACAGCGATGGGCATTCTGTTGTACTCGCTGGCATAGGAACGGAGCAACTATGAGGTGATCATCCCCTTTCTATGAAGTTTGATTATTTGATGAGAATAGAGGGTGTAAAGAAGTCTTTTCTTATAGAAGGTATAAAGGAATGTGTGTTATATCACGTGATGGAAATAGAAGATGTAGAGAAGTCTGTAACTGGTCATGTTATGAGAAGGAAGGGTTTTGTTAGGTGTGAAGTGGATGCACAGTTCAACCTAGTCTGGACCAAGTAAGAAACAGCAGGAAGCTGCAGAAAAGTAACACTACCCATCTGGAATGAAATTTACAGAGGAGTTTCGTAATTGAGCCACACAGAGAAACTATTTTGTAAGATCATTGAAAATAGGCTACGCTTGGTCGTTGAACCACAACTAAGTTTGTTTTTTTCGCCCAGTGTCTAACCGGAGTCTATTATACTAGAATGGAAATTGTAGACGACAGGTCAAATGGTTTGGTCTTGTAACAAGACTGACAACAGACAGGGCACCAGATAGAGCAATATTATACAGATGCAGCGGCAACTTCTTTTTCTTGTGTTCGCTTTCTGATTTACACCGAAACAATTCTTGCGATTAACTTGACTGTTTTTAGGAGTTTCTTTTTGGTTCCATACATCTTTGAGTGGAGTTCAGCGGTAAGATAACCAGAGGTGGAGCACGCAAAATGTGGACTGCAGAAATATCGGAGACACTTAAAAATACTTTACATGAAGCGAACATAAGGGCCCGTCCCAGAGATCTCCTCCGGCCCTGACGCTGCGAGGCCTTCCAAGAATAAAGAAAAGACGAAGAGGGTTAGAAAACGCTGTTTAGCCACGTAATGAGTATACAGGATGCCGGGAAATATGTGTATGCGCATTTTGTGAGAATAAAGCGTTGCAGAACTCTGCGACTACAGGGATCATGGAGAATGTCAGGGACATAGCCTGGCTTAGGATAGAAAATTCTGAATGTGCCGAGAAAGGGGTTCGGAAGACAATCAGCGATTGAACTTCAATAAATCAATACGGTCCCGTGTCAGTAATAAACATTGGTAGCAATGGATACCCATTTCTCTTACCCTGGGTGTGCACTCAGTAAGCGGTGATAGATTTAGACATAAGCTAATTAAGCTTAATTTTGGGGCCTCACAAAATATAGAGCCTTACAAAATGTAACCCTTAACGACACAATCAAAGATTTTGCATTTGCGAAATCAAAAAAGAAAAAAAATATTTTAAGTCTTTTAGAGGATTACAAAAGAAGGAGAAAACTAGAGTACATCGTGACAGTAGGAAAGCTGGAGGGGAGGAGAGGCAGAGGCAGACCAAGAGAACAGATGCTGGGCAGTTTGACATCATAGCATGGAGGATCATCTGTGTCAGAGTTGATTGAAAGTACACGAGACAGAAGGTTTTGTATAGACATGACTACCAACGCCACAATGGACTTTAAGAAGAAGAAACGACAATATTTTCTTAATATTCATATTTAAAAGGCGTATATATGCTTATATGTTGGAAGGACTCGGAATGATGAAGAAGAAAAAGAAGAAGATATATTTTTACAGTTTTCTTAGATTAGCTGGTTTAATTTAAGACTCTATGGGCCTCGAAGCTTTATATAGCTTAGGGTCTCATCAAGTTTAAATTCTGCCCTGTGTAAGGCTGCCGTTCACCAACCTCCTGAAAACACTTGTACACCCCCCCCCCCCACACCTTTTCCAATCCTGAAGTTCTCCTGGTGTTGCCGGCACTGTAGGTGAAAGAACGTTCTCTTGCACCATCTGGAACAACGAAGGACCATCAGAAGTAATGAAACATTTTACAGTTGGGAAACCTAAACTCAGGGTTTCTTTTTTTCTCTACTCCTGGATTATCTTGCAGCACCACGACAGGAAGAGGTCACTGTAAGGACGCGTCTGTTCGCTTCGTATAAATTATTTTTCAGTGTCTCAGATATTTCCGAGGTCCATCAATGTTGTCGATGTCTGGCTCTGTTAAAATTTGTATCTGTATAATATTGTTCTATGTGGTGCCCTCTCTGTTGTCAATATTGTTGCATGGCGAAATCATTGAATCTGTTGTCTACCAATAAAGTTCAGTACTGTTTCTGTACCGACTGATATTGTCGTTCCTATAAATAAGAACTCCACAGGAGTGCATGCACAGCAGGGGTCTATCGATCATCAGTAGAAAGATCCCTCATCGACGATTGTTTCGGCCCAGTACTTCCTAGACCTGGTTCATGATACCAGAACTCGATCTTCCCCTGCTGCACTTAATCGTCGGACGTATTACTTCCTCAGTAGGTCTTTCCTTGTTACGCCTAGCATAATACGTAAACATTTCATTTCTATCCTGACTATTTTTCTTCCGTTTTTTAAAGTCAGTGCCCTTTGATAATTATTCGTAAGTTATAAAAGAGGTTTTGCCTGCTATCCCGAATGTCTTGGCTTCAAATTCGCACTGTACTGACTGTAGCTCCCGGGTCAGGCAATTTGCAAACTTCAAAGAAAAAAGATCAAGGGGGAGACAAAAGAGGTCCCACTTGGATCTCCTCGCTGAACTGTGTGGCTAGTAGTAGTAGATTTTCACCCCACTAGGACATCAAACAAGCGATAAACCCGATGACACAAAGTGCCACTATGTGGATGAGGATCACCGTGGAAAGGTCCCAGAAACCGCGTTCAGCCATTAGACCATATTTATGATCGGGCTATATTGCGGCCCCTGGCAAAAGCCAGAGTAGGGCTTCAAAGAAACGAATAAGAACAAGACCACATACATACCTGATCAGCGTTGCCATATTGGCTGTTTTGACGCCAGATTCCACAGATTTTGCTCATTTGAAATAAATGGCTTAAGATAATGAGCTGGCTATTTTGGCGTGTTTGGGTTTTTCCTGGCTTTTCTAAACAAGACGTGCTCACATTTTTGTGTGTGATAGTTTCTCCGTGAGAAACACTCTAATTTATTAAAAACAATGTAGGCTCTACAGTTAACTCCTTTATTTTAGTTTGTTTTTGTAGTGATGTCCTGGTACGACACGGACTAAAGAAAATTCGCGCTATCTCCTAATGTATGAATATGTTGTATTCCTAAACGGATAGTGACTGCGATAAACCAAGGCCCTCTGTAATTTAACAATAATAAAGCAGATTATGGATGAAACCATGGCACGTTCACACTTCACGCAAAAAAGACACAAACACACAAACATAAACACATAAAAAGACATAGCTAACGAAACACACAGTCATAGCCTTTTTTTTTTTTTAATTAGCATGTGTAGACATGAAAGTGTTTGAAGAATAACAAAAACTTTTATCAGATACTCAGTTTAATAGAAAACATAATTCTTTTTTTTTCATTACCAATCAGTTCCCAGTGAGGGAAAAAAGAATAGACCAAGTGCCTCCCAAAAAGCATGTAAAAAGCGACGAACTGCAGGCTTTCTTTAAAGCCGGAGTACATCTGTCCGAGAGGCAAGCAACCAACAGTCTGCATATAAAAAAACCCGATCTGTAAAACCGACGTGCACACAACACTCAGGTTCTGGAATAAGACTAAAGTCCAGAGGTAGACGAACAACTAGAACATTTCGCCGAAGTTCACAGCTGAAGAATGCCAAGAAGACGAAAATCACCAATCAGCAAATTCATGAATTGTTATTTCCCCGTGTGGGTTCCAGGGCTCCATTGCGGGGAAAAACAAAAATAAACTCTGTGCCTCCGGGTTTCAGGGCCCCATTGCGGGGAAAAACAAAAATAAACTCTGTGCCTTCGGGTTCCAGGGCCCCATTGCGGGGAAAAACAAAAATAAACTCATTGCCTCTTCAACAAGCATGTAGTAACAGTCGACTAATTGGTGACTTCCTTCGAAGTCGGATTGTATCTGCCAGAGCAGCAATGAGCAACCAGCTACACACAAATAAGCAAGTAAAACTGATGCACACACAAAACGCGGGCCCTAGCACAAAGCCAAAATGGACGAAAAACCAGAACTTTTTCCCGGAGCATACAACCGGTGAACAAAGAAGACGAACAGGAATTAGTATTCAAGTCTTTAAAGAGCCACAGAAAGTGATTGCATCCCCTGTGCGTGATATAACCAACAAATATATTATATGCACTGATAGGCACTAATAGAAAGAAGTAAAAAGGGTACAAGGACGCACTGGCCAACATAATAATTGCAAGCTTTAGTTACTATGCAGGGAATCAAACCTTTCCCCTCCAAACAATGACAGCGCCTTGCTGAGGACATGTGCAGTAAGACGCATGACCAACTAGACACCCCTGAAAAGAAGGGTCTTCATTATTCATATGTATCGTACAGTTTGACCCCACAACCCCACATCTACTGATGTTCCCTCTCTGTTTATTTATAGGAATGACGTATACACACCGGAACCTACCAATCAAATACCTTTCTTAAATGTTTGTGTATTCTAGACAAAGCAATAAGGTCTACTGTGTTCGTAAATTGTTGCTGTGATTGTTATTCGGCATTTGCTTCGCTAATATAAATTTCTTCAATTCCCGGCACAGTAACTATAGCTTTCGATTTTTAATGTTGTCTAGTGTGTTCTTCTGTCTTTCTACTTCTTTCTATGAGTGCCGATCAAAACACTTAATGTTACTCGATTAATTCACATCTACTGAATACGAACAGAATTCGTCTCAAACCTCATAAATAGCACCACAGGTTACAGAAATGCATATGTACCCAGCAAATGTCGAATAACAAATATAGTAATTTGCCTTTTTTAATCGTGGTATTGTGCACACAACATACGACTAATTATTGTATGGATTGCTGTTTTTTCGCGATAAAGTTAAAACAATTTAGCCAGCCGTGTCACTTATCAACTGATCACAATATTAAAACACCCGCCTATCCCAGTAGAGTCAAAAATATAAATTATAACTTTAATCATCATACCAACTTTGTACT
Organism: Candidula unifasciata; assembly: GCA_905116865.2. NCBI lineage: Eukaryota > Metazoa > Mollusca > Gastropoda > Stylommatophora > Geomitridae > Candidula > Candidula unifasciata. Next base: position 210,480 of record CAJHNH020000780.1, read on the forward strand.
ATCGGTGTCAGACTTTGATATTGACTAAGGAATTAAAAAAAAAAAAAAAAAAACTGACCACCTGCGAAATGAGATGTTTGAGAAAAGCAGTGAACAGAACTTAAAGGGATCACATGAGAAACGAAAAACCGACAAGAACCTTTGGAACCACAACATTAATAAAATTCATTAAAAAAAACGACTGAAATGGTTTGGCCATTGGATGAGTATGAATTCAACGATGTCAGTAACGAAAGTGCACGACGTGAAATAGAAACACAAAAAAAAGTAGGGGATTGGATGGGTCACAGATACCTTGCGACTGCAACATTAAAGCTTACCGAGAAACCGAGCACGCCCTAGCTCGGAGACAGATAATAGGTTCACTTGCGTCGCCTAGCGACACATAGCAGAAAATGGATAACAGAAGAAGATGTAAAGAACTGTCTAGTTTTTTTAACAAGGCAACAGTTAAGTGCATTGCTCAAAGAAAGGAAAACACAGAACTCATTAACTACATTAACATCAAAGTACCACGAGATTCTACTGAAGAGATGGTGGGATGGAAAATGGACACCTATACACATTCTCTGTCTGACCCACGCATGGCCACATACTTGCATTACTCCAACAAAATATGCAACTAAGTCAGTTTCCACTACATTTACAGAAATACGACCTCACTGACTTCATGTATCAATTAGCTATGTTAAGTTAAGCAAAGAAATTATTTTCACAGAGTATTCAAAGATCACAGGTATATTAACGATGGAGGATTAACAAAAACATTGAGTCAGTTTTTCTTCGGTCTCCAGCCCTGTACGAAGTCCAATATCTTTTTCACCTCTAAGGCATTTAATTCTGGAAATCCTCCGATTAACAGTTTCTTATCCAGAGAGCACAGCATACTCCCGTCGATCTGTTCATTCGAAAATCGAAGTATAATCCTATCTTTCATTCCTATATAGCGTAACGACTTGGAAACTTCTTGAACGGTTAGACCTTCTAGTTTTTCAGGGGGTGTCCAAGTGTCCTCTTCCTGTCGGATCTGTTCTTTGTAACTATATTCACTCTCGTTTGGGTACCCTGCCTCACCTCGAGAACACATAGAAATAGCAGAGTCGTCACCCTGCTTAAATAGTCCATCACTGATGCCACTAAGTGAGATCGCCCGGTTGTTTTGACAGAATGTGGGTTCGCTTCCCGCATAGTTCACGCCATAATCTCTAGCGTAACAGTTCAATTGTTGTTGGTACTGTTGTAAATGCTGCGACATGATCGCCGCGTCTATGGAGCGACTAGTCAATAGCTGACGATGGGGATTTTCAAGGTAGGCACTCTGGCTATGTGCTTGTTGAATACAGCCGTTTGGAAAATCATAAAAAGTAGGCAGCAAGTTTCCTTCTCGAAACCCATGGAACGAGCCACCTTGGTTAAGAAGTGTGTTCTCATTAGTGGCTGCCTTTCGAAGACTGTGTGAACGTACTGCAGCTTTTCTATGAGGGTTGGCATGTTTTGAAAACCCAGAACTTTGGGGTAAACCTCTCTTTGAATTTGCGGCTTCCAAGTCAAGCCCAGCTTCAAAGTGGTGACCAAAATTACCTGTGTTGCCTGACAGATCTGACCGTCTTGAGGGCAGTTTGTATGTTCCATATATCTGAGATGAATTACCAGCAGACGGTCCCACAAGATTATACAAGGGGTGACTTTCTCCATACTTTGTAGACGTGTAAGCCAAGTTAAACATGTCATCCGTGTCTAAGGAGCGGCTTTGGTCGTAGCAATATCCTCTAGAAACAAACTCCGGAGGTAATTCAGACCTGGATTTCCTTGCCCTTCTACTCCTCACCGAATCCTTAGTGAGCTCAAGTTGCTTGTGAAGAACATTCACATCTGATCTCTTGGTGTACCTCGACTCTTGTTGTATCTGTAAAGGCACCATATAATCATCTTCCGCATTTTCTTCGCTGTCGGCAGAGCTATCGTTACATTTGTCATCCAGTAGTGCAGAATCACTAGCTCTGCGATAGTGAGGAGGTTTGGGAGCAGGAGGAAGATGTTCGTATAAAGACTCCATGGAAACGTTCTGGTTTGGCGAGTCTGTTTGAGCATACGTCTGCGCTTCTATTGGAATCGGCGGCAAACCTCGCTTCTGGATGTTTGCCTCACGCTGTATAGATTTAGCAGTGTCACTGACGACTTTGAAACTGGCTTTAGAAAGCGTATTGGGTGTACTAGTGTGGCATACTGCGGTACTACCACTTGAGTAGCCTTGGTAAGTACCACCGTTTTTAGCTCCTTTGTCATCATCTTGATCTGGTTTAGGAGCTTCGGTTTTCTTTGCTTTTTCCTCCTCATTATCCAGACCATTAAAAAACTCCTGATAACTCAACTCACTTCTGGTGATACGTTTGGAAAACACATCGTCACCTCGTAGCTCCTTTAACTTAGCTCTTTCTTTCTTCACTCTCCGAACACTTAACTTGTCTAGGATGGATGTTGATCTTGATTTCTTTAGTTTTTTGGGGACTCTTTCTGGAAGCTCTACTTCATTTTTACTGTTCTGATCTACAGAGTTTAACTGATTAGAAGTTTGTCTGGAAGATTGGTCAGTTAAACCAGATTGATTATTGGAGTCTGAAAAAACAGTGCTCAAAGAAGAATCGTTAGACACAAGGGTCACTTCATGGTCATCTTTATTCAAAGTAGTTTTATCTTCGTGTGTTGGTACAGTCTTGTTCATAGAACTGATTGACATATAAGTGTCCTTATCAATGGATGGCTCTATAAACTGTTTATCGTTTGTGGATCGGATTCTGAAATTCTCCATTAATTTAGCCGTGACATAATCTTTATCCTTTATCCCAGAATCTTCGGATCTAAATTTATTTGTTGTCTTTCCGTAATGATTCGAAATCCCTTCTACAAGTTTTGACTTGATAACCGGTTTCCTTTTCACAACTCCCCTTGAGAATAGCATGTGATCCAGGGAAACTTCAAATTTCTCACAGCTGTTGAAGTTACGGAACAAAATACCGTCAGGACCAATTTTGCTGACAACCGCTAGCTCTTCTTCGCGCGTTCCATAGAGCCTCATAACTCCCCGTGGACAATGGAAACCATCTTTGTTGTTTGCATGAATGAGCTGGGTGTTAACAGGTAGTCCAAACGCGATAATTAAATCTTGAAGTTCATATAGGGCATCGAAATTAGCCACTGTGGAGTCACCGACTGGGCTGAACACTCCGGACATAATAAAAGGGATCATGATCTCCCATCCATTTGAATCAAAGCACTGGAGATATTTCAAATCTTGCTCCTTCTTGCTTTTACTCTGTTTCAAGAACCTCTTCAGTATATTTCTGTTTGTCGGACTTCTTGCCTTTTTGGTGTCTGTGTAAATGATTCCTGTGGTAAGGACATCGCCCGTCTTTATCTCGTAGGGCATCCAGCAGCTGCTGCCAGTCTCCTCGGTGCTCAGCTGGTAACCAACAATGGAGGTCCGGACGAGGAAACGCCTGGGTTTTATGCTGGCGATTCCACCGATAGTGTCGAAGTACTCAACCGGACGTCCGTCGTCTGGCACCACTTCAAACCAGCCTGCAGAAAATGGTACAGAAGAAGGTGTTTTAAAGTTTTTCAGGACGCAATAGCACAAATAAGTAATGGGATAAAATAGTTTGGCAGGGGCGTCTACACAAAGATAACAACCAAGGAGACCCTGAAGATATCTAAGCCTTGTTTAAATAATTAATAACAATGCTAATAATAACAATAATAATAATAATATTAATAATGTGCAGAATGACTCAAATAATGTTGTTAAAAGAATATCTTTTTCTCCTTCTCTTTCGTTCAACTGAGGACGTCAATGCGTTGTACCCGTTTACAACATGGCTACGATATTTGCGCCTTTCAGTCGACACATTCCACTTCTGCATGTCCTTGTTGAAATAATATAATGAGGTGCATAAACATAAACTTGAAAATAGAACTTATAGACACTCTTGTGGTGGTGGTGGTGGTGGTGGTGGTGGTGGTTGTGGTGATAGTGGTAGCGATGGAAAAGTGGGTGGAAATAGAACTTCATATCTCCCTCGACACCAGTAAAAGCAGTAAAAGAGTAAGTGAAGAAGAAGAAAAAGAAGTAGTAGTAGTAGTAGTAGTAGTAGTAGTAGTAGTAGTAGTAGTAGTAGTAGTAGTAGTAGTAGTAGTAGTAGTAGTAGTAGTATAAGTAGTAGTAGTAGTAGTAGTAGTAGTAGTAGTAGTAGTAGTAGTAGTAGTAGAAGAAGAAGAAGAAGAAAGAGGAGGAGTAGGAGGAGGAGAAGGAGACGACGACGAAGCTGTGGTTTTACTGTATAGCCTAAAAAAAAAAAAAAAGCAACCCTGAAGTTTTAAAAGAGGCGAAGGCTCAATTACAACCTATCACAAACATCAGAATGATAAAGGCGTATTTTTGTGTGGCCATTTTATGAGAAGTCGGAAATTGGAACTTGCTGTGACCACTGGAAAGAAATGTGAGGGAAAAAGCCAGAGGATGACAGCGCGAGAATATTTTTCACAGCCTTTTTGTCATGGCTGGAGGGGTGTCAACACACGAACTGATACAAGTTGTTGAAGATTGCAGATTGCAGTGGGGTATAAAAGCCCTGCCAGTCGGCAAGCCGCTTGATGATGATACAGATAATGATGATGATGATGATAAAGATGATGATGATGGCCAAAAATGTCACAGCAGTTTCATTGTCAACTAACATCTCTGATTTGAATCTTGCAATGGACGTTTCACCCAGCACATAGTTCTAGCACTCTGATTGCAAACAAGGCCAAAGATTGACAGCGGCAGATAAATTTACTCTGGCAGAAATAGCATTCATTATAAGTCTTTAACCTGTATCCAGTTCGGCTTGATTCTCATTTGGCCGTAAATCCTGGAGGCAAATCTATAGTATACCTGCTGATGTACTCCGTATGCTTGCGGAATTTGTCGGTAATCGTTTAAGTCGTGGATTTGTGCTCATTATGTTACACGTCACCACAAGGGTTGCAATTTACGTACCCAAAAAAAAAAAAAAAAAAAAGTAAACAAATAAAATAATGTTAAGTGAAAATAAATCTTTTTTTTTCTTCATCTTGTTCGCGTTCAGGGAAGAACTCTTGTGAAAAGTTCTGGTTGTTCGTCCACCTCTGGACAATAATCTTGGTCTAGAACCTGAGTATTACGTGCACATCCGTTTTACAGATGTGGCTCATTTGTTTGCAGACTGTTAGTTGCTCGACCCTCGACAGATAGACAGATGCACTCCGATTTCGAAGGAAACACCCCTAATTAGTCACCTCATACGACGTGCTTTAAAAAAACACCTCCCCCCACCCCCGGTTGAGACCCCAGGACCCACACAAAAAGAAAAGAAATTAATGGAATAATTCGAAGTCATTACTTTGGGTGAATGTATAAATAAAAGCAGAGATATTTTTTGATACACAAGGTACTGATTAAGTGTAAAGTAAAGAACCCTTTTCCACGCCTTTCAGGCATATTAGGTATATAGGGCTAGACCTATATTTTATAGACCAACGGCACAAGATGGGTGATGTGGTCAGCATCACGTCAGCCGCCTTTACTTCCCAGGACTGCACCCGGTACCCACTCAAGGCTGGGTCGACCTGGGAGCTAAGGTCATTTTTGAAAAAAGTCCCGGCCCCGCCAGGGAGTGAACCCATGATCTTCCCATCCACAGGCGAGCGTCTAGCCGCTCCGCCATGGCGACTCCCACTGACTAAATGTGCTGCACCCTTTTTCTACTGTAATCAGTCAGGTGTGTTCAATGCCACACGACATGGACAATAATCAATAATTTTTTTTTAGTATCCAGAAGCTTTGAGTTTTAACCCTTAGGCCCCTTAATTATATCGCAACCTTTCGGCATTGATTCCATTGTAAATACCGTAAATCTGGGAGAAAATGTGGCTTTTCTGCCTACCCCCGGGAGTGAACCCGGACCACAAGGAGTTCGTCACCCGCTCACCGCGCAATCCGGTTTAACCAACTACGCTAGAGAGCCGGGCACCGGTATTAGATTTGGTAAGTTAGTGCTGGGCCTAAATTTTTAAAGACATAGCACTCTTTCAAAACCATACTGGAAGAAAACGTCGAAGACAATGGTGCAAGAGGTGGCCAAGGATACAAATGGGAGGACAACTTCAAGAGATAGTCGAGCAGCTGTCTGAGAGAGTTTACTGCCAAGATAAGGGACAACGTCAAAAATCCTTTCCTGCTAACGTCAATTGCGGAGACGGCTCTTGTTTGTTGATATATTAAAAAACCAGTCGGTGAAATCAACGCGCCATTTGATTTTCTATAATTAATGTCACAGTGCTTTTAATGTTTGCTATGGCAATCTGACTTTTGTCAATTTTTTTTTAAATAGTACGACGCTTTTGGGAAGTAGTTCATGCATAATTCCGGTTCCGGTTGAATTCTAAACAAATTAAAGAATGTATCTGACATAGGTAGGAGCCCGGAACACGTGGTACACCGTTATCGTTGTCCCATGTCATGCGGGGGTTGTTGGCAATGAAAGAGTCGACAGATTAGCAGGCTCTGCTTTAGTTACAGAGGATCGTGGATCATGCCGACATTGTTAGAGGTATGACACCCCCGTGTGGGTTCCGGGGCCCCATTGTTGGGGAAAACAAGAATAGACCCACTGCCTCCCAAAAAGCATGTCGTAAGAGATGACTAATTGGGGAGCTTCCTTTGAAGTCGGAGTGCATCTGCCGGAGAGGCAAGGAACCAACAGTCTGTATTCAAGAGAATGATATCTGTAAAACTGATGCACACGCAACACTCAGGTCATGGAGCAGGACTGCAGTTCAGTAGTGGACGAGAAACCAGAACCTTCCGCCAGAGTTTACAGCTGGTGAACGCGAAGAAGAAGAAGAAGAAGAAGATAGAGGTATGACGTTTGAAGGATTTTGGGAGCAGCAAATCCATGTCTTTGCAAAGAGTGCAAGAATTGGGAGTTAAGATCGACATAGCAAGGCACGAGAAGCACACTGGACGCATAAAAAGTCTCGTCCACCAACATAGGACTGGAACCATCAACCTCGGGATGCTGATATATATGTTAAAGGGGAGAATCTAAGCACCCATGGACGTGTCTGGAGTGCCGTGAAGATAACCCAGATCATAATTCATAACACAAATAATCAGTTGCGTATCCTTCACAGGACATGTTTTTGCTGTTGTGGTTTTGCTAGGCAAAGTCACGTCCAGTAGTTTGCCATTTCTTTCTGGACGGTTGGTTTCTCGACGAGGCGCAAGACCCACACCTGGGATCGAACCTGGCACTTCAGCATTACGAAGCTCGTTCACAACACCTACCCCACAGACGCCGACGCAAACAAAAGTAGACGACAAAAAGGAAATTCACAACCAAAGTAGTAAAACTGTATCTTATTTTTCCAAAATTGTTAGGTCTATGTGTCTGTCACTGTTTATTGTGTTTCTTTCTGTTGACTATTATTCTTTTCTTTCTTTCTTTCTTTCTTTCTTTCTTTCTTTCTTTCTTTCTTTCTTTCTTTCTTTCTTTCTTTCTTTCTTTCTTTCTTTCTTTCTTTCTTTCTTTCTTTCTTTCTTTCTTTCTTTCTTTCTTTCTTTCTTTCTTTCTTTCTTTCTTTCTTTCTTTCTTTCTTTCTTCTCTTTCTTTTCTTTCTTTCTTTCTTTCTTTCTTTCTTTCTTTCTTTCTTTCTTTCTTTCTTTCTTTTTCTTTCTTTCTTTCTTTTTTCTTTCTTTCTTTTCTTTCTTTTTCTTTCTTTCTTTCTTTCTTTCTTTTCTTCCTTCCTTCTTTCTTCCTTCCTTCCTTCCTTCCTTCCTTCCTTCCTTCCTTCCTTCCTTCCTTCCTTCCTTCCTTCCTTCTTTCTTTCTTTCTTTCTTTCTTTCTTTTTCTTTCTTTCTTTCTTTCTTTCTTCTTTCTTTCTTTCTTTCTTTCTTTCTTCTTCCGCTCACCTATTCACATCCCACACGTATCATATTATCTTGTTGTTCTTCTTATACTTCTCCTACTCTTCCTCCCCCACCCCCTTCAATTAATGTAGTTATACATGAATTAACCCAGAAAAAAAAGTGGACTAAAGAACGGCCTAACCTGTAACAAGCCCGAAACAAAAACAGATAGCTAATATTGAATCTGTGAAACACAAATAATCGTTTCAAAAAAGCACATCTACGGCCAATATTGAGCTATCATTGTATGGCGATGACATCACGCATAGCTCAAATATTGATTGTGAATCCATAATGATTGTCGTGTACGTAACAAGCATAATGTTCAGGTCATTGCCTGTCATAACAAATAAGCACACCCAGTCTCTCCTTAACTCTCTATGGCTGTGCATGTGTGTGAGTGAGTGAAATAGTGAACTAATTGTTTGTTCACTAGCTTTTCAAATAGGACAGTGAGGGACACTTCATTTGATTTTCACTGGTACGAGAACAGAGCAAGTATGGGGAAAACCCGATTGCGGTGATGAAACCTCGACTAAGACTAAGAGTGTGAGTGTATGTGTGTGTTTGTATACCGGCGAGCGTGTCAGCACACCCTTAACTCACTGAGCGCCAAGCAGGGCACCATGTGTTTAACTGGGCTCCATACGAGATACGTTTTTATCAACTTCTTTTCCCGTGTCAGCTCCAGGGTCCCATTTTTAGGGAGAAAAATAGAGAACAGAACCCCTGATCCTTAACAATCATGTTGCAAAGTCGACTTTTGAAGGATTAACTGAAATCTGATGTTTGTGGTCTGAAACGCACAGCTTTCACAACCTAGCTGAAAACCACAGCACATCACTCCAACAATGCTTTTTAAGTGTAAATGATCTCCCTTGTCTAGGTCCTTCCAGCTCCCTTGTCACCTGTGATATTTCCCTATTTCCTATTCCCAACTATTAGCTGCATTGGGGTTCTGGGACTAATTACCTCCCTTCGTACTCATGATCAATGATCACTACTACTTTGGATGAACAGCGGGGTGGGCTGCGTGGTCTCGGCGCTTGGTGTCCGGATTCAAACCCCGGTAGGAGCTGGGATTTTTTTCACGTGGACTTGGACTTCTAGTAATTTCCCCTTTTCTCTGCGTAGTGGGATCAGACGCCCGTGTGCATTGTTGAGCCCGTAAAAAAAAAAAAAAGCCCCATGGCGGTTGGAAATCGAACAGAGTAGCCTAACGGCGCTGCCCGCACAAAATTTGGATTTAAAAATCTACCCAAAGTAGTGTGCTACAGAGCCTGTGCACAGTGCTGAGATTCTTCAGACTCAGACTTGAGTTAGGAGAAGGACGGAGTACTTGTTTCTACCCGCGTGCCATGATGTTGATCTGTTGTTCAAAACCACAAAACCTCTAAACAGTGGTCTTCATCACTCGTGATGTACGAACAACAACAATTTCCAACTTCTATTTCAATGTTTACATTAACTTCATTATTTCCTATAATACTTTTATTGGATCCAATTTAGGCGCAGACCGGTATTATTTTTGGCTGTACATCCTGGATGAAAACGATAGTAAAAACACATGCCAACAACCAAATGAGTTAAGTGTATGGAATGTCAGTGTAAAGAAAGGGGGAAAAAAAGACAAGAGGGAAAGTAATCCTAGATAAAACAGAGACACCTGCAGGACAAACCAGTTGACTAGGTAGAATGGGGTCCCCATATCGCTCGAAACGTCGATCAATAAATCGATCCGGATAATTGATTTGTGTACTTGCTCCGGTTTTATGGGGGTTTCAGCATTGGCAAACTTAATACCATGGCATTAGTGGCGCGAAATTATGCAGCTTAGAGGGAAAAAAAAACCGTCGCATCAGTCTGATTGCATCGCGTCGTCTAAGCTGTATTGAAATTATACATATTTTTCATAGGAGTCACAAATGAACTCCAGCATTTGCTGGCGGTTTGCAGTTTTACTCAGCAACGGGGTCCTAATGAAGCAATGCGCAGTACAAGACTCTTAAAGTCTTTTAGCCTTTCTTGCTCAAGCCTACCTCACCTTCACGGAGTGGACCACGTTCTTTCTAGCAATCCGGTGGAAGGTGTGGTGTATCAAACCTCTAGCGGCAAACTGGATGGGACAACAAATGAGGTAAAGGCGAAGGGATGAGCCCACTCTCGGAGATACTGGGCCAGAAGACGAATCAGAAGCCGCAGTACAACGCACTTACCCCCCCCCCCTCCCCCTCTTGCTAAATATATATATTTTATATATGGCTCTCCTCCGAACTTCGTCCCCATATTATGGCGGCCAAACATGATGTGGATGATGATGATTAGGAAGAAGATGATTGTAATATTAAAGTGAGCTGCTGTGCATTCAGTGGTGTAAAATGCGAACTTCCTCCGACGAACAGATCGCGGCCAAACTAGGATTACTCTCCGTTTACAATTTCGAGAAACGCAACAATACACACGATAATAGCGACATGGTGGGGAGACCACGCGCTCCGACGTAGGTTAGCGATAGTGGTTTTTTTAATTAAACTCACCACCGAGCGGATCCCCCGCGCCGCTACGCACAACTTCCTCCAGTTTATTTGCTCGTGAGTCCCTGTCATCTATGATGCACGCATAACTAAAGTTCTGCAATAAGACTAAAGTCCACAAGTGCACGAACAACCAAAGCTTTCCACCAGAGTTCATAATAATAATCATCTTCATCTTAATTATGAGAAGATGGTGAAGGAGGAAGGAGAAGAAGGAGGAAGGAGAAGGAGGAGGAGAAGAAAGAAGAAGAAGAGAAGAAGAAGAAAAAAAAAAAAAAAGAAGTACGAAGGCAGAAAAAAAAGAAGAAAAAGAAGGACGCTTGCTGCAGATAACTTAAACAGACTGAGTGACCAACAACGATTGTTCGGAAATAGTAAGTAAGTAAAGTAAAGATGCCTTTTGATTTGTGGAGAGACATGAAGCCTGCGTAACCTGACAAGGAACATGATGTGGATGATGATGATTAGGAAGAAGATGATTGTAATATTAAAGTGAGCTTCTGTGCATTCTTTTGTCAAAAACGTGTTTCTTGAAATATTTAGTTTCGACAAGTATTTTCGGGCTGCAATTCTCCTTGTTAAAAAACGCAAAGGAAATGGATACTGTTGAATATACTGTAACTCTCGGAGGTGGTCAAACGATGGTTAAACATTTGCTGCAGGTGTCTAAGATGTGCAGAACAGAGAAATTGATCCGGCCTACATCCACCCCATGTGAGGTCAAATTTTAGGAAATCTCAACATCTTAATGTTGACTGATGCTTTTTTTTAAATACGAGTATATTCAGGTGGATGTCTGAAGGCGTATAAAGCAAATATACCATCTGTCAAGTAGAGACTGGGGTAAATCAACTTTCCCATTGAATTAGAAAACAAGGTAACATCTTTCCAGAAGTCAAAATCATCATTAGGAGTAAATTAGAAAGTGGGTGGAAATGAACGCTGGCAATAACCATGAAAAACATGTTCTCAAACAGGCGAAGAGAACAGACCAAATCTTCATCTTTCTCTTACGCATTGGACACTGCAGACTCAGTAAACATACATTTTGTATAAGCCAAACAGCTCTCTGCCAGTCTCTTCGTGCTAGACTCCAGAACATGTCTTGCAAGACTGTCCTCTCCTGGAGCAGCTCCAAAGCAACACATGGCCACACACAGAAGACCTCAGAATCAAGCTTTGGGGAAAACTAAGAGATCTTGAGAAGACATCCCAATTTTTAACCCACAGTGGATTATTAAATGATAACTTAGCCTTTTCACAGTAAACGGCTTGAGGGGAAGTTGGCAATACATCAAACTGCACGTGTTTTAGAGGTAATCCGTGCGCGCAAATATGGTGATCGTATTTGGAATAGCCAAGTGGATATGTCATGTACAGCCAGAATGCTTGTTAACTAGCTCATAAAAAGTACACGATTTATGTCAATTACTATATATATATATATATATATATATATATATATATATATATATATATATATATATATATATATATATATATATATATATATATATATATATAGCCCATGTACGCAAAATCACCATTTGCGAGATGAGGTGCCTGAGAAAGGCCGCAGACCTAACCATCAGAGATCAAAAATATAATGATACTATCAGACACATTGTGGGAACGACATCTTGTACTAGATTCATCGAGAAACAGCATATCACGTGGTTAGGCCATCTCGTTAGAATTCGGCAAGATCAAATACCATCACAAGCACCACATCTCATAAGGTCAGCTACAAAAGCTACAAAAGCAAGAGGACGGCAGAGAAGAATAGATCGACTACATTAAAGACACTCTATGCCTTCACGGCATGACAATAGTCAATGGCAGCGACGGCGCTTAACGGCAGAAGTAGTTTATGATGATGATGATGATGATGATGATATGTGGATGTGTGGTGTATATATATATATATATATATATATATATATATATATATATATATATATATATATATATATATATATATATAAGGGGTGAGCAAATTACTCGTCCAACAAAGAGCACATAAATTCGCCACTTTAGGAAAAAAAGTAGCACCTGTGCAATTTTAAATTATAACGTTCCACATCACCCAGGTCCTCTTTACTTCTCAGGAATGTACCTGCTACCCACTCAATCTGAACATAATGCCAGACATAAAAAAGAGGTAAAGAAACGTAAACGCACACGCGCACACACACACACACCCATAGAAGGAGGGAAAAGGGGTGGTGTGACCAGCTGACGAGATACGTTCATCCAAACGTGACCACCAAAGACAGGTGACAGAGAAGTGATGGAGAAGGTACGCTAGAAAGAGCGGGAAAGCGGTAGAATATAGTTAGTCCCGGAACCGCTGGAGAGGACAGTTAGCCCCGGAACCGCTGGAGAAGGGAGTTAGGGCTAGACCGCTAGAAAGACCGGTTAGGAGAAAACTAGTGCTTTACTTCGTTTAGAAGGTATATATGAAACTTGGAGTTTAGCCAGAACAGTGGTTAAGGAACTCGTAGAGGCATACGAATAGTCAGTAATAAGGAGTGTTCATATACTATTGCGTAATGAATTTATGAAATGTGTGTGACGAGAATATTATGAATAAACCAGCTCTTATGTAATTGATTACATCACTGGCCTTGTTCTTGAGTACGATTGAAGAGAGATACGAACTATATTCATTCCACTTGGCCGACTTAGGCACATCTATTTCTTGGGGGATGTATAGGCACGACTGTGCCACAAGTGTGAGGATATTTGGAGCCGTGACCAACGATCAGTCTTGTGTACTCGACATCTTTAAAAAACAAGACTGCTGTTACAACAACACAAATAAGCAACTGCTATAAAAAGGTGAACTAAAAGCAAGTTTATGATTGTACCTGCTGAGTAAAACAAAAAAGTCGATAAACCCGTCATCAGATTGGAGAGACGTAAACCAGACCAACAGCCTGCACCACCTTATGGAGTAAACCGTCTACACTAGAATCAGGGGGACACGCCCGTTCTAGCCCGGAGCAAACCGTCTACACTAGAATCAGGGGGACACGCCCGTTCTAGCTTGGAGCAAACCGTCTACACTAGAATCAGGGGGACGCGCCCGTTCTAGTCTGGAGCCATAATATAAACTTTTCCTAACTTTACACACTCGGAAGACTATAGGAAAGTCAAGAACTGTGAGCTGTCGGATTTTACAAATAGGAACTACAAAATAAGCGCGATTTCAAAGAACCTTGAACATTAACATTAATTAGTTTAAATATATTGTGATTTTCAATTTACAGTGGTGTAGGAAAAACCTTTCTATCTTTTCCTACCTTTCTTCCTAAACGTAGAAAATAATTCCAGGACAGTGCCGATTTTTAATTACAGTGTGTTGTGAAACGAGAATTTTTTTTTCAGACCGCACTTAACAAGGTAATACGACATTTTCTGTTTTAAATTCTATTTTAGTTTACATTAGTTAATTTTCTAGGTTTTAATAATGGCATATCAAGGAACAGTGAGAGCACAGTTTAGCAGAGTTTTTAATGAAGTAGCACAGTTAGGTAGACAACTCCGTATTCCATTTTTTATGGAACAAATAACTGCTCAGCATTGGTCAACAGTAGATAGTCGTAGACAAAGACAGAGAGAAAGAAATTATAACATAGCTACAGTCACTAGAAGTAACGGCGAGGTTAATCGACTGTCCGGTTTCCCAGACAGGCGAAATTATGCTAATGAGAGATTGCAATACCCTAGAGACAATCAGTACCGCAGACCAGACAACACAAAAGCGTACGAGAAAAATCAGGGTCAACTGAGGTCATGTGTACAAAATGAACGAGGGCATTTTAAAAATTTCCATAGAGCAGACAGGTTGAGAAAATTAGAAAATAATAGACATATAAGAGCACAGGAGCAGTGGCATAATAATAGTAACAGATATCAGAACATAAATAGAGTAGGAAATATCCATGATAATACCCGAAATCGGGTCAGGTCATGTAATCCAGATACCAGATTCCGCATGATAAGCACTAATCAAGATTACAGGGCCCACGGTACGACCCACAATCAAGCCAACAAATTCAAAAGAGACAGGTTAAGAAAATTAGGCTATAATAAGAATATAAGATTGCAAAACTTAGGAAATAATCGCGAGGTCAGTAACTATAACGGATTATGGCAGACAGGTAATAAAAGCACGTGCGCTGCTGATGATGAGACAAACAGATTAGTAGTAAAAGGGTTAAAAGAGAGGAATCTCATGAAACGGTTTAATAAAAGCTACATTAACGAAGTAAATACGGTAATTGTAAACGGGACACGCGGTCGATACTTTAAAGAAGAAGGGAACATAGAGACACATAAAGAGTTAACACCGGCCAACGTTAAGTAGGAAAAAGAAGAAGATAAAGAGGGTTGTTTAGCAATGGAATGGTTATGGGAAGTAAACGCGGTAGAAGTAAAAGGACTAGATCGTAATAGCGCACATAGAAAAGTAGAGAGGGTAGGGACAATTAAAGAAAGAAATCAGCAGGATTTGTCTTATGCACAGGCGATGCCTACAGAAGAAGAAGGTGAAGGAGCACCGTTTGTAGTTAGTAATATAAAGATAGATTTATTCTCTGAAAATTACGACGCAGATGATGAGTTTGGGATCACCAAGAAAGCAGGTCGTAGATTTTTAGTCGCTGTTAGAACCAGGACAAATACTCCGTCTAGTGTGAAAGAATTAAAACCGTCAGAGGTACTAGTTAACGGTACATGTAATAGTAGAAAAGAAGAAGAAGAAACAGTAGAAACTGCGCCTAACAAAAGGGAAAAACAGGAAACAGGAATTTCTGAAATTAAAAAGAGAAGTACAGATCTAAAAGAGGAAATTGTTTTACAAACACATAGAGAACGTAGGGCATTATTACTTGAGGCAGAGTCTATTGAAGCGTCAGAAAGCTCAGAGGAGATGAGAAGCGACACAGATAGTTGTGGAAACGCAGGCGATTATGAAACAGATCAGGACATGGCCGAGCCCAGAAGAGGAAAGAGAAACCGAGGGCATACGTCATCCAGTCAGGATGACTGCAACCCTCCGCATAAAAAGAGGGAGGCAAAGGTGAGTGCCATACATACACGCAGAAAAATGAAAGAGGGAGGACTAACGTTTCAGTGGTCTTTGGTTTAGGATGCTGTTGAATGAAAACAAATCAGCTGACAATGCACAGCTATGTTGTACGTCTTCTTTTTTAATACTTTGGACATTACGTAAACGGTTGTTTATTTTTATAGCTGTTATTCGCTGCCAGTGCATGGTGTAATATGATAATTTGTAGAAGAATCAGTAAACGATATGATAGAGTTTTTTATCAATGAAAAATACTCATAAACGGAAGCAAAGAATAAACAACATACATACATAACCAGCGATGGAGTCCAAATAACTGCCGACCGATCATACACGGAAAATATGATAATCAACGACAGGAGCTTAGATTTTATCAAGAATAATAGCTTTCATTCTATTAGGGTCTGGGAACCGCTAGAGACATCACTACCAACATTCAAAGTGCAAGACATGCCACAACATCTAAAGAACATTAGCGCGATAGACATGCATGATCTCATACACGTATTAAGTCAAGTTGGCACTTTACAAGACAATACTTTAAATACACAAAGAAACAGGATCATACTGATATTAATGGGACTTATAACTTTTCTTTATTTGCGACGAAAAGGCATTAAATGTACAAAAGTAACTAATCATTTAACAAAAGAAAAAACACAGATCACTAATGAGACAGAAGAAGAAATAGAACTAGAACAATTAGCATCCACTACAGTTAGTAGGCCAGAATCATCAGGGGGTAGACTAAATTTATACCCTGAGTAAACCATACATTAATTACAGCCCCCCCCCCCCCTCCCTTTCTTCCCCCATGACTGACTGAAATAGGATCGTTCGTAAAATGGTTCAATAAATGTGGGATTGTAGGGTGTATAACAAGTAATTAGTTTCATTAATTACAATTTACGTACGCTATATTGCTGTGTACAGAGGTACCGCGCTCGCTACACATATTCTGTTGTTGTGTCTACATGTCATTTGTCCGACAATATTAAATATATACCGTTGTTTTGTCCCTACCATTTAATATTTACATGCGGTTTTGCACTATGAACGTTTTTTTTTTTGTCGTGTGGTACTCTCCCGGACAAGTGAAAATCCACACGTTTGGTTGTGGGAGAAGATTACAATACCTACATGTTTTATGTTCGCTAAGAGAGTTACTGGCCACAAAACCTCTCTTATACATTCTGTCAGAATGACGACTGATTTGAGTTTAACCAGACTTTACTGAGGTACACAGTTAGAAACGTACTTGGCGATAAGCCAGTCCAAAGCATGACATGATTGGTAACTGAATATAGGCCGGCTATTTCTTTACAGAAGATGCGATATGCATTAAACAGAGGAAGCAACCTCTTAGGGAAGCAACAATAAACGCTGTGGACTATCACAGTAGATAAATGCCTGTAAATACAGGTGGTGGCATTGTACATTCGACTTGAGGAAATGCTACTATTGTTTCCGAGAAATTTCTCTCCAATTAATATACCTAACGTTATAAGAATTATTTATACTCTGTAAGGGTTATACCTTATCATTCAGTCTATGTTGACTTTCTCAGAGATTCTATTTTCATCATTTCTTGGGGAGATGACATTTTCGAGTTTTACTTTATTGATAACTGGGGATACATGGCATGTTATTTCTTGTCTACAAAGTTTTCAGGTTTGAGTTTATAAAGTGGGAATACAGATACTATTCCTTTATACTTCAGACAACTCCGCACATTCATTAGGGATACCAGTGAATAATAGGTTGTTATGCTAATACAACGAGGTAGTTGCATCGTTTTTTTTAAATGTCTTTACAATTATTGACTATTAGATTATTGTATGCATGTCACGTTTTCATTATACTGCATGAATTTTATGATGTTACATGTTATGTTGTATGCTTTCATTACGTGGCTAGATGTTCACATAAGGTTTAGTTAGGTAGCGGGTATAATTAGAGTAGTTTTCATAAAATTGAAGATAGGAAACAATTTTGTTAAAAAGTGTGGAGGGCGAATGTAATGAAATATAGGCAGAAAGGGGTTAAATGAACAAGCATACATTTCAGACCATCACACGGCGTACTAATACATCACTGTGTGAAATGACAGAATGGGTGATTAGAAAGCCATGGCCTAGCCAGCTATGCAGAACACACCGCCATGACATCTGACAGTGAGGGATGAAACATTCGACGAGTGCCCGTGAGCTGTGACCAGCTGACGAGATACGTTCATCCAAACGTGACCACCAAAGACAGGTGACAGAGAAGTGATGGAGAAGGTACGCTAGAAAGAGCGGGAAAGCGGTAGAATATAGTTAGTCCCGGAACCGCTGGAGAGGACAGTTAGCCCCGGAACCGCTGGAGAAGGGAGTTAGGGCTAGACCGCTAGAAAGACCGGTTAGGAGAAAACTAGTGCTTTACTTCGTTTAGAAGGTATATATGAAACTTGGAGTTTAGCCAGAACAGTGGTTAAGGAACTCGTAGAGGCATACGAATAGTCAGTAATAAGGAGTGTTCATATACTATTGCGTAATGAATTTATGAAATGTGTGTGACGAGAATATTATGAATAAACCAGCTCTTATGTAATTGATTACATCACTGGCCTTGTTCTTGAGTACGATTGAAGAGAGATACGAACTATATTCATTCCACTTGGCCGACTTAGGCACATCTATTTCTTGGGGGATGTATAGGCACGACTGTGCCACAGCAACACATACAACGAAGATTCCAGTAGATCCAGAGCACAGTGACAAAACATGATTACAAAATAACTGGAATGTCTTTGCAATGAAACTCACACAGGTAAAAGAACACAGGTTAAACAAAGAAGAAAAAAAAAAAGAAAATTAACACACACACATACACACAAACACACACATACCACGCATAGAGAGAGAGAGAGAGAGAGAGAGAGAGAGAGAGAGAGAGAGAGAGAGAGAGAGAGAGAGAGAGAGAGAGAGAGAAGAAAATTATAGAGTACAAAAATATACCCACTGCTTCTTAACAAGCAAGTCGTAATAGACGACTAATAAAATATGCGAGGAAACCAGAGGTGTTAGGCAGAAAGGTACATATTTCACAGCCTAGCTGTAAAAACGTGCCAACTGCTCGTTTTAAGGCAAACACATGAGAAGAAGAAGAAGAAGAAGAAGAAGAAGAAGAAGAAGAAGAAGAAGAAGAAGAAGAAGAAGAGGAAGGACTAGCCGAATGTGAGCAAATATGGAGGAGGAATAGAAGTAGGATGAGAATAATAATAATAATAATATTAATAATAATAATAATAATAATAAGAAGAAGACATAGAAGAAGAAGAAGAAGAAGAAGAAGAAGAAGAAGAAGAAGAAGAAGAAGAAGAAGAAGAAGAAGAAGAAGAAGAAGAAGAAGAAGAAGAAGAAGAAGAAGAAGAAGAAGAAGAAGAAGAAGAAGAAGAAGAAGAAGAAGAAGAAGAAGAAGAAGGAGGAGGAGGAGGAGGAGGAGGAGGAGATGGAGAATTTGTTGAAGAAGGAGAATAAGAAGAAGAGGTAGCAGAAGCAAAAGAAGAAGATGAAGAAGAAGAAGAAGAAGAAGAAGAAGAAGAAGAAGAAGAAGAAGAAGAAGAAGAAGAAGAAGAAGAAGAAGAAGAAGAAGAAGAAGAAGAAGAAGAAGAAGAAGAAGAAGAAGAAGAACTATTTGATCAGAATATACAAGATAAATCTGTCTTCCGCCAATGGCAACTATGTGTATTGTTACATTGACAATAAGATAAAGAAACAACAGCTACAGCCAAAAGCAATAATAAAATATGACATTAAAGAGCTTCTACATAGAAAGTAGCCACTGCTGCCCATCAATCAATGGATCGTAAACTGTTTCTCCCTACAACGCTTAAAGGCAGAAGTGGATATTGATGATGATGATGATGATAAGACATTCACGATTGTTTATCACATCTACTTCGTCACCTTAGTGTCTCCTGTCACACCTTCTGACACTGAAACAGTTAAATAATTGGGGGTACCGCGACAGGAGAGTTGTGTAGTTCGTAAAGTCAGTGTGAAGCAAAGTCACAATGGATGGACTAATGGATAGAACACACTGTGTTAGTGTTGAAAGACGTCAACAAAAACATTATTTTAAAGCCAAAGGTGCTGAAAAACACATCTGCCTGGACACAAACGGCGCGATGTTTGAAGAACAAGAAGCTGAAGAAAGAAAGAAAGAAAGAAAAACACTCCAGCATCTGAAACATGGGCACTGCAAAGCCATCGCCTACAGAAAGTGTAAAGAGGAGGCAAGGACCGGAAAGCCAGAAAGATAAATAACAGTCTGCAGGTGGTTGAGCAGCTTTTCCTTTTCTACGCTATGGCGTTTTCCTTAAGTGATTTGCACGTACTAAACAGGAGATTTGCTGCGGATTTCTAGGAGACGTTGAGCAAACAAGTGTAGCATGCAAGGATTGCCCCTCGACATTTTGTGTGTTCGTTTAGTCACTCAGAAAGGCGAGCTGTAGCGGATGGCGAATGTTTGAAATGAACAAGACATGCTGTACGAGCAAATGCGAATGACGAAGGGCATTGCGAAAGAGCGGACGTCTGAAAAAGTGGACAAGGACTTGATGGAGTAAATGTCACTGAGGGTTTTCGTGTCTGTGACTGTTTATGTTTGTGTATAAAAGAAAGACTGTAAAAGGGGTGGGGAAAAGAGGAAAAGAAGGGGGGGGGGTGGAGGAGAGAGAAGGGGGAGGGGAGAGAGGGTATAGGGTGTATACAAGTTGAACCATATGTACAAAGGGGGATGCGTGGTCTCTAGAGTGTCCGCCCCGAGTGCTAGAGGTTCCGGGTTCAACCCCCAGTAAGGGCTGCAATTTTGTCAAGTAGACTTGGACTTCTAGTAATTCCCCCTGATATCTGGGTAGTGAGATCGGACGCCTGTGTGCATTATTGCGCACCTAGAAAATCCCTTGGCAGTTGGAAATCGAAAAGAGTAGCCTAAAGGCGCTGCCCGCGCGAAATTTTGAGTTAAAAATCTACCCAAAGTAATTCAGGATCCTCGCCGGTGCTACAGAGCCTGACTCAGACTTGAGTTAGAAGAAGAATGGAGCACTTATGGGTTAGACCCGTGTGCTATGATGTTGATCCGTTGTTCAAAACTTCAAACCTCAAACCACAAGAAATTAAAGACTGGGGACTTAGAACTTTGCCTATGTGGATAGGAACAGCAGAATGCTGGGCACGCTTTGTAGACTGTAAACATGCTTTCTACATGCTACAGGAAGATCCCAGACATCGGCGACTAGGTCGCATAGGAGGTTACACTATTACAAAATTAAAATTCTGAAACAAGAACAAAGTTAAAATGTGGAAAAAAAACATTACTTACTGTCGGAGTTTTACAGCCGGTGAACGTGACAAAGAAGAAGAAGAAGAAGAAAAAGATGAAGAAGAAGAAGATGAAGAAGAAGAAGATAAAGAAGAAGAAGATGAAGAAGAAGAAGATGAAGAACAAGAAGATTTAATTACTCTCTTCTTTTGCAGGTTGTTCTTTATTTGCACCTTCCTTATCTAGCTTATCGGCTCTTTCATTTCCAGAAACTCCACAGGGAAATGGTATCCATTGCATAGTTACCTTACACCGACTGTCTAGTTTTCCAGACTGGAGTGCCTGAAGCATCGCTCTTGCATCTGTCATAAATATCACGGGTTGTGAAATATGACGTACGTAGAAAAATGAAAAATTCAAAGTCGACCACGTGCCTACTAGTGTAGGTTATTTACTTCCCAGGACTGCACCTGGTACCCACTCAAGGCTTGGTAGACCTGGGAGCCAAGGTTATATTGGAAAAAAGACCGGCTCCATCAAGACTCAAACCCACAACCTTCTGATCTGCAGGCGAGCGTCTAGTTGCTACAAAACGGCGTCTCCCAACTGCGCTAAATTCATGGCTGAATTATCTGCTACGAGGTAGCCCTGGAAGGGACTACTAGCCCTAGAAAGGACTACCTAACAAGAGCCGTTAGAAGGACGAACTCTTGTAGTGTTGATGCCATCCTGCTCCTTCCTTAACCCATCGGTGGACCGACAAGCGACTCGGTCGTTAATGCGAGCCTGGTCTGTCTTTCTGTAACATTTATAATTAATTTCCATTTCCTCTTCCTAGGATAATAATAGAATTCTCCACAGTTTGCTTCCCCAGAGAGCTTCAATAACGCAAGAAGGATCATCACTCTTTGATTGCAGACTTTAAACATAAGCAAGACTTTACTTCCTTGTCCCCATTATCTAGGTGGATTTTTACCCCACCAGGACATCACACAAAGCGATAAACACCCGGTGACACAAAGTAGCACCATATGGATGAGGATCATCAGCGGAGAGGTCCCAGAAATCGCGTTGAACCGTCAGGCTATATTGCGGCCC
>CAJHNH020000780.1:235000-237500 GCA_905116865.2 Candidula unifasciata
GCGAGAGATAGAGAGAGCGAGCGAGAGAGAGATTGAGCGAGAGATAGAGGGAGCGAGCAAGAGATAGAGAGAGATCGAGCGAAAGATAGAGGGAGCGAGCAAGAGATAGAGTGACCGAGAGAGCGAGAGAGAGAGAGAGAGCGAGCGAAAGCTAGAGCGAGCAAGAGAGAGAGAAAGCGAGAGAGAGAGAGAGTGAGCGAGAGAGAGTGCGAGCGAGAGAGAGAGCTAGCGAGAGAGAGATAGCGAGAGGTAGAGAGTGCGAGAGCGAGAGAGAACGAGAGGGAGGGAGAGAGAGCGCGAGAGCGAACGAGAGAGAGGGAGAGAAAGAAAGAGAGAGAGCCAGAAGCCCAGGCACTTCGAGCAATTTACCCGCTCCAAACCAAATTAAAATCCAGCCGAGGAGCCCTCTCCCCCAACCCCCGCACCGAGTATAGACGATCTATGTTTAAGAATTTCTGTTATACACCTCATACTGTTTCAAATATTTTATTATATTTACTTTCTGTACAGCACATAATATTTTTTTATTATTACTGTGCTGTTTAACGAGGCTTAAACCCAATTCAGCCCTCGTCCTTAGATAACTACAAGTGACTGACCCCCCCCCCCCCGCCCCTGCAAAGTTTTCTTTGTGGCGGTGACCTAGAATCGGGGAAAGGGGTAGGAACAGGGCAGGAGAACACACACTCCTCTTTATCAGACGTAAGACAAGAGTGTACACACACTCCTCTTTATCAGACGTAAGACAAGAGTGTACACACACTCTTCTTTATCAGACGTAAGACAAGAGTGTACACAGTGTACACATGTACACAATCTCCGTGTGCACATGTAATTGTTCTGGAGCGCTATGACACGCCACTGACTTCTTTGTGTGTTCAATAAAATAACTCCTGGGAAAGTAAACGCTAAAGATCGCAAGCCGCAACGTAGCGATAACACACACTATCGTAACAGAATGTGATCAACCGTGAAATTTCACTTCTAGGAAGGTCTCATTTAGAAAGAGAAAGATATGCAGTTTTATTTTAAGTTATATTACAGACGTCCAGAAAGAGAAAAGAAATTGAGGGGTGGGAAAACGGGGGAAAAGGGGGGGGGGGTTCTTTTAATATCCTACCCCCAGATGACGTCACAGGACAGTCCAACATTTTAGAGGATGGTATGACAGGGTTTCCCGGCTTTCTGATGCTTTTAACGACCACGGAACATCTAGAACTGGTTCTAACCCCAAACCACCTACGTCCCACAGAGAGGGCAGCCTAGGTCCCACGACTAAATGCAGCCTAGGCCCCACGACTGCATGCAGCCTATCTACCACCCCCTAAAATGTTAGACTGTCCCGTGACCTGTGGATTTCCACTGTTTTTGGTAGGATATTAATAAAGCACCGGGAGTTTCATAATCTTACAAACTGTATTGTAGTGGGTCTAACAGCGCGTCAGCCTTATCTGAGTGCGTAATAAGAAGACATAATAATAAAATCATCATGATAAATGACATGTCTTTATTTTATCTAGTCCTATTTAACCTTTCAGCGTCAGGTTTTGAAAAGGCGTCGGGTGCCGGTCTTGGTATGCGCTGCGTTGATAGGGGTACTTTGTGTGGTCGACCTCTGGGTCTGCTGCTTCCATCGTGTCTAAGTGACAGGGCTACTTGAGGTTTTGAACAACGGATCAACATCATGGCACACGGATGTAACCCCTAAGTGCTCAGTTCTTCTTTCAACTCGTCTGAGTCCGAAGAAGCTCAGCACGGTGCACAGGCTCTGTAGCACTGGCGAGGATCCTGAAATACTTTGGGTAGATTTTCAACTATTAATTTTGCCCGGGCTGTACTCTTTTAGATTTACAACTGCCAAGGAATTTTTTACGTGCGCAACAATGCACACGGGCGTCCGATCTCACTACCTAGAGACCAGGGGGAATTACTAGAAGTCCAAGTCCACGTGAAAAAATCCCAGCCCTTACCGGGGATTGAAACCGGAACCTCTAGCACTCGAGACGGACACCTTTCCTCGAGACCACGCAGCCCCCTAGGGCTTCTTGTGGTGCACTGTCTGGTGATAGTTTTGACTCATGTCCGAACCACCTGATCTGTTGTCTCTTTACTTAATCTAATGCTAGTTCCGTCTTAGCTTCTTTCATCGATATCTTCATTTCTGATAGTGTCTTTTCTAATTCAGTATACGAGTTGTCGTCGACATTTTATTTCTGTTGTTTCGATTTTTCCTTCTTCTTTTGTTGCTAATTCCTATGTCTGGTAACACAACGTTGATAAAATACTGTTTTGAATAGTGTTCTTTTGCTTTTTTCGAAGTTGTGTTCTTTTGGTGTCAATTATTTGTTTGTTGTGTAAAATATCTGTCTAATAATTTGTTTTGCTTTATTATATATGTGTTCCATCCCTGCATCCATTTCCTCGATACACATAATAGTCTCTTTGGAATAATTTAAATGTTTTACCAAATATGTATAAAAGAGAGCTTCCATCCATGATT
>CAJHNH020000780.1:240000-245000 GCA_905116865.2 Candidula unifasciata
TTAACTAAGACGGCTTACAGTCAAGTTTAGTTTGGATGGACACAAATCCAAGGTCAGTTAAAAATCGTTCCCTCGGAGAGGGAGAGATGATGGGTGCAGGGTATTTTTCTCCGCTATTCGTGAGTATAGTGTACTTTTCACTGTGGGTTCCATCACTGGTTACGTAATGAAGGTTTTTTTCCTATGTCCGGGGCAAAATCAAACTAAATAATCCGTGGCGACATCATGCGGCGCTAACTCCTCTTTTCTACACCGACCTACACAGACTGTAGTGACAGATTTTGTTGTTGTTGTTGTGATGGTGCTGGTGGTTGTGGTTGCAGTAGTACTGGTACAGGATGGGTGATGTGGTAGCTGTTACACTGGCTACGTTTACTTCTCTGTACAAGTTAATGCTACCTATTTAAGTCTGGGTGAACACGGATGCAAAGCTCAATTCAGTTATAATATTTCGTTACACGGTGACTTTCCCATCCTTCGGAGAAGATGATATGATTGGGGGAGGGGTGGGGGTGGGGGGGGGGGTATGCCAGTATCTGTTAGCTGAGCGAGCTTAAAATATTTAAGTTCTCATTTCTTAACTATTTCTATTTTAATAATTTCGCCAGGTGATGATTTTTCAATCCTTCGGAGAGGGAGGTATGATTGTTGGAAAAAAAGGGGGGGGGGCGTGGTATGGTGGGGGTTATGCCGGACACAGTCAGCTAAGAGAGCTTAACATAAAATGTTATTTTAATGTTCTCATTTCTTAACTATTTCTATAATTTCGCAAGGTGATGATTTTTCAATCCTACGGAGAGGGAGATATATGATTGGTGGGGGGGGGGGGGGGAGGAAAGGGGGTTGTGCCAGACACAGTTAGCTGAGAGAGCTTAAGATATTATTTTCATGTTCTCATTTCTACACTATTTCTATTTTAATAATTTCGCCATGGATGATTTTTCAATCCTTTGGAGAGGGAGAAATGACTGGATCGAGAAGAGAGGAAGGAAAGGGGGGGGGGGGATATGAAAGACACTGTTAGCTGAGAGCTTTTTTCTGTCCTCTCCATTTCACCATTCTGGACCACAACAACGCGTGACAGGGTACAGCTAGTATTTTATAAACCAATTGACAATGAGTCCTGCCGTCTTTACCTCCCAGGACTGTACCTGGTACCAACCTAAAGCTGGGTCGACCTGAGAGCCAATGTAATTGTTGAAAATAATTCGGCTCCGTCACGACCCTGTGAACGTTTCGCTGCGACACCACGGCAGCTCTTACATGGAAATTGGGAAAGGGGGGAAGGGGGGGGGGGGAGGGCTGGAGAGGAGGGGGAAGGGCACATAACTGTCTTGTTTGGCGCTGATACTGGCGGGATTGTTGCTAAGCACCAGCAATAATTAGTTTTTTTTAATGTTTGCTGTTTGCAGACAGAGAGGGTAGGGAGTGTGTGTGTGTGTGTGTGTGTGTGTGTGGTGTGTGTGCGTGTGTGTGTGTGTGTGTGTGTGTGTGTGTGTGTGTGTGGTTTAGGGTGCCGAGGGGGGATATTCTGAAAGCTAAACTCTAGTGCTGACATCTTGAACACATACTTCTGTTTGACAAGCAATGTTCTCTGATGTTGACATAATCGAGTTTTCAGTAGTTGTTAAATTTGATAGAATATGCTGACTTAACTCTTTCGGTGCTACACAACTCACCAAGCTTTTATCGGAGTTGCACAGCATGTAATCAGTGCTGGATCAAGGTATAAGGCAAATAAGGTGCAGGTTTGGGCCTTACAATCTTCAGGGATCTAAAAAGATTCCTTTAAAAAAAAAATTGACAAATACAATTTTCTTTTAATGTATTTCTTCTTCTTCTTCTTTGTGTTCACCAGCTGTAAACTCTGGTGAAAAGTTCTGGTTGTTCATCCACTTTTGGACTGCAGTCCTGTTCAAGAACCTGAGTGTTGCGTGTGCATCCGTTTTAAAGATCTGACTCATTTGTATACAGACTCCTGGTTCCTTGCCTCTCAGGCCGATGCACTCTGACTTTCCAATTAGTCAACTATTACGACATTCTTTTGGGTAGGCAGTGTGTCTATTCTTGTTGTTCCTATAATAGGGCCCCGGAACCCATACGGGGATTAAGGTATTTTAAATGCAATTGTCTTTAAAAATATTTTTACAATTTTTTTCTCATAAATTGTGTAATGTTTAGTTAGGGCATATTACCTGTGGGGTATATTTATTTTAATAAATAATCCCGTCATCCCTTTGTGGGATGCAATTTTTAGTTATTTTGAAGCCCCAACCTGGCTTTTGCCGGGGGCGCTAAATAAAGCCGGACCTGAAATATGGCCTAACGCCTGAACGGGGTTTTCCGGACCTCTTCACGGGTGATCGTCATCCGCATGGTGGCACTTTGTGTCATCGGGTGTTTATCGCTTGCGTGATGTCCTGGTGGGGTACAACTTACCTATCTACCTTTATTTTAACTTGTTGTTTCCATTTAAATTGAATATAAAAATCAACTTGCAGTTTGAAACTGCTTGGCTTGGCTTGCTTTGCAAAAAATAATCGCCACACTCAACCAGCATCCCAAATCTGTAGATTATAATTGTGACCAGGTTATGTGCGCCATAAAAAAGGGCTTAGAATTGCTCACAAGCAAGTAGCTCTGAAAATGACTCTTGCAGCGTTGGTGCGATCAAAGGAGACAGACCCACATACTATCCCGACTGGCGACTATGTCGTCTACCGGCCAGACAATGGTCGACCTAGTTGGTCGTCGATAATGATTTAAAACTGCAGGGACTTAAGGGGTTTTATAGCCCCATGTGCTTTCAATGCCAATGCATCTTCAATGTCTTGTATCCATATTCGTGGTGGTCAACCCCTGCCTTGATGTGGCCAAAATACTTCAACTTCCGGGACAGGATGCTGTTTATGTGCCAGTTCTCCTTGATGATCAACACGTTCAGAATGTCGATATTTTCCCTCTTCATGATCCATGGTATTCTAAGAATTGTTCTTTAACATTTCAGTTTAAAAGCTCCAATCTTTTTCATCAGTGACTGAGTGAGAGTCCAAGACCTAATGTTAATTAATATACATAATACAAAAGCAATTAGACGAAATAAATGAAGATTTAACCTCATTGTATATTCCTGAGAAAAGTAGAGTGCTTACTAGGATGGTACGTACTGAGAAGGAAGGAGGTGGAGATGTTATTATTTGGAGGGAGAATCACCTTCTAAAAAAAAAAAAAACCTTAAGAAATCTGAAATCGCTACTTGGACCTGGTCGAGGCTCGTCAGGTTGACTTTTCCTAAAAATCTGCCCAATGACCTGTATTTCTCTCTTCTTCTCGGAATGTTTGGGAAATATGACATTGGTCATTGCAGACAATGCTATTTATTATGTTGTGTTTGGGCTTTGTTGTGGTTGCTATCAATGGGCAGGAGAGACATCATCAATGCCATACGAGAGACTCAACCCTGTGAGGCTTTCAGTTTCGTGGAAAATGTTTCAGCACCGGGTTTATAATATGTTTCTTGGTAATTCCAAAGATATTATGATGTTCTGGTTGTCTTATGTCAAATAGAGATGCCAAAATGGCCTGTTGAAACTGAATTATTAGTTTAATTACTTCTGCCACATTGAGTCTCCTCGGACCTAAGTATCTACTGCTTCTAAGTTCAGGCCCTTTGGACAGAGGGAGTTAAAGTAAATATTGTTTGAAACTAAAAGAGTTAGGATTTGGCAGCTTCAACGGGATACGAAACACCCAACAAACCACCAAAGTAACCAATCCAACAAACAACGACGAAAACGAAAAATTGATCGTCAAAGCAACCAACTAACTAAATAGCAAAGTTAGCCAGCGACAAAACAACCAACCAGCTAATCGGTCACACACACACACACACACACAGTCACCTAGCTAACCAATCAACCAATTAACTAACAAACCAAATTAGAAATCTTTTATATAACTTTATAGTTTTCCATTGTGTAGATTAGGATGAAGCGATATCTCACACTATTTTTATTGACAGCCCCTTTTTCTCTCTTTCTCTTTCTCCCTCTCTTTCTCCCCTCTCTCTCTCTCTCTTTCTCTCTCATTCTCTCATTCACGCCTTTTCTCGCTCTTCCTCAACACTCTATCTGGCTTTCTCAAACTCTTATCCCCCCTCCACCACATGTTATGCCACACTCTCTATTTTTCATACTCTATTACCTTTTTTTGCGAGCTCACCCCCACTCTCTCTCATTTCCCCTCACTCTTCCTTCCTCTCTACCTCTCTGCCTCACTCTTTTCGCGCGTATCTCCTATTCTAACACACACACACACGCACACACACACACACACACACACACACACACACACATCATTCATTTTAATTTGCTGAATTTAAACGACGACATCCCTCATGAGCATGGAACCCAGGACCTCATTAATGGTAATCAAACTTCAACCCATCCACCAGAATGTGCCCTCCGTTATGCGGTAAAATCAACAAACTAAACATAACATTTCATAATAAATTACTCTACCTTTAAAAGAGGCTGGTATCTCCACCTGTTCTCCCGAAACAACATAATCATTCTGGCGTTTTTCCCAAGTCATTTTGCGAGTTTGAATTATCTTTCTTCTTCTTGTCTCGTGTATCTGCAAAATAACATCAGCTTGTCCACTCGAAGGCACAGGTGTATTTTTGCTTTCAAAACTGCTGCTGGTTAAATCATTCGCTGGACTAGATTTGTCTGTAGCACTTGTATCACATGCATTATTGCTAGCAACTTGACCGTTTCCTGTAAGTTTTGTTTCGTTGTTTACACTACTTCCAGAAATATTATCCACAATGTAAGTGTTAATGTCGCCACTTTTTAACTTCACAACTAACGGCAAACGATATGTAGTAACAAGGTCACGTAATGACCTAACCTTGTCTTCCCAAAGAAGCTCGCTGATATTACACGGGGTAGACGCAAAACTTGTCGAAATTTGACTGCAAACATCTTGTATGTTGTAAC
>CAJHNH020000780.1:250000-282500 GCA_905116865.2 Candidula unifasciata
GGCTATTCTTCCGTTTCGCTCCACCCTGTGAGACTGTTTCAATGTCATGAATGGAATCCAGGACTCAACCATGGCCCTAGGGCTGTAAAATTAAGCTCGAGGATAAATCGACTGGCATGTGTTTATTAGTTTCTCCTACCCGTACGGTATTTGTTTGATCTTGCTCTCTCTTGTCTGATTTATCATCCTTCCAGGCTCTCCGTTTCCCTCTCAACCCTCTCACTCCAGTCTTTTTTCCCTTCGCTTTCATTTGTGCGATCAATACACACAGAGACGCATTATCGTTTCTAGTTGATTGAATCAAATAAATAATTTTTTTTTTGCAACAAATTTCAAACATCAATGCAAATCAACGTATTGAAACATGTGGGTACCGGGATAATAGCAGAGGGAAGACGTATCAAAGGAGTTAACAGCCATGAAAGTATCATGATCACCTTCTCAGAATATCTCCCAGCATGTATTGACTGACCTTCAGAGGTGTCGGAACCTGGAAATGGTGTGGGGCGTGGGGGCCTCACAGCCCTAACCCCCTCCCCCCCCCCCGAAAAAATTGTCAGGCTCCCTATAACATTTATAAAAGAGCTAAGCGGTCATCGTAGCTATTTATAGAAGAAATGTTTTCAAATATTTGTTAATTATTACATTTATAATTTTCCGGGACCATTCAGTTTATCACTTTGGGTGTCGAGGGAATAAAAGATTGTGCCTCTTGTTTTCCTGGCCGCCTCGACCGTAGACATATCGTGTTGTTGTAGAGTTTCTTTAATGTTCTCTGTTCATATTATTTTTGGTATGCCTTGTGCTCTAAGTCCTTCTTATCTTTTAGCGTACCCCCTGTGTGTTATGGCGTCACAAGGTCTTCTCCCTAAGTGGGCAAAATATATAATTTGTGCTTTTGTATGCAATTTAGAACTGGTGACGTGTCGACTCTTTCTCTTATGAACACATTCCTGTTTGTATCTCTTCTGGACACACCTACAGCCGTTCCCAGACAATGTTTATCATTACGATCTAAGGAGAATGGCGCTGCGAGGAGTTAGCAGGGGATGTGGCCTACGTTCAACACTCAGAGGAAGGATGAGACGGTTTTATAATCAGACGGCTACTGGTGCCATTGGAATTGGAACTCTTCACTTGCTGCTGAAGATGGGGACAGAGCACTTATGGGAGTGTCCCGAGTGCTGTGATGTCGATTCATGATTCAACATTTAACATTCAACAGACAATGTTTACTAATTACGAATAAAATACACTGTGCCCCATATTATTTATGATTTAAATCTTCATTTGTTATCGGTTCTCTTGTAACACCTCTGGGTGACCAGTCTTCTTCGAAAGATGGCTTAAAGCTGAGCGCATTCAGTTGTTCATCATCATCATCATCATCATCATCATCATCATCATCATCATCATCATCATCACATCATCATCATCATCATCATCATCATCATCATCATCATTATCCAGCAGCTTGACCCCTGTAGAACCTTTCCTCATTAAAAGTTTCCCGAAACTGGTCTCCGTCTTACATTACAAGTCTGTTACTGTCGTATGCATAGGCACGGAAACCATGTGGCTGAGACCCCTGAGATCCCCCCTAACCCCCTTTTCTTCATTCACATAAAAAAGGGGGAGGCTGGGCACCCACCAACTAAAAGATCTGCCAGGGGACTAAATGGTTCCCCCAACCATGTGGCAAAGTGGTCAAATCGTTTGCTTGCATTATGGAGGTTATGGGTTCGTTTTACAGCTGCACCCTTCATTTCCCAAGTGCAGTTTTTATGGAGATCCCTGGGGATCGTTGCCGGAGCTACAGAGTTCATGCTCTGTGCGGCGCTCTCGTTCTGTGCAGATAGACCGCGCCATATGGGATTTAACCCGGCGCAGTAAAGTCGATTCTCCCGTCTGTAACCTTTGTTAATGTAAAAACGACCTCTTTTTAATTACACTTTTTCATATTATATATGATAATATTTATTTGCCATTCAGCACATAGTAAAGGACCTCTTTCACACCTTCGGGCGTATAGGGCACTGGTCAGCAAACTCATTAGTCGAAAGAGCTAAAAACCAGCATCAGGACGATTACAATTTTTTTAGAGCAAAAGTTTTGTTTAGGAGCTTGTCAAGTACCACATTTTTCACACGGCTGGGCTCCAACTTTTTATATATTCTGGAGAAGGCGGTGATTTTTTCGGAACTGCCCTCAGGTCGCAAAAGATCCGCATGCGGCTCTCCTATACCACTGGTATAGGGCATATTATGCATTTTATAGACCAATTGGCACTTGGTGGTTGATGTGGTCATCTTTGAAGTTAACAATCTACCTAAAGTATTTCATGATCCGCGCCGGTGCCACGGAGTTCGTGCACTGCTCTGAGCTTCTTTAGTCTCAGGCTTAAGTTAGAAGTAGAACAGAATACTTACGGGTTACTACCCTTGTGCCAACAACAACAACAAAAAAAGTTAAAATATGTGGGTGACTGCAGTCAAGCTAATACAAGGAATTCCATTTAAATGTGATAAAATCCTTGTGCTATGATGTTGATCAGTTGAGAAAAGAAGAACGTATATGGTACTATTTAAGGCCGCTTCGACCTGGGATGCCTCTCTAATCTTATCTGAAACTGATTCCCTCCAGCAGACCAGGATATGCTCTATTTACTATAGCTCTTAAGAACAAATTTTCCGTAATTTACACCAGTAAACCAAGAATGGCTCAGTTTTAGTTCGTAACTCTTTCAGTTCTAAGAAACGCATCATACGTTCATTCATAAGCCCATTAAACGCAAGAGGCGTCGATTACATGTTTCTCCTAACCACCGCATGAGATTCTGATGCTAAAGCCTACTAGGGACGTAAGAACCAGTTGTCAGTGATTCACTCCAGTAGATCATTATTGGCAATATATATATATAAAGAGTCTAATAACTAGTAGCTACTGAATACAGAGATTCCACGAAGACAGTTTCGTATCAAAAACAAAATGGCCGCTTGTGTTTACAGCTGTGTGGACTTTCGTTATTAGACTAGCAGTCTGTTCAACAGCATACCTGAGGTATTACAGAGACTGAAACCACTCATATCTTCCTGTCGGTAATTTGTAATATCTTACAACAATTCCGTTAAGTAAAGATATTTAATATTAATGCCAGCTATTATAAGAGGGCATTTAGGAAAAGTGTGGGAGTTAGGAGTGTTACTGTTAGTGTTACCCCCCAGTGCACAATGATGGTATTCTGTTGAGTTAATGAATGCGAAGAATGCCATATTAAAGTTATGTTGTTTGGCAGACGACTGTTCACATCTACGTCGTTCATAGGTCACAGACAGCACCGACGTGTTTGGTATTTTACACATCCTTGGTTAATATACTTTTTTTGAAACCCTTGATACTTTCCCAACCAATGTCCAGTGGACTGGTTGGATGAGACTTCTGTCCGTGTTTCTTATACTTATAGTATAGCTGTGTGCTAAGAGTTCTTGAGTTCGGTTAGTACATTATTGATACATGAATCTGGTTACCGTTAATGTCAGATTCTTTTTAAAGGAGTGTCTAGTAACTACTTGGTATGTGCACTGCAGTACACTTGTTCCCAACTAGCTCTGACCATTTGAAGGTGACAGTCAGGTTCCAATCCTGGTATAGTCACAATAGTTTAAATTCTTTTTAAAAGTGTTGTCTAGTGTGTTCTCTAATCCCATTTTTTCATTTCTCTACTCCAGTGAGTGCCAGTCAGTACAGGTGGATGTATTTCTTATACAGTTTCGATGGCCACAAGTGCAGGGATGCCGCCACAAAGAAATCAATGGAAATGGGGTTCTGCCCCCTTATAATTTTCTAGGGGGTTCAAAAGGCTTAATCCTTTTTTTTTTGAGGCTGCAGTAATTGGTAATAATAAAATTATATTTACCAGTCTGTGCTGAAGGGCAAATAAATATAATAATATATTTGAAATAATATTAAATGTTTAAGTACATGCTTAAAAAGAGAACTTGTCGAGCGGGAAGCCTGATACGGTTGTGAGGTTAAGCAGGCATGTGCAGGACATGACGATTCCTTGGATGAGCCCAGAACCAGAGCGCCATGTGCCGGCTCTGCATACATGGAAGTCTCCTTGGATGGCGGGGAATGCCCATGATTTGCCCCCGCCTTCCCTTGAGGGCTAACTGCTCCACAGGGGGCTGCACCAAAGGGGTACTCCGGGGGCAATATCTGTGGAGAAGGAGACAAAGTGGACTCCACACAAATCAGGCAACGTCTTGACCCACACAAAACAATGGTCACAGTCAACCTAGAAATAGGCCTGACGTCTTCCTTCGAAGTCGGAGTACAGCTGCCCATGAGGCAGGGAACATTAAAACGCTTGTACACGCAAAAATCAGGTCCGGGTGAAAGCCAAAAGTCCAAGCGGACGATTAACCGTGACCTTCCGCCAGAATTCACAGCCGGTAAACGCAAAAAAAAAAAAAAAAAGAGAACACAGACATATATATATATATATATATTTATATATGTATATGGGGAACTTTAGCCTCTTGCTGGTTTTCTAGAAGAGGGGGAGGGGGGAGGGGGAGGTTTAGGTACATGAACCCTCTGGTTTCATCCCCTCAGCACAAAGGTTTCTCAGCAGTTATGACTAGGGCTGTACCGAATATTCGCTTCGTATTCGCTTCGGGGCCGAATAGTTGGTCCAGCTATTCGTATTCGGCCGAATAGTGAAAATCACTATTCGGTACAGCCCTAATTATGACCACAATAACTCTAATGATATTTGCTGCTTGAGCTACATAATTCATGCTTTATGCGATACTCTTTGCATGTGGCCTGAGTATAGTAAAGCAAAGGAGTTTACCACTCCTTCAGATGTATTGGCCATACAGGGCTAGACCTTTATTTTATAGACCCATCAGCACTTGTTGTTTAATGAGGTCAGTATCACTCTGGCTGCCTTTTCTTCCAAGTACTCTGCCCGGTACCCATTTAAGGCTGGGTCAACCTGCAGCCAAGGTAATTTAAAAAAAAGACAAAACTCAGGGTCTGAACCCTTTTGATTCACAAGCGAGAGTCTAGCCGTTACATCATGAAAGCTCCCTATGTAGCCAGAAGAGAGACAAAGTGGTGGAATGAAACCTGGTGCAGTGAAGTGAACTCTCTTACCTTTGAATGCAGTTTTGTTTTTAATGAAGACATTCATTCATTTATCATCATGTTGTGCCATTTATGCGAGACCTAGCTCTTTCAGTACTAACCAATCCACCATACATTATTTGGTCACTGCAAAAAAAAAAGATAATGTAGCGGGAAGAATAAAAACCCCCTAACATGCATGTCATAAAAGGTGACTGACTAGGTCAGCATTTCTTAACTTATGGGTCGTGACCCTTTTTTGGGGTCGAATGACCTTTTCACAGTGCTCCCCAAAGACCATCGCAAAACAGATATTCATTAAAGTTATAAAGTAGCGACAAAAATACTTGTATGTTTGGGGGTTACCACATCATGAGGAACTGTATTAAATGGTCGCGGCATTAGGAAGGTTGAGAATCACTGAACTAGGGGTTAGCTTAAAATGGCGTGTTAGGCTGAAAGGCACAGATATTGCAGTCTAGCTGTGTGTGTGTCATCCATCAAGATGATGATGACCACTCTTTTTCATCAAGTATGAGTACGAAGATGACTGATGAAGATGAAAGAGTGACTGACTTGGATTTAAGTGAGGAAGAGTTGTGCAGTGTCGTCGACCTCACTCTCTCGCCCGAGTCATATCTGGGTCCAGTGGCAAGACAGTCAGGATGACTGGAGATATGTCTAGGCGCAGTGGATGACCAGGGCGTTCTACGTGCCTCTATGTGCTCCACAGTGCTTTGCTAGTGTCACCGTCATGCCCGTTGAACCAAATATGGTTTCCTCCGTGCATTCTGCCGACGGTAGTCTTTGCATGCTTGGATAGGCAGATCCTAACTCACCGACGGAAAGCCTAGCTGTAAACACCACATGTCAGCCATCTTTTTAGGGGCCAATGCAGAAAAAGATAAAGAAGATTTGAATTTGCTGTGGTGTCATAGTAGTTAGTGGGTTTGCCTGTTAAGACAGTGGTCTGGTATCAACCCCTGTGTGGGTTCTGAGCCCATCTTGTTGCGAGGAGGGGTGGGGGGGGGGAATAGACCCATTACCCCTAACAAGCTTGAAAGAGGCGACTAATTCAGGATTTGTTCTCATCAGTTAGAGGGTATCTGCCTGAGAGGCGAGGAACCAGTAGTCTGCATACAAATAAGCAGATCTGTAAAATGGATGTGCATGAAGAATTCAAGTTCTGGAACAAGAAGTCCAGATGTGAACGAACAACAGAAATTTCCACTAGAGTTTACAGCCAGTGAATGCCTAGAAGAAGAACATTCCCCAGCAGTAGAACCAGTAATTTTTTTCTTCCCCAAAACACTAAACTGTGGCTATATTGTCACCATGGCAGTGGGGTCAAGCTGTTTGCCTTATGCTTTGAAGGTGATGAGTTCATGTTTACTGCTGCATCATTCAGTTCACAACTGCAGTCTTTGAGGCGGCTGCTGGGGATTGTCGCTGGGGCGCAGTGTTCATGCTTTTTTGTGATGCTGTCCATAAGTGGCTGGTCATTTTGTGGAAAGAGCAAAGCTTTATGGGGTATAACCCAGTGCAGTGAAGTCAATGCTCTCGACTTTGACTTTTGACTTGTATTGAAAACCATTGCTCGTACAAACTGAACCATGCAGTTTTAATTTTCTCTCTGAATGATCTGAAAAGGATATTTACATAACTTCAGTTTATAAGATAATCTAATTTGTAGAAAAGAAAAATGCACATAATCTACATAGATTCCTTTTCTATTCTCTTTTCAGTTTACCTTGTTTTGCATTATTTAGATTTTTTGTAAATAGTTTTACAAAATAAAATGCATGAATTAAAAACTTGAATAATTCTTTCTTCCATTGCAGAAGATATTAACTTGTAGCATGGATTTTGTTGACCTGGACAAAGTCTTGGATGAGTTTGAGGAAGAAGGTAGGCAGCTATATTACATCGTTTCCCTTCTTCTGCCTTTCATCTGCCAATATAATAAAGGCTATGAACTAGCTTATGTCAGGTCCTCTTATCTGTAGATTTGTTTATCTTCTTCTTCTTGACGTCAGCTGGCTGAAAACTGATGGAAAGTCCTATTTGTTCATCCACCTCAGGGCTCAGTTTTGGAGAAAAAAAGAGTAGAAGCAAGGAACCAGCAGTCTGTATACAGATAATCCAGTCTGTAAAACAGATGTGCATGCAGAACTCAAGTTCTGGATCAAGACTTAAGTCTAGGAGTTGACAAACAACCAGAACTTTCCACTGGAGTTTACATCTCTGAATTCTAAGAAGAAGAAGAATATACGTTGATGTAACTCTATAGTTGTATGCAGAATGGGAGAGAGACTGCCACCGTGGCAGGCAAGGGAGGTCAGAAACCAGGGAACCAGGCCTCCAACATAACCCAGGGTGTTCTGAGAAGACAACATCCGACGGTCCCTGACTGACAGAGGACTGGAATTGAACAAGGCCAGAAAGAGTTGGCGAAGAGGGTTGACTAAGTAAGTAACTTGTAGAATTTCTAATGGTGGTCATTTATGTGCAGGTGTGGAGTGTGAAAGGGCAGTGACTAGATACCTGCCTGCTCACCTGACAGTCTTCGGTTCAAATCTGCAGCAGGAGGATTTTAAAAAATTGACTTTGGTTGCTGGCAACCTACCGTAAAATGTGTTTTGGGAAATATAATGGGAAGTAAAGCGTGGTGTTAACAATGTCCCCCATCAAGTGCTGATGATATGCCTGATGTGCCACTGACATAGAAAAGATCGTTTACTTTTTTACTTTTCTGTTCATGTGACGGTGGTTTTAATTTGTTTCCCATGTGTTATTTCAGAGAAACAAGCTCTTTCCATCATCCCAGGCCAGGAGTTGAGACCAAGTGGATACCTAGAATTTTTAGAGAAACATCAAGAACAGGAATGGGCCTTGATAAATCCAAGTAGGCTCTCTTCCACAAGTGGCTATACGTTGGAACGTAGGTCAGCTAGAGAGCCAGCTAATGTCTCATATGATGACCCATATGACAGCTTACCTACGTACAAGTTTGGTTGCGTGACAGGTGAGCAGCTTAGTAGTGTCCCCTACAAACGGTATGCAAGTCTGCCTGAAGGAAAGCAAAGAAGAAATCAGAGTGCCATCGTTACAAGTTTAACCCGGATTTCTGTTCATGATGAAGATGTGAGCACTGTTTACACAACTCCGACAAAAGTTCAGGAACGAAAAGGGATAGCTAATTGTTCCGAGAGAAAAGGTACAATTGCATATCACCCGATTGAAGTACAGACTGATGCACTGTCTCCAGCTAGTGAAAAAGAGTTGATGTTGTCACCTTTCCCCAAATCTGACATACTTGTAGATGGACATGAGGATACATCCGTTTTGGATGAACAGGTGTGTTATAGTGAAATTGAGGAGAACCAAAGCCCTGCTCAGTCAAGCGCTCATAAACCAGATGAAGAAATAAAACAGTCAGCTAGAGTGAGTACTCATACAGAGGATGACAATCACAGATTACAGCCAGCAACCAGAGACGTAGACACAATCCTAAACTCAACATCATTATTTGACCCCAGGTCACCTGTTGTCAGTGCTGGTGAGACCAGTACTGGAGACCCACAGCCAGAGCAGATAGTTTGCTTTAATGATCTTGCTGATGAAGATTTCGATAATGAAGAAATTAACATGTATTTAAACCAGCTTCAAGGACAGAGAATTACAAATGTCAATGCATCAGAAATATCAGCTCCTACAAGATCTGTCGACTTGGAATCAGTGACCGCTGGGGAATCATATGGGGGATACTCTAATGAGAAACATTCTCATGATACTGGGGATAGTATTTCACATGAAGAGTTTAATACCAGAAATACTTCACAAGCGGAGCCTGGTAACAGAAGTGCTTCTGTATTTGAATCCAATTATAGAAATACTTCTCATATTCACACAAACAACAGTGGTAATATATATACTGAGCCGAGTAATGGAAGGCCCTCAGATGTTAATCCTGATGGACAGAATATTTCAGATATTGAACCTTCTACCCATCTTGATGGTGCTAGTCAATCACTTTATACTTCATTAATAATAGGAAAGTTGGAGATTGAAAGTATTCTGGATGATATAAATAAGACAGAACCTGTGAATAACAATATCAGAGACAGTTTGGCACTGGAAAGGTTGGAGAATGAGAATGTAAATGTGGAAACAACCTCATGTGTTAGTGAACAAGTATTCTGTGGTAGAATGGAAATTGAAAATATTCTGGACGAAGTGATTCTCAAACAGCAGGGCATGTTAGAACATGATATTTCCGGAGGACAGATATCTCAGAGATTGGACTCGAACTCTAGTCACCTGAAGTCTAATATTGACCATGGTTCCGATGATGTTGAAGACAAAGCTTGTGAGGCTGCATTGACAGCTAGTGATTCTGACTCTTCTAGTCCAGTTCGCTCATTTGGTCAGAACTATCAGATGGGCAGTTCAGTACAAATTATCGGGGCAGGTGCCAGACCAAAGGACTTATCTTCCTTGAAGAAAAACCGCCCCAATGCTTCTTCTGCATTGTCTAAGGGCAGTTCAGAAGTGCCAGCAGAAGTGAAACCTAAAGGGACAACAGAAAAGGAAGAAAACACATTTCGCAAACAGATAGTGGACCAGTATCCAGATAGTTCCGTGCAGTTTCACCAGTCTGCAGATGGTGAACATTTTAACACCTTACTTGTGGACCAAGAGAATCTTGAACTTGCAGAGTCAAGATCAGATAATTCTAATCAAGTGGAACCAGTAGAAAAACCTGTTCTACATGACTTCTCTGAGCCTCAGTCTTCAGACAGACAAGACAGTGACGAATCGGTAGAGGCAGATGGACATGATGCTTCCCAGGCTGCAGGAGCTCTGAATATGAAACGGCCAACTTCACTTCATCTGTCATCGCAGTCAGAAGCTGCTGAAGGACATGAAGAAGGTGGGCATACAGGTAAGATATGAATGGTTCAGGATGATCTCAGGTTGTGAAAAGTTGTATAAACTTGCCAGCTATAAATATGTATAAGATTTTGTATGGACTCATGTACGGATTTACACACAGTCATGAGTTCACTTAGTCACTCAGTCAATCACTCACTCACTCACTCACTCACTCACTCACTCACTCACTCACTCACTCACTCACTCACTCACTCACTCACTCACTCACTCACTCACTCACTCACTCACTCACTAACTTCCCTACTCACTTACTTACTTACTCACTAACTCACTCACCCAATCATTAACTAGTCACTCACCAACTCACTGACTCAGTCACCCACCCAATCACCCACCCTATCACTCACTCACTCAATCACCCAGTCACTCACTAACTCACTTACACACCCAATCACACACTCACTCACTCAGTCATCCAGTCACTCACTCACTTAATCACTCACTCACCCAATCATTAACTAGTCACTCACCAACTCACTGACTCAGTCACCCACCCAATCACCCACCCTATCACTCACTCACTCAATCACCCAGTCACTCACTAACTCACTTACACACCCAATCACACACTCACTCACTCAGTCATCCAGTCACTCACTCACTTAATCACTCACTCACCCACCCATCCACACAATCACCCTTTTAGTCTGTATTGGATATGTGCTGAGCATTCATATTATTTTTAAAATGTTATATGATTTTAACATTTATAATATTTGACAAGATCATTATTATGTGAAAGATCAATGGTTGGGAGACCCAGTATTTGATGGGTCTCTGTGTCCAATTTGTGATGTGTTCAAAATTTGGTTAATTCACACAATCTCTCACTAAAACCTTTTCTTTTTCTCCTCCCTCTCTCGTTCTTCCTTCTACTCTCCTGAGGTATATTCCCTGGGTTTTGTTGTTGTAAGTGTTGGCACCTTGTTGGCATCTGTGTGCCTTTACAAATGATAGTGATTCACTGTGCTAAAGGAAGGAATGGGAATCATAGTCAATGCCAGTTAAGGTCAGGGATAAAGTCGACCTCTCCAAAGCTCAGAACCTGGGCAGTATTATAGAGACCATATGTTACCCATGCAACATGGTTCCTCTTGGCCTGCTTTGTTTACTCCAAATGAAAGGTAACTTAAGAGGTTTGGAAGAAAGCATGCTGCAGAAGCTGCAGGATCAGAGGTGCAGTGCTCTTTCGGTCTGCCTGTCTGAACTTCCGTCTTGTACCAGCTGCCAATCAAGACTCAAAGTTTATCTGCCCTGCAAAACGTTAGGTCTTCAGGCTGCATTTTGTTTTAGCGTGGGATAAGTGTTTGTAATTAAATATTCTGTATTGTTCTTATAATTATGAGAACTGCACTGGCATAGTTGTAGTTTGCTTGCCTGCCAAGACAGTGGTATGGGTTCAGATCTTTTCCAGAGGGTGGATTATATTTTCCAGCCAGTATAGTTTTAGGGTAGATCCAGTCTAATAAAAATGGGTGCCAGATAAGTTTCAGAATTGAATTAAGAGCTGACATTGTATTATAGCACTGGAGACCTTCCCATAAGTGCTCTGTCTCCATCTTCAGTAGCCTGCGCAGAGTCCCTATTCTGATGGTATATCGGTAGCAGTGATTGTATGTTCATCCTGCTTTTCCTCTAAATTTTTAGTATTGGCCAGATCTCCTGGTCACTTTCTGCTGCACATTCTCTTCAGACTGTGTTAAATGTTGAATTAAGAATTGACACCATAGCACTCGGGACACTTCTATAAGTGCTCCATCCCCATCTTCAGCAGCAAGTGAAGAGTTTCACTTCCGATGATACCAGTAACAGTCTGTATATCTGTCTCGCCTTTCTCTTGAGTGTTGAGCATCGATCACATCTTCTAATAACTCCACACAGTGCCAATCTCCTCCGACCATAATAATCTGTCTGTACCTCCACACTGTTCGCTTGCTGCCAAAGGTCCTTCACAACATCTAGCTTGTCATACATCAGTTCACCACCAACTGGTGCAGAACCGGCCAGTCTATCTGCCTGCTCACTTCCCAATATGCTGGCATGACTTGTAGAAAATATCCAAAGGATGCTAACTAGCTGGGACCTCTGAAGTGATGCTTGCCACTCTGCAAGGAGCATGCCTGTTTCCACCTTTCTCAACATGCTCTGTGAGTCAGTTACAATGACAGCATGTGTGTACAGCTGATTCTCAAACCAGTGCAAGGCAGCAGGGACTCACTATTCAGACTGTGGGGATAAAATATGTTAGATTGATGAGAAAGGCATACAACCACCCCACTTCATAAGTTATGGCCTACAATCTGAGAACACGTCACACTCCATGGCAGTCTCTGCTATCAGACTACCTTATAGACTTTCTTAGACTATCTCAGACTATTTTATAATTAATTCAGGGCATCCCTAAAGTCTGGACACAGAGGAAATAAAGAGTGAATGTGCTAAACTTGATGGCAGTGTGGATTTTTTACAAGCATCAACTTTTGCATCACATTTTCTGGAAATAATATTGAAGACATTATTTAATACTCCATTTGAATCTTCTTCTTTTTCTTTTCTCTACTTCTGGAATGCCTCTTGGCATTAGGGGAGGAAGAGATCTCTTGAACGGCCCTTCTGTTTCAGAGTCTCTGATATTTCTTCGG
This sequence comes from Candidula unifasciata, assembly GCA_905116865.2. Taxonomy (NCBI): domain Eukaryota; kingdom Metazoa; phylum Mollusca; class Gastropoda; order Stylommatophora; family Geomitridae; genus Candidula; species Candidula unifasciata. Next base: position 262,732 of record CAJHNH020000780.1, read on the forward strand.
TGCATATTTTACGTGGTTGACCTCTGGGTCTGTTACCATTTGAATAAATTGTTAATAAATTCAATTTCTTGACTAGATGTATTTTTTCCTGTGTATCTAAATTCTGTATTCCTTGTGTCGGTATGGCTTAGGCATTGCGAAAGTGTTTTATAATTCTGAAATACCCAGTTTGATTATAGCTGCGGGCTGTTTAGCAGCAGATCGCTTTATGATGATTTTGACAATGGTATGGAGCTCCAACCATTCAGAGTATAATTAATAATGAGACAATATATTGGCTGGCACTCATAGAAAGCTGTAGAAAGATAGAAGGACACACTAGACAACATACAAATCAAAAGCTATAGTTACCATGCCAGGAATCGAACCTGTCACCTTCAGATGGCATGTGCGCCTTGCTAGGGAAACAAGCGTACTAAGAACATAGCCAAGTAGACACCCACAGGAAAAGGTGTCCACATTGGCGTGTCTATCGTACAGCTTGAAATCCACAACTATGGAATACGGACAGATATCATTTCAATCCATTGAAATGGCACCATAGATTACAGAAATTTATATCAAATAAGCATAGGTCGAATAACTAACACAGCAACAATTTACAAACACAGCATACCGTATTGCTTTGTCTAGAATACACACACATTAAAGAAAGAGATTCGATTGGTAGGTTCCATTGTGTTACACATCATTCACATAAATAAACAGAGGGGGAACCCTTGAAGCTGTATAAAATATTATATATATATATATATATATATATATATATATATATATATATATATATATATATGTCTCTTTATTAATTATATATATATATATATATATATATATATATATATATATATATATATATATATATATATATATATATATATATATATATATATATATATATATATATATTAATAATAAAGAGACAATGTAATGACCTGCACTCATAGAAAGAAGAAGAAAGATAGGAAAACCATTGAGAAAGAAATGGCAAACTACTGGATATAAAAAAGTCTGATAAAACAAAACACCAAAAACTGTTTCGGTTGGTTCTGCTATGTCAGGTAAAGGATACATAACCATCTTTAAAAAAAAAGTTTTTTATTCCTTTAATCACATTCAATTTTGTGTTGCTTATCTTTTCAGTGAGTGTTGACACTACAGAACAAACAAACCAAAGGACAGCGGAGACTAAATCTGTGATCCATGCAGCTGACCTACAGGACAGTCTAGGACTTGTGGCACCCTTCTGGATTCCTGACACTGATGCATTGACATGCATGATTTGTCAAACCAAGTTCACCATTTGGAAGAGGCGCCATCACTGTAGAGCTTGTGGGAAGGTAATTGATTATACTCTTGTCCATACCAATATTTTATCTTTTGTGAATTTGAAAAAAAAAACAACCCCCCCAAAAAAAACAACTAAAAACAATTAATCATCATCATCGTCATCTTCCTCATCAACATCCTGTTAGACCATTATGTCACATAGCACATAGGGCTCGCACTCTGTTCCTCCATTCTATTCTATCTTGTGCAAATAGTTGAATATCATGGATGGAATCCAGTCCAGCACTTTTGGCCTCTGTCATCAGCATTCATTTTAGGCTTTCTTTTGTAAGTCCTGTTGGCTCTGTGGCTAAGTCGATGCGAACGCTTCGTAATGCCGGGATGCCAAGTTCAATCCCAGCTGCGGGCCATGCGCGCTGCATTGGTTTCGACAGTGGTATCAAGAAAGCCGACCATCCAGAAAGCAATGGCAAACTACTGGACATAAATTGTTTAGAAAAACCACACAACAGCCAGGGGTTGGTTTTCAACGTACTCTAAAGGATACACAACTAATCTATGTAAGTCCTAGCTTCTTTAATCCTTTTGTTCTCCTTTTTAAAAAAATATTTTAGAGCCTGTTTAGTGGTTCCCTGCTGGTTTATTCTCAGGATGTGTCCAATATAGCACCATCTTCTGTGTAGTACAACTGTTGTTAGCAGTGGTTGTGCAGATATTTCTGTTATTTTATATTTATTTATTTACCCCTCATTTTATTTACAAACTAATGATTGCACAGTTTATTTGCTGGCACACTTTAGTCTCCAAGATCAAGTTAAACAAGATCACAAATGAAGAAGTAAGGAGGACAGAAATGTTCGTTGTGGGCAAATGTTATTGAAGGAAGAAGATGAAGATGGCTCCCCTCTTACAGCATAAGGCAATCCCAATCAGTACAAAGAAACATCTCATCTAAATCATATTCATTCTCATCCTATGCTACCAGTGCCAGACATGGTCAGTAACAGCAAAATATAAAAGAAAATTAGTAACCTTGGAAATGAGGTGTCTGAGAATGACTAGAAGCGACCAGAAGAGATAAAATCAGGAATTAGGTCATACACAGAACAAATTCTAAATTACATACAAAGACAGCAGATCAAATGATTTGCCTTCTGATGATACACCATACAAGGCATATACCAAAAGAGGAGAGGGACATAGAACAAGAAAAGAAAATAGAAAAGAAGAGGAAGAAGAGAAAAAAGCCAAAACAATAACAATAAAGTTGAGAGGAAAAAAAAGTAAGAATGTTTTAAAGTCACTTATTTATAAATGACTGTTTTAACAGGTTCTGTGTGCAGTTTGCTGCAACCAGAAAGCTGTTCTCCCTTATATGGACAACAAAGAGGCTCGCGTCTGCGTAGAATGCCACATTCAGTTAAATCTTGGTAAGTTTAGGAATATCAGGTTGACAGAAAGTGAAGAGAAACTAGCGGATTAATTAATTTCCTCCTCTTCTCCGTTTATTTTTGGCTGTTCTGAATTTGGTGATGAACTGATCTGGTGTTAGGTTTGAATATGTGCTTCATAGATGTCTGCACATAACATAGGAAATTTAATGTTGTGGTCCCACTGACAGAAAGTGCATTAGAATTAGCATATTAAGAGCCTTACACCTGGGTAGGCTAACAGAGTGAACAGATGCTCGAGGAAGTTCGATGTTTTGACTCAAATATCGCAACTGTGCTGCAAACAGGCACAGCAGAATTACTTCACTCGGACGAATGAAAATAAGAACAAAGAAGAAACTTTATTCATTGTTTTTTCAAGACAGAAGAAAATGTTTGCCTCTCCTCAATACTTCTTTGAGGTAACTGGCAGACAGGGGAAAGAGACGGACATCTTGAAACCATTGTAATTTACAACAAGGCTAAGACACACTCGGAGGATCTAGGTCTCTTAAACAGGTCACTAGAGATTTCTAGAAAAAAGGGACATTTATGGAGCATTTGCTCAAAATTAAAGTGGCGTTTTGCTGCTTCTTGCGGTCAGAGGGTAACATAGCAACTAGGTAAGACTGAGAGTAAAATAAATAGAACAGTTAAGGACCCTTTTCATGCCAGTTGGAAATCAGGCGTATCATCCTAGATTCATAATTTTATCCATCAATCGGATCTTCATGAGTGATGTGGTCAGCATCATGCTATTCCATTTACCTCCCATGATTTTATACTGGGTACTCAGTTTAGGTCGACCTGGGAGTCAAGGTCATTTAAAAGAAAATATAGACTCGATGCTGATTCAGAAACCAAAAAATCTTAGACTAATACTGTATTTACACATGTATAGGCGGTATGTATGTATAGGCCGCACACAGTTTCTGAAACGAAATGTAGTGGAAAAAATTTCTTAGAATTTCATCAAGATACCAAAATAAAACAATAATACGTGTTACGGCTGGGCAAGGCGTTTTTTTTGCACAAAATGACCCCGTGAATTGGTGGTGGACAACAGTCACCTACCAGAAGAAACTGTTAGCATTTCAAAGACATGTTGTGAAGTTACAGAAGCCACAACTAAAGCACTGGGGAACAATTGCAAATGCAGATGAAACTCCCGTATTCTTCGATATGCCAGGTGAAACAACAGTAAATGAAATTCGCACATGTGAACTTCAGGAGATGAAAACACAGTAGTGTACCATAATGCTAGTTATCACTGCTGATGGACACACAACTCCCACCTGATGTCATGTTTAAACGTAAATCCATACCTAAGGAGAAGCTACCACCTGGAATGTTGGAAAGAGTGCAAGAGAAATGGTGGATGACTGAAGAATTGTTATATTGTTCATTAATACATTTTGTGCAAATGAGTATCTCAAATATAAGCTGCACCTTATTTTACAACAATGATTTTTGATTCAAATATTGTGGCCTATACATGCATAAATACAGTAAATATAGTGATATTAATAAGGGATTACTCTCACAGAAGGCAACTTTTTTTGGGGGTAAGAAACAATGTTACCTGAGTTAGTAATGTGAAGGAGCCTCTTCCACACCTTCATGCATGTCTCACCTTTTCTTTGTTCATGGGCTGTAGGCTCCTGTGCAAAGTCCTGGTTGTTTGACCATTTGGCTTTATGCCAGAGCCTGAGTTTTGTGGATACATCAGTTTTGCTGCCTTATTTGTGTGCAGTTGGTTGTTCCTTGCCACTCGGGCAGATGCACTCTGACTTCAGAAGCAGCCCCCAATTAGTCGACTCCTAGGATATGCTTGTTGAAGAAGAAGTGGGTCTGTTCTTGTTTTCCCTACATTGGGGCCCTGAAACATACACAGGGAGTATTTGACATATATTGATAGACTTATATTTTAAAGACCAATCGGCGCTCGATGGTCAATGTGGTCAACATCATGTTGACCGCCTTTACTTCCCAGGATTTTACCGGGTACTGCCCATTTTAGGTTGGCTCGACCTGGGAGTGGGTGGATTGATGGATGGGTGGTTAGAAGCAATGTTATTTGAGTAAAGGCCTGACATATTTTTGCCTGCTTGGACATAATGCAGCTTATACATAATAGACTTGCATATTGGCATCATGAACTTCCACATATGGCATGACTAACCGCTTGCTATACTTTTTTAAAAAAAAATTAAAATTTTCTTTTTCTTTAAAGAAAAGTCGCTGTATTAATTTGTTGCTGTGTGGCTTAGAGGTTAGTGAATGCGTTTAACAATTGCATGGTCCTCAAGTACTACTGTGGTTTGATTTCCATGGCGGACAGTTATTACCACATTCGTGTTTTCGAATAGTGGAACATGGAAGAGTTTGGGACCTCATCACAGAATATTTCTGAAACAGCAGTGGGTGTACTGTAGCCAGCCTTTGTTGTGGAGTCAGCACAATTAAAAAAAAAAAAAACTATTCTCAGACTACTTCAAGGTGCATCATCATACTTATATTTTATCAGGATACCATATTTTATCTGTATATAAAATGATATGTTTTCCCACACTTTTAAAGTTTAAAATTGGAAGTCGTCTTGTATACAGAGGATTAGCTGTGGAGGAGCTACTAGACGCTCGCCACGGTTCAGAAGGTGGTGAGTTCGCTCCCTGGCAGAGCCAAACTTTTTTCAGAAATGACCTCTGATCCCAGGTCGACCCAGCCTTGAGTGGGTACCGGGTGCAGTCCCGGGAAGTAGAGGCGGCCGGAGTGATGCTGACCACATCACCCATCTTGTGCCAATTGGTATATAAAATAGGTCTAGCCCTATATGCCCTAAATGACTAAAGGCGTGGAAAAGGGTCCTTCACTTACTTGTATACAGAATGTGTTTAAAGTATTTATTTTATAATTTTGGGTGGAAAAAATATTTAAGGATCGTTTTATACATGGCATTGTTTTAAGTAAGTAAGTAAGTAAAAGTAAAGATCCCTTTACACGTCCTTAGGCGCATCGGGCATATGGGAAGAGCACCCATATTTTTACAGACCAATTGGCACTCGGTGGGTAATATGGTCAGCATTATGCCGGCCGTCTTTACTTTCCCAGGACAGCCCATCCTGGTACCCATTTGAGGCTGGGTCAACCTGCGACGTCCCATACCACGATAAAAATCCATGCAGGCATTGTTTTATACCTGGAAAAATACATTATTTTGTTCTGTAAGAGTAAGTAAGTGTAAAAGTGAGAGATCAAGTAAGGGACATTTTGATACCATTTACAGCTGGGCATATGGTGCTAAACTTTTATTTTATGTTGGCTGGGGGATATTCAGTAGATGATGTGGTCAGCATCACTGGGTGGGACAAGAGCCCTAGAATGATCCATGGTTCTAGTGCCGTTGTTTATCAGCAGGGTGTATGCTTATGATGTTATTGTCCCATCTTAGGCATCTGCTGATACTTTATTTCCAAACGTCAGTTGATAAACGTTTATGGTATTACACATTCTTTAACTAAATCCTGTCACCCGGGCAACCTAGAAAAAGTTAGGCCAAGCGTCTACGCTTTCCATTTTTTGGATATTCGAGGGAGGAGAGCGAGTCCTTTCCTTAGAGATACTATCTATAGAGCGTAAGGGGACTAATAAATAAAAATAGATACAGCATAAAAATCATCTGGCTTAGGTCTGTTTGGGTCTGTAAACTAATTATAGCAAGACACTTACTTGACTCTGTGACCTGGTCGCCAGGTAATCACTGTAGTTAATGGAAAAATATGACATAGAAATTTATGTTGAAAAAAACAAACAGCAATTTCTGTTAAAAAAAAAAAACATTTTTTCTTAAAATGAAACCTGCCTAAATGCTATTTTTTAGTAAATTTACTCATCCACTCCCACGCTGAATGTTTGCACAGACGCAGATGCAATGAATTCTGTTAGGCATACGTCTCGTAATCATGTTAAACATGTTTGTATAGCGAGTTGGAAAAGCGGCTCATTAAAGTTAATGGTGCCACCTGAAAGTGTCAGTCTTGGGGTAAGAAAGTTAAAATACAGGCACTGTCCAGCTGTGAGTTGTGGCAATACAGTGATTAGGCATGTGCCTGCCAGCCTGAAAATCTTGGGTTCAAATCCACATCAGATCTGATTTAAGAACAAAAAAATATTCATCTTGGTTCCCAGTTTGTTCCCAGGTCAGCCCAACCTAAAATGGCTACCTAGAAATATCCTAGAAACATGGCTGCCGGAATGATATTAATCATATCATTAGGGTACCAGGTGAAGTCCTGGAAAGTAAAGGTGGCCGACATGATGTTGACCATATCTCCCACCTCATGTCGATAGGTCTATAAAATGTAGGAATGTAGGTCTATAGATCTAATCTATATATATATGCCAAAACACAATCAAGGTATGGAAGCAGGTCCTTTTCTTTTTTTTGAAAAACACAAGGCCATAGGAATGAAGGAAGCAAAAAAAAAAAAAAAAAAAAGTGAAGCGAGCTAGAGAATGAAGTTAAAAAGATGTGGAGAACATTGGAAGAACTGCATGCGATAGTGAAGAAAAGAATGAAGAACGACTTGGTGTGAGTTGGTTGAGGGCCTGTGCTTCATTGGGGGTCAGAAAGGCAGAAGAAGAAAGAAGCATTATATGCCAAAACACCTGAAGGCGTGGAAACAGTTCCTGTTTAAAAATTTTGTTTACCATATACCTCCCGTTGAGATGGTTCCTTTACTTTACTTTTGTAACTATCCAACAACACTGAGATTTGAATTATCACCAGTCTTCGCCCTGCTTCCCTCCTCAGTGCCAGGCTCAGGCACTAGCCCATGCTACCCCAACCCTAACAACCCCTTTGAGTACTGCTCCAAAGTGCCACCCAACCAGCAGGTCAGCAGCCATGCCAACCCTCCAGTTGTCATGGTGCCAGCAGGCGTGCTCAGAAGCTCAGGTTAGTGGCACCCCCGGCATTATGCTTTTTTTTTTGGCTGAGTTAGTAATGAGAATTATTGTGTCGTTCCTGTGTTAATTAGAAACAGGGAGATTAGAATTATTTTTGTGGTAATAATTACGGGAAGATTAGTATTATTTATGATAACGTTCTGTGATAACAATTAGTAACAGAAAGATTGTTATTTTTTTCTTTTTTAATAAGTATGCTACTAAAAAAACAACAGCTTTTGAAAAGGACATAATTTTACCATAATTTTGACATTAAGAGTCATTGTAATTCAGTGAGTGAAATGATTTAGATTGCACACAAGAATACCTTAGGTTTCACCAGTAAGTCAACACTTATTTTGCACCTGTGTCTTCAGTAGTTTTTAGGCGTACAGGCTTTCCCGTCAACAAATAAAAACATGCCATGGGGTAATTAAACATTTTTTAAAGACAGTTAAAGACAGTAAAAAATAAAAAGATCATGTCTGTGTTAATATTTAGCAACAAGACTGTTCTTATGATTCCTATATTATTAGTTAGTAAAGAAAATATTCTTATGATTGCTCTATTAATAACTAGTTACCAGGGATATTGTCATTATTTATGTGTTAATAATTAGTAGTCAAGTTTATTGTAATCATTTCCATGTTAGTAATTATTATCTAGAATCTTATCATTGCTAACCTGTGAGAATTGATAATAATAGGGGAGCAGTGGCAGCTCTTGACTGAAGGGTTAGAATGCTAGGCTCTCTTACAGGAGACCCAGGTTCAGATCCAAGGCAAGTGTGGGAATTTCTGTTCTGTCGGGGGCATAAATAAAATTCCTCCTTGCACATTCCATGGTGACGGCACTAGCTGTGCGAAGCTAAATCCTCAAGCTTGAAAAACCTGTCTTCTACACAGCAAAAAGTGGTAAATGCTGGGAGTATTGGCAGATTTTGTGTGTTTGTTTTGTGACAGTGGTAGCTATAGACTAGACATGTGTCTGTCTTCCTGGTACTATTTGTGCCTGGATCGATTGGAAAACATTGTCAGTTGTTTTAAAAAAAAAAGTCTGCCTATATGCAGTTTTGAAGATCGAAGATCTTGGGACTGACAGACAATTCTCTAGCCATTGCACCACCTCAGCTCCCAGTCATTATGGTCATATAAAATAATTTGAAATAAACAAAGCTGCAGATTTCCTTGCTGTAATTATCTCTTTTGCATGTACACTGAAATTATTTGGAAGTTGGGGAAATGTGGTTTTGTGACGGATTCATGAGAACACCCTGGGCAGTAAAAAGAGTAATAAAGATCTCTTGAAGGAAACTGACCCACCAATAGGACTGATTGCCCATTTGTTCACATCAAAAGGGGACAATCGACATATGTTGTTCGGTTCACGAGATGGCGATAACTGCAGTATGTTGTGATGGTAGGAAAGTTGGGAGGGAAAGACGCAGAGAAAGAAGATGCTGGACAGTTTGACATCATGGTATGGAAGATCATCTATGTCAGAATTGATTGAAAGTACATGAGACAGAGGGTTGTTGATAGACATGACTACCAACACCACATGGCATGGACTTTTATAAGAAGAATATCTATGCCTGTCTTTGTACGTTTTAAGAGACAAATAGACCCACTGCTTCTTATCAAGCATGCCATAAAAGGCAGCTAATGAAGGATTTGTAGAAATTTGATGTATTGGGCCAAAAGTGCAGATATCTCAGCCTGTCTGTGAACCACACCACAGCAGGTCAGCCACCTTTTTTAAGCATGAACCAGAAGAAGTAAATATGTACACCTGCTGTATACACATACCTTTTGCCTAGAATAGAATTGAATCATTGGTCTTAGTTTTGTTTTTAATATACTTTAACAGTCTATGTTATTTCCCTCTGCTAATTTGCATTGACATTGATGTACGCTCCTTTTGCAATCAAAATTAACTTCAATGCTTTGTATTTTCCCCATCCCTGCTTGGCTTTGCATGGATTAACAGTTAATTGATTATCTTAGCAGTCGACAGACACTTATTTATTGTAATGAAATGAGTATTCTGCAAATTGATCAAGTAATTTTCATCAAACAGGTGGCCAGAAAAGATTTGGTGAGCCCAAACAGGTTATGTTCTCCGATGGAGTTCGGCCTGGGGGTGATCTCGCAAAACTCGATGAACCCCAACAGGCAGGTCGATCTTCAGAAACTTCTAGAGCTGCAAAGCCCTCACAACAGCAGCAAGGTGAGCCATCTGTGTGTACAGTCTCAACTCTTTCAGCTGTAAGTGCTACAAGTTGAGTTGAGTTAAGTCAAAAATTGACATCACAGCACTCGGGGCATTCCCATGCATGCTCCGTCCTCATCTTCAGCAGCCAGTGCAGTGTTCCAATACTGATGGTACCGGTCACAGTCTGGTTATATGTCTGTCTTGCCTTTCCTCTGAGTGTAGTGAGCCGGCCAGACCCTCTGGTTACACCCAGGTGCCTTATTTTCTTGTTTACAAAGGGCCTTGACCACTTCTGCCTTGTCATGTATCAAATTCACCACCCAGTGGTGCAGATCCAGCCAATTGAGTGCTACAAACATTGGTAAAGAACCCATGGGGAATTCCATGGTAAATATCCTGAAAACGACAGACCAGTTAGACAGGTCACTAATAAGTTTAAAAAAAAAAATAATCTGCATTGAAAATTTGTTTGTCAAAATATATAGTCTTTTAAAAGATAGTAAGTAAACACAAACAGAGTGAAGCATTACATGGAATACACTCTTCAGGCAACTAAAAAAAAACACAATATCTATCATGTGACTCTTGCAGTGACTCTGATATCCATCACTGAGACAAGGGAAAATTTGACATCAACGTGGCTTTAAAAAGCCATTGGGGTCATGAGGAAACCCCCGCTAATTATTTTTTTAGTTGCTATATTCATATCCTGGCCTGTTTAACACTGAGCAGGCACAGACAGAACTAATGAAATTTCAATACAGGTTTCGAGAACAGGTCACTTCAGACAGATTGAGATATCAGCACTTACAGGACTGTCTCACAACCCGACGTGACTGGATGTAGTCTTTTCAGGGCGACGGGGTTAAAGGCTGTTTTCAGTTGGTTTGTTTCTATAATTGATGACTTGATGGGTAAGAGAGCCAGATGAAGACGATAAAATGACATCTGGATGGCTTAGCCTCATGACATAATTGAGACAAGAACACAGAGCTGATCTGAGAGTCCTGTCATCATATTAGATAGTGAACTGTAACGTGATGATGATATATGTATTACTGATGAATACTGAATTTACTGTTGGACAATCAGGATATGCTAATGAAGTTTTGAAGCAGCGGATGCCAGGTCATTACACAGGATATAGATGATATATTTGTTAAAATTGCAACTCTTTCAGTCCCTGAATTATGTCAGCTGTTCAAGGAAAGCAGATACAACAGGGAACACATAGAGGTGCTGCTTCCACAGGGGCCCAGTACACATCCCTTTATGAAACAGCTAAATTGTCAGATTTTTTTTGTCCCTAAATGTCAGGTGTAAGAAACATAGATAAGACTTTGATTGGTATACAATGATAATATCTAGTTACATTTGACACGTTGGTTGGGACAGAAAGATTTCTAATCTTGAATGTTCTCAGCCGTGTCACAAGCTCAGAAAACGTGTCTAATCTTCTCATCATCATCAGTCATCAGTTCTATTTATGCCTAGTGATACATGAGGCTTCAGAGAGGACTTTCCATTATTTCCTGTCCTGTGCAACCTTCAGTGCAGTTTTCCATGTCAAAGATGCCGCACTCAGTTCACTTTCCACAGTTCGTCTCCATGTTGTTTTTTGGGCGCCCCTTTTTTCTCTTTCCCTCTGGTGTCCATGTGAGAGCTGTTTTGGCAGGTGTATCAGGATTCGTTCTCAAAACGTCATTAAGCCATTTCCATCTTCTCTTGGTTATCATACTGTCTAGAGTTTCTTGGTTTGTGATTTGAAGTAGTTTAGTGTTTGAGATTGTATCTGGCCAGAAAATTTTGATAATTCTACGTAGACATGTGTGGTGAATGGTGGACAGCTTGTGTGCATCCTGTTTGGTCATTCTCCAGCATTCCGCTCCATAAAGAAGAGCTGGCAAAATGATGCTCTTGTAGAGTTTTGTTCCTCTGCAGTAATTGTTGGATTTCCAGGTTTGCCTGTATGTTTGCCTGACTGTATGTCTTCCTCTGTCCTTCCCAGTAGGGACACCACACTGCCAAGATATGTAAACTGTTCTACATTTTCAAGTGATTTGTTACTTATGGTCACTGGTTGTTGGTTTGGACTATTTGTCATGATCTTAGTTTTCCTTGTCTTTATTCTTAGTCCCACCATTTCTGCTGTGCTGTGTAGTCTGTTACCTTTCTCGTGTATTTGTTCATGTTTATCTTCTCAATCTCATCACAGTCTCAGAAAACATGTATGTTATTGAATGTTCTCAGCATCATCGCAAGCTCAGAATGCAGGTATAGTCTTAAATGTTCAAGTTAATAAAACATGTCTAATCTTGAATGTTCTCAGCCTCATCACAAACTCAGAAAACATGTATGTTCTTGAATTTTCAAGCTCAGAAAACATGTCTAATCTTGAATGTTCTCAGCCTCATCGCAAGCTCAGAAACTGAAGTCAGATGGTCTGTCTCGTAACCAGAGTCTGATACCAGGAGAAGGTTTACCACCGTTGCTTGTACAGAAAGATACTGGTATGGTTTTTACCCCATGTTTCATTTAAACGTGTGTAGTTTGTTTTTTGCCTGTGGCTTGGGCGTTGCTAACGCGCTTCATAATGCCGGGGTGCCGCGGGCCTTGCACACTGAGTTGCTTTCAACAGGTTTATTGAGAAGCTGACCGCCCAGAAAGTAACGACAATCTACTGGACGTAAACTTGCCTAGAAAAATCACAACAGCCAAAAAATGCTAGGGTTGGTTCTGCAACTTCCTGTAAAGGATTCGCAACTAGCTTTTAGTTTTTTTTTTTTAAATGTTTTAAAATTATATTCAAAGTCTCAGTTTGGGTTCTAGGGCTCCATTTTGGGGAATAGACCCACTGCCCCGTAACAAGCATGTCATAGGAGGCAATTATACAACACCCCCCCCCCCCTCCCAAAAAAATTTAATTGCTTGAACCCTACAGTATTCTTGTGTACAATTTGAAAAATTTCACTGATTGAATTAAAAGCTTTTGAATACCAAATTATGACAGGATTATGTTCCTTTCAGTAGCTATGTGTTTCTTTTATTTTGTTGTTTGAATAGTATAATTAGGGATGTTTCCTTTAAAGTTGGAGTGCATCTGCCTGAGGTGAGAAACCAACAATCTGGATACGAAAAACAGGTTTGCACACAGGACTCAAATTCTGGAACGAGACTAAAGTCCAGAAAGGGATGAACAACCAGAACTTTCTGCCGAAGTTTAAGCTGATGACCAAAAAGACACACAAAAAAATGTCAGAATTTGGCAGTGAACACATGTTATGTTGTTTGGGTCAGAATAGATTATATGCTGTTCACTTTTGTACAAGTTGTATAAAATATCTTAATTGTTTTTGTATTTCTTTGTTGTAACAGAGTTTGTAGAAACAGATACACCTGTGAATGAGACTGACACAGTTGATTTCAAATGTGAGTATCTTGTCAGGTGATTATAAAATTGCCAAAGTAAACTCTATTTGGCACCAAAGAAGTTGCAAAGTTCAGATGAACTGTCACAGAGTTGATGATACAGTAGATGTACTGAGTCCCAGAGTTGATGATACAGTAGATGTACTGAGTCCCAGAGTTGATACAATAGATGCATTGTCACAGAGTTGATGATACAGTAGATATATTGAGTCGGAGAGTTTATGATACAGTAAATGCAGTGAGTAACAAGGTTGATAATAGATGTAATGAGTAGCGGGATTGAAACAGTAGATATACTGATTCACAGATTTGATGATACAATAGATGTAATGGCTAAAAGGGTTGATAATACAGTATATCTGCTGAGTCAAATAGTTGGTAATGCACTAGATCTGCTAAATCACAGGCTTGATGAAACACAGTATGATAACTCATTTGATAAAATGCCATGAACCCAGATCAGCTTGCGACTTAACCATATTCGAATTTCTCCTTTGTGGTCAGTTAAAAGAGATTAATTGTTACTCACACACGCACACATGATGCATTTATGCAGGCATCCGTGCGCAAACTAATATATGTATATTCTTATCTTCACCTTCACAGCTGAGGAAGGACCTTTGGTGATGTTTACTTTGAACCGAAACCTTTCAGTCGGTGTCAAGATTATAAATCGTAAGTTGTGAAGAAAACCTTTCTTAATTTATCCCCATGGCTTTATTAGTCTGACAAACCGCAGAACATATCCTACAGGACTGTCGATTGTTCAGTGGTTTAGAATGAAAAACTGGCTTAAGAAGGTAATACTGGCTTAAAGAGGAAATACTGGCTTAAGAAGGAAATACTGGCTTAAAAAGAAAATACTGGCTTAAGAAGGAAATACTTACTTAAGAAGGACATACTGGCTTCAAAAGAAAATACTGGCCTAAGAAATGAAATACTGGCCTACTGAATCAGCACCATATCCAAAGATGTATGGAACTAAAGAATAACTCCAAAAGGGTCAGTTTTGTCACAGAAACTCATTTGCCTGTGTAACTCATGGAAGTGATCACAAGAAGAAAAAGAAGAAGAAGAGTCTGGATTTGAACATAAAACCTTTGAACCAGTGGGCAAGCAATTTGTATACAGATTTTATAAAAAATTTTTGCTGAAATGTGTACTTTAAGTATAAAGTAGTGTGTTACTGAGGTACAGAGGTACCCTCATATACATCCACTTTCTGGTTAGTCCAAAACTTGGTATAATTGAAGATTCCTAAAGTTTTTATGGAGCGAGACTCCTTCTCCTTCCAAATAATCATATTTCACAATCACAACTCAGACATCTCCTCCTGCTCCCTTCTGAGCACAATCCTTGTAGGCAGTCAACTATTCTCAGCAAGGTAAAAGTAAGTTAAATTGTGATTTATTACTTAATTGCTTTTGTGTTTATGTATTTTAATATTAAACAGTGTTTACATACTCAACATTTTGAAACTGTAAATGATGGCGGTCTGACATGGAGGAAAGAAGCATTAAGCCCAGAGATTGTGCAAATACCAGAACTTTAGCCACAAAAGGGGGGCAATTAAACAAGACCACAAATATAACTGGAAACTGTTGGCAGCTTCAGCTAGCTAGCAGGTTGAACGTGGCCGAGTTTTTTTTTTCTTTAAAGGAATTAGGGAAAATTAGGAATTAGTGTTTACATTATTTTATGCAACCCTATTAATGTCAATAACAGTATGATTTTTTTCATGGGAACATTTTAATCATTCTCCCATTATTTCTTATGGGAAAATTCGTTTTTTATATGTCCAAGTATCTCGAATTGATTAGGGATGAATACCGAGGACAACTGTACATAAAGTAGTAGCTAAATGAGGCATCTTTCCTCTCACAGTGGACTGCTGTTTGAACAGAACCTGTTGGTGTTTCGTAACGCTGGGCATGGACACAGTTGGTGAAAATGAGATAGTTGTACTACTAGAACTGACAGAGGAGGAACTTGCAAGTCCATCGCCCAGGCCACCAAGAGACATGTTCCTGCATCTTCAGGCTTTGTATGAGGAAGCTTTGAAAGGTGCAGTAGAATCAGTGAAAACTTTTGTGTTGTTTTATTTGTAGTGTGGTAAAAAATGTGACAGAAACATTAATAGAAGTAATGTTAAGGTAGATAGAAATAATAATAGAGTTATAAGTTATTCTTCTTTTTCTTTCATTTGCTTGAAATAAATTATCTATATTTGCAGTTCTATCTCTAGTATGAACTTCGTTATCTTTTGTAATTAACTTAGCGGCCTGTCAAATTTGGCTTTTACCTGTATCTCTCTTGGCAAGAAGCTTTGCCTTGAAATGTTGTGTCTGGGACACTTGGATGATGTCTCAGGTGCCAGTCTACTTGCTTATTCACCAGTCTTAAATTTTGTGACTGCAACGTCAAATGTACCCTGTTCCAAAACGTAGAATAATGACTTGCTCTGGTCTGTCCATAATATGGCAATCGTCTTGTGCCAGTTTTAATGGCTTTCTCATAGATTTGATTTTTCTCTTCTTCTGTTGATAACAGACTGGTATGTCAGGTTGTTCTTCAGTTGCACTTTCTGTTTATCAGCTCTTTCATTTCCAGGAACTCCACAGGGGAACAGTAAGTATCCATTGCATAGCTACCTTACACTGGTTGCCTAGTTCAGAGAGTTGTGTCCTGTTATAAGTTATAGTATTGATAGATTGACAGAAGTAATGATAAAGTTATTGGTCTACTTATGGATAGAAGTAAGGATATAATTATTGGTCTACATATTGATAGTTGCAATGATAGAGTTGTAAATTCAAGTATTGATAGATTGATAGAAGTCATTATAATATTATTTGTCCAATTATTGGTAGTAGAAATGATTGTCCCCGTGTGAGTTCCAGGGCTCCATTATGGGAAAAAACAAGAACAGACCCACTGGCTCCCCAACAAGCATGTCGCAGGAGTCGACTAACTGGGGATTTACTTCGAAGTCGGAGTGCATCTATCCGAGCGGCAAGGAGCAAACAGCTGCACACAAATAAAACAGTAAAACAGATGTACACGCAAAACTCCGATCCTGGCACAAAGCCAAAGTTAAAATGGACAAACAACTAATGAACGCAAATCAAATTGTTTGGTTCTGCACTGTTTACTGCGTTAATAATTGTAAATCATTTTTCCTTTTTTGTTTGTTTTTGTTAATCATTTTTTTTGCAAGTTTTTATAAAATCTTATGTTTACCTATACCCACTCAAATTTTTACTTGTGTTTCTTTCTTTTTCTTTTTATAAAAGGAAATTTTTTTTATGAAAAAAAAATACAATGACTTTCTCACTGATTTTTCCAAATTAATTGCTTGAAAATGTTTTTTCACACATCCAGTATAGGATTGCTGTCCCCTTTGTCTAACAGAATGCTGAGGATGCCACAATGATTTCATAGTTAACGACCTCTGACTATGCATATAATCCATTGTAGGCCATAAATTGGGACGTCAGCTCAAGATCTCTTAAGTTTCTCCTAAGCTTAGTTAGGTCTGCTTTGGGTGACCACATGTTGCTTTTCAGTTCCTCAAGGAACATGTTCTGGGGTTTTTATAGTGTGTTAGGACTGGCAGAGAGCTGTTTGGCTCATACCTAATTTAAATAAGTGTTTGTTAAATTTTAAGTGTCCAGCGTGTTAGGGATAAATGGTGACTTGGTATGTTGCGTTCAGGTGAATGAGAAAATCTTTAGCATGGTTATAATTAATGTTTGTTTGCCAATCTCTTTATGATTTTGTCTTTGTGAGGGTGTTGACTTCTGAAAAAGTAGTGGCCGGTAGATTTGTGTGATGTCATGTGAAATACACTTAATCTGTATGCTTAAAAAATGCCTTATTGTCATATGAAAGACACTCAATCTGTATGCTTAAAATTGCCTTAATGTCATATGAAAGACACTTAATCTGTATTCTTAAAATTGCCTTAATGTCATATGAAAGACACTTAATCTGTATGTTTAAAATTGCCTTAATGTCATATGAAAGACACTTAATCTGTATGCTTAAAATTGCCCTAATGTCATATGAAAGACTCTTATGTTTTGTTTTTTAGGTGACGTCATTAAAGACTTGGGCCACTTCATTTTCCATCACAGTAGCACAGGGAATACAGAATCCAGTGGTTTCTTCTTCCTGAGGCCAACTTTCCAGTGTTTAAACAAGATACCTTTACCAGAGTCCCCTTACATGTTTGGCATTCTGATTCAGAAGTATGAGCTTCCCTGGGCTAGAGTGTTCCCTCTGAGGTTGATGCTGCGCTTGGGAGCAGAGTGCAAGTGTTAGTATTGTTTTGTTCTTAAAGTTAACTGCTTTAAAAAAATTTTTTTTTAATACAGGACGTTGCAAAACCAACCCCAGCGTTTTTTTCGGTTGTTTGGTTTTACGAAACATTTTATGTTGAGTAGTTTGTCATTGCTTTCTGAATAGTCGGGGCTCAATACTGTTGTTAAAATCAGTGCAAAGTGGTCTGCTGCTGAACTGCCTGCAGCTGGAAAGGAACTATTTACTTTTTCCCCACGTGGGTTCCGGGGCCCTATTGTAGGGAAAACAAGAATAGACCCACTGCCTCCGCAATAAGCATGTCGTAGGAGTCAGCTGACTGGGGGCGTCCTTCGAAGTCTGAGTATATCTGCCTAAGAGGCAAGGAACCAAGAGGCTGCATAGAAATAAGCCAGATCAGGGAAGCGGATGTGCAGGCAACACTCAGGTTCTGGAACAAAAGTACGAAGGTGGATGAACATCTAGAACTTTCTGCCGGAGTCTACAGCCAGTGAATGTGAAGAAGAAGAGGAAGAAGATATTTGTTCTGCTCAAATCTATTTAAGATGCAAAAAGTGTGCACAGACAGATTAACGATCTGACTGGAAGAAAGAATTAGTAACCATGGAGATGAGGTGTCTGAGAAAGGCTGTAGGAGTGACCGGATGGGATCAAAATCAGGAATTAGGTCATACCACATAAAGCTGGCACAGAATTGATTGTAAATTACATACACAATTAGCAAATCAAATTGTTTGCTCACTTGGTGCCTTCTGATGCTATACTAAAAGAGGAGAGGGACATAGAGCAAGAAGTTGACCAAGAACAACATAGATAACATCAGAGAAACTCTACAGCACCACGGTATCTCTTTGGTCAAAGCAGCCAGAAGAGCATGAAGCAGGACCTTATATCTGCCTCGACACCTGAAGCGGTAAAAGAGGATGTAAAGAAGAAGTGGGTCTGTTCTTGGTTTTTCCACAATGGAGCCCGAGGACCCACACAGGGATAGCAGAGTAAATATAACTTCTATGACTCAGTCATTACCGGTCATATTTGCTCAGGTCATTCCATCAGGTGGGTATACTCACGTCGAAGGGTCTTTAGAAAGGATGTCACTGTTTTTAGTGCCGAACAGTTGTAATAGATAATGCAAGTTTTGCCTGGTCAGACAGTTTTTAATTAAGTTGTTTGCTGTTCTGTGCATGGGGTTGTTGTTCATGCGTTTAAATTATTCTTTCATCGGTCATATAAATCAGATATTCATTTATTATTTCTTATCTTTAACAGATTACCCTTGTCCACTGATAAGCATGAGAGATCGGAAGCCAGTTTTCTTTGAGATTGGGCATACCATCATCAACTTATTGGCAGATTTCCGCAGTTACCAGTACATGTTGCCACAGATCAAAGGAGTCACCATCCACATGGAGAACAAGAAAACGGTCATCAGTCTTCCCAGAAATCAGTACAATGATGTAAGACAGTGTGTTATTTGAGTTCATATTTCCCATTTGCGTTCTAGGACCCCGTTGTGGGAGTTAAAAGTTAGTTGTGTATCCTTTACAGGATGTTGCTGAACCAATCCCAGCATGTTTTGGCTGGTGTGGTTTTTTCAAGCCAAATTTTATGTTCATTAGTTTGGCATTGCTTTCTGGCAACAACAACAATTGAATAAACCTACAGCATTCCTAAGAAGCATGTTGTATAAGTAGACTTATTAGGGGTGTTTCCTTTAAAGTTGGAGCATATCTACCAGAAAGACGAGGAACTAACAATCTGCATACAAATAAGCCAGATCTGTAAAATGGATGTGCACGCAAAACTAATGTTCTGGAACAGGATTAAAGTCCAGATGTGCACGAACAACCAGAACTTTCCACCTCCTCCTGAGTTTACAAATGGTAAACGATGAAGTTCATATCTTATATTTAATAGACCAGATGGCACATCTGGAACAGGATTAAAGTCCAGATGTGCACGAACAACCAGAACTTTCCACCTCCTCCTGAGTTTACAAATGGTAAACGATGAAGTTCATATCTTATATTTAATAGACCAGATGGCACATGGTGGAGGAATGGGGTCATCACCATGCCGGCCATCTTTAATTCCAGGACATTACCTGGCACTCCGCTAGCCTGCGTGATACCTCATGGGCAG
>CAJHNH020000780.1:287500-307500 GCA_905116865.2 Candidula unifasciata
TGTCTTCTTAATGATGAAGATAACTTAATTTTCATACAGTTTTACTAAGCTTACCCTCTCACTGTGAACCATTACTAAACTGCCTTCACTAAACACTGCAAATCTTCTTTATTATTTGCAATAAACACTGTATCATCTGCTTATCTTATATTATCTATGTTATTTCCGTGCATGTTAATTATCTGCTTGTCTTTCAGGTGTTGCATAATATTTTCACTATATAAGGAAAAGAAGATCTAAAGATATTACACATTCCTATCACACAGCTCTACAGACCTACTCAATTATTGATCCTTATAGCAGCATGTTGTTTCCAGCAAATATTCTTAATCAGTCTAAGGTCTTTCCTATCAGTTTGTAGATTTCTAAACCATTTTATTATGACGACAGGTCTTGCTCTGTTAAAAGCTTTTGTGTTATCAGTAAAGCAGAGGTGGGGATCTTTATTTACTTATATTCATCATTCTATTATTTTCTTACAAGAAATGCAGCATTTGTTGTACTCTTGCCTTCTACAAACCCACATTGCTCTTCACCTATTTATGGTTGTATTTTCCCCCCTAATTCTTTGCATGAAGTTTCTTAGCATTCTTTATGCTAAGTTACAGCAACATTTTTCTGCTCTATTGAAATTCTCCTAATGCTGAGTCACAGTTATATTTTGTCTACCTTATTTTCTTTTTCTTTTTGCTTAGTCGCAGCAACATTGATCTACTTTATTTAATTTCTCATTATACTGAGTTACAGCTACATTTTCCCCTATTTTATTTAATTTGTCTTTATGCTAAATCACAGCAACATTGTTCTACTTTATTTAATTTCTCTTTATTCTGAGTCACAGCTAAATTTTTCCCTATTTTTTTGCTCTTTATGCTAAGTCACAGTTACATTTTTCGGTGCTTTATTAATATCCTACCCCAAACAGGGTCTTCAAGTCACGGGACAGTCTAATATTTCAGGGGGTGGTAGGTAGGCTGCATGTAGTTGTGGGACTTAGGCTGCACTCTCTCTTGGGACGTAGGTGGGTTGGGGTTAGGGACAGTTCCAGATGTATTGGGGTCGTTAATAGCATCAGAAAGCTTGGAAACCCAGTTTTACCACCCTCTAAAATGTTGGACTGTCCTGTTTCGTCATCTGGGGTCGGAAATTACGAAAGAACCCATTTTTCAGCTTTATTCAATTTCTCTTTTTGCTGAGTCAGAGTTACATTTCCTCTACAATAAACATAATTCTTTATATGCAGAGTCAAAAGCTACATTGATGGAACATCTCTTGAAACAGCAGACATGATAACTATCAAACCTCCAGTTGATTACACTGGAGAAACTCTGGCAATTCGTTGGACCAGAGTCTACTTTCTCCAGGGCCAGAATTCTACTCGTCACTCTGACTCCGTTAACATGAACCAGTTGATGGAGGACATAGCACATGCCTGCTGCTCTGCCTTGGTCAGGCATTTAGATGAACTGAACCAGGAAGGTTGTGTCAAGCTGGGACTCCGTGTCAACCTCACCAGAGACTCTGTAAGTGTTTGGAAGATTTATATTAGGAAGCTGATACATATTTGATTCATTTGTAATCTTCTTTTGTCGTCTCACTGACACCAGGTTGTAGCCCAGTGTCGTGGTTTTCTATATTAGTCTTGCGTTTCTTGGATGGCTTGGGTGATAGAGTTGTTAACCTTTTTTTTTTTTTTTGCAGGTTTCAGTTACATTTATCAACTTCATTCTTGGTCTTCCCCTCGCCTTCCTTCTGGATGTTCTGGTAGAAACAAATTTCATATTGCAGTTTGGTTTGGCTGCATTGTCAATAGGTGGCCAAACAATTTCATTCTGTCAAAGAAGTATGATTCAACTTTCTCTAATGCTGGTATTTATAACTGTCCCTTGTAATATTGTGCATAAAAGAGCATTACATTAACTTTTTGTCTTCAGCCAAATGGTACAGTAGAGTTTAATGTGAATATTACAATTAGATTTGTCAACTACAGTCGTTGGATCCCCGCCGGTACTATGGAGTTGGTGCACTACGCTGAGATTCTTCGGACTCAGGCTTGAGTCAGAAGTAGAACGGAGCGCTTATGGGTTACTTCCCTTGTGCCATAATATTGATCTGTTGTCTAAACCTAAACCTAATTATTAAAACTGCTAAAAGTATTATTGCATTCTGAAGTTAAGGATTTTCTTTAAGTGATATCACGGACTCCTTGAATTTGTTCCGCAGATCCTGAATGAGAAGAACTGTTCTAGAATATCAACCAGCTGTTCTCCACTCCTGACGGGGCAGAATAATATTTGGCTGTTCATTCTTCTTCTTCTTCTTCTTAGCATTCACTGGCTGTAAACTGTGGTGGAAAGTTCTCACTGTTTGTCCATTTCTGGACTTTAGTCTTGTTACAGAACTTGAGTCTTTGACAGATCTGGATTATTTGTATGCAGACTTTTGATTCCTTGCCTCTCAGGCAGATGCACTGTGACTTTAAAGGATATACCCCAGATTTGTTGACTTTTACAACTTGTTTGTTGTGGGGGAGGGGGGGGGGGATGTCTATCTCTTCCCCTCCCCCACCTCACCCTACAATGAGGCCCCGGAACCCAAATGGACAGCTGTTCATCCAACTGACCATGTTATCAAATTGGTTTTACTTTCTATAACACACTTCTAAAACCGAAGTGGCAGAGGTGTAGTAGTTAGTGCATTAACTTAGTGAGACACTGGTGTTTGTTCAATTCCTAGCTTCAGCGGAATGTTTAATGTTCTGACTCTGAAGTAAACACTCCCTAAATTATTCCATCCAGTGACATGCTCATTGGGAGGTTAGCAAGTTATTCTTTTCCCATCAAAATAGCACACTGGAACACACACTGAGTCTATAAAACTGCATTTGAAATATACCTTTGAGATGTAAACTGTAATTTGTTCTGTTTGCAGAATGACTATGAGATAAGGTCAGAATTACGTCAGACACATACACTGTTTGTTGATTATTTGTTTTAATTGCAGATTGGCTATGAGATGAGGTCAGAATTACCTCCGACACATACACTGTTATTTGTTCTGTTTGCAAATTGGCTATAAGATAAGGTCCTAATTACCTCAGACACACGCACTGTTGATTATTTGTTTTATTTGCAGATTGGCTATGAGATGAGGTCAGAATTACCTTGGACACATACACTGTTGATTACTTGTTCTGTTTGCAAATTGGCTGAGAGGTAAAATCAAAATTGCCCCAGAGATTAAACTGTTAATCATTTGTTCTGTCTGCAGATTGGCTAAGAGATAAAATCAAAATTACCCCAGAGATGTAAAGCTGTAATCATTTGTTCTGTCTGCAGATTGGCTATGAGATAGGATCAAAAGGACAGTCCCTACCAGTGGCACTGCTCAACACCTTGGACACTTTTCTGATTCCTGTCATACACTTAGCCTTGCTGGAGGGGGTCCTCATGGAATTTATATTCAACATCATTGAATGATCACCATATAGCCAGCATTGTTAAATTGTTTTTAAAATAGATATGGCATTGTTGTTGGGTCAGTATGTTTTATTTATCTTGTTTGTGAGGTTGTTATAGATTTATTGTCGCTGAGTGACTGTTGTGTGTGCTGCATTATTGAGTGACTGTTGTATGTGCTACATTATTGAGTGGCTGTTGTATGTGCTGCATTTTTGAGTGGCTATTGTATGTGCTGCATTGTTGAGTGACTGTTGTATGTGCTGCATTGTTGAGTGACTGTTGTATGTGCTGCATTGTTGAGTGGCTGTTGTATGTGCTACATTGTTGAGTGACTGTTGTATGTGCTGCATTGTTGAGTGACTGTTGTATGTGCTGCATTGTTGAGTGACTGTTGTATGTGCTGCATTGTTGAGTGACTGTTGTATGTGCTGCATTGTTGAGTGGCTGTTGTATGTGCTGCATTGTTGAGTGGCTGTTGTATGTGCTGCATTGTTGAGTGGCTGTTGTATGTGCTGCATTGTTGAATGGCTATTGTATGTGCTACATTATTGAGTGGCTGTTGTATGTGCTGCATTATTGAATGGCTGTTGTATGTGCTGCATTATTGAATGGCTATTGTATGTGCTGCATTATTGAGTGGCTGTTGTATGTGCTGCATTACTGAGTGACTGTTGTATGTGCTGCATTGTTGAGTGACTGTTGTATGTGCTACATTGTTGAGTGACTGTTGTACGTGCTGCATTGTTGAGTGACTGTTGTATGTGCTGCATTATTGAGTGGCTGTTGTATGTGCTACATTATTGAGTGGCTGTTGTATGTGCTGCATTACTGAGTGACTGTTGTATGTGCTGCATTGTTGAATGGCTATTGTATGTGCTGCATTGTTGAGTGGCTATTGTATGTGCAACTGTTGCTCCTGGACTTGGAGGTTAGCAAATGTGGTTAACAGTGTTATGCCTCGAGTCTGAGGTGGACGTTTTAAAAAAAACAACACATTTTTATAGTTTTATGACAGTGGTAAGAGAGTCATACTGTGGAAGAGATTAGGATAACACCAAGTAATATTTCCATGACAACATTGGTACGATCTAGCTAACCGTCACTATGGAGATGGCACATATTTTTAGGTGTATGTGCAACATTTTTGAGTGACTGTTGTATGAGCAGCTTTATTGGGTGTATTCTTTGTGTTTTTTTATTGTCTTCTCTTTTCTCCAAGGAGAGTGTGCCATGACTAATTTATGCTGTTTTTGTTAGTTCACAGTTGACAGTGATGGGCTTCAGCACACATTTGTGTAAAGTTTGACTTGCTCTAAAGAGACTCCTACATCTGACCTCTAAGGCAACCCTCTTTTCTTTCTGTCAACTTATGAGACTTGTTACATGTATCCTAGCAGATCGATGTGACTAATTCATGCTCCATCCTCTGATGCAGCAGCCATTTCAGAGTCCACTGTACCCAGTTAGAGCTGACTGGAAAATCTCTTTGCCCTGCAACTGGTTTCTACATGTTAGTCCTTGTTTAAATCCTATTTTCAGCTGGCTGTTTGTTGTCTTTGACAACATGTCCCCATGTCTCCCCCCCCCCCAACCTCCCCCATCATTCTAACTTCATTCCCCAGCTCCATTCTCCATTTTTTTGGGGCCTTCCTTTATTCCTATGCCCCTGTGGGTTCCAGTGCACATACATTCTAGTTATATTGTTCTCATGTTTTCCTAATGTGTCTTATCCAACGCCAGCATCTTTTCTTCACCTCTTGGTCCACTGGAGCTCATGAGACATACTGAAGCAAAATGAAGTTAACTGTTTAGCTTCTCTAGCCTATCTATGAGACCTCACTGGAGCAGGTGGCAGTTTGAGCTTCACAGCAGCTGATAAATAATTGTTGGCCATGGTTCACTGATGGTAGATTTGGGATCACACTTAAAGTGACTGTGGTTACAGTATGGTCGCCACCAAGAAGTCAAACAGTGGCAAACTACTATGCAGCTAGCAAGACAAAATATCTATGTTTTGTGATCTTCTGAGATGGTAAACCATGACGCCTACGTTTATCAGAATAACTTGTGACGAGGCCAGTTCCTTCTTGTTTGTGTCCACCAGCTGTGAACTCTGATGATAAGTCCTCTTGTTTGTGTCCACCAGCTGTGAACTCTAATGATAAGTCCTCTTGTTTGTGTCCACCAGCTGTGAACTCTGATGATAAGTCCTCTTGTTTGTGTCCACCAGCTGTGAACTCTGATGATAAGTCCTCTTGTTTGTGTCCACCAGCTGTGAACTCTAATGATAAGTCCTCTTGTTTGTGTCCACCAGCTGTGAACTCTAATGATAAGTCCTCTTGTTTGTGTCCACCAGCTGTGAACTCTTATGGTAAGTCCTCTTGTTTGTGTCCACCAGCTGTGAACTCTGATGATAAGTCCTCTTGTTTGTGTCCACCAGCTGTGAACTCTAATGATAAGTCCTCATTGCTTAACTGCTTCTGGACTTAAGTCTTATTCTAGGACCTGATTGTTGCCTTCACATCCATTTAACTGTTCTGGCCTATTTATGTGCAGATATTGGTTCCTCACCTTTTAGGCAGACACACTCCAACTTTGAAAGAAATGTCGACATTGACCAGCTCCCTCAAATTAGGAATATATTTCTAGGATGCCCACGGAGAGCTGGGGGATAGTTATAGACCAGTATGAGCTCTGGTCCTGTTTCACTAGCATGTATGGTTCAGAACCTCTGCATCCCGAGTCCAGTTAAAATTACAGACTGCATTCCAAGTCCAGTTGGAGTAACAGACATAACTATCCTAAAATAACAGACTCTGCCTTAAAGTAACAGACCATATCTGTCTATTAGAAGGTGGGGGGAGGGGGAAGGGAGTCTTCATGGGGCTGAGTTTTTAACCTTTTCCTCATGCTCTGTAAGTCATAGGGTTGTTTCATGTAACACACTCTATCTACACCAAAGTAGCAGATTCTTTCGATCCTAAAGTAGCAGACTCTGTCTACCCATGGGGGTCTTCATGTGGCTAAGGGGTAAACCTTTTCCTCGTGTTCTGAACATCATAGGGTCATTTACTGTTAACAGATTTTTTTTATAGAGAACTGTTGGTATCAACGCTGTATCTATAGAGTTTGTGTGTGAGAAAGAGAGAGAGAGAGAGCCATGTGAAATAAACCATGTGCAATTAAGTCAATCCTCTTGACTAAACCTTTCAACTATCTTCCTCTTTTTCTTTTTCTCCTGCTGCTTCTTTTTCATCATCATCATCATCGTCATTGTCAACATCATCATCTTCTTTTTCTTCTTCTTTTGCCCCAGTGGAGCATAGGTACTCAACCAACTGGTGCCACCTCATCCTGTCCTTTGCTATAGCTTGCAGCTCACCACATGTCCTCCCAATTTGTAAAAAAAAAAAAACTTGTTTCTCTAGTTTCTGTCCTCACTTTTTTTCTCCTATTTTCCTTTTTGGTCTGCTTTCTTTCTGTGATCATGTGGGTTCAAGTGTTAAAAATTCTACGCAGTCTGTTAAGTTTTCATTTTCTTTTTTGCCAGGATGGTGGCTTGCTGGCATACTCATTGTAATTTCTGTCAGATTTTTATTACCTAAAACTTGCACACAGTGCCTCAGTGTTGTTTTTGTTTTTGTTGCCCTTAACTGAGAGACTTTGTTGCCATCTCACTACCAATGAGTTAAGGGACCAGGTAATATCATGAAATTACTAATAGCTTTTTGTAAAAATTCCTGAGCCTATTTTGGGAAGCAAACCCTTCAACTTCTTATCAGCTCCAACCTCCATCTTCATCCCAATTTCCTTGCTTTATAAATGATGTTCTGAGGATTTTGGAAGCAACATGTCCCCATCACTTCTAAGGATACCAGAATTAGAAGTTAAGGTCAGCACAGCCAAGCATGAGAAGGACGCACATGAAGTCTTGTTAACCAACACAGGACTGGCACCATTAACCGCACGACGCTGATGAATATGTTGAGAGGGGAATCTGAGCACCTATGAATGTGTCCGAAATGCTGCGAAGATAATCTAACTCATTACTCATAACTCAACTCATAACTCTTTATAAATATGTACATTGGTCATTGTTGAGTGACTGTAGTGTATTTGTGTGGTTTTGTTGTTGTTGTTGAGTGTTGATACATTCATCAGTGTTGATTGTTGCTTAAACATTCTGCACTGAGAGAGAGAGATTGTTGTATATTGTTGCGTCTCACTGCATTGCTAGTTGATTTATTTATTTTCAGTTTTGCTGATTTATTGCCATATTGTCACCGGTGTTGAGTGAATGCTGAACAGTCAGTGATGTTGAATAATTATCACAGCTGTTTAAAGAAAAAATCTGAAATATAACTAAATGGAAGAATAAACTGCTAGCACTATGGGACATGGGAATAGCCGTAGTGTAGCGGCTAGACACTCACTTGTGGATCAGAAGGTCGGGGGGTTTCGGGTCCTGACAGCCAGACTTTTTTTTTAAAATGACCTTGGCTCCCAGGTTGACTCAGCTTTGAGTGGGTACCAGGTACAAGCCCTGGGAAATAAAGGCGTACGACATGATGCTGACCATATCACCCACCAAGTGTCGAAGGGTCTGTAAAATATAGGTCTAGCCCTATATGCCTAATACGCCTGAAAGCATGGAAAAGGATTCCTTTACTGTGGGGCATATGATGATGATGGTGATGATAATAATGATGATGATGATTATAATGATAGTTGTATAAATGGGCTGTGAGCTACTTTATGACAAAACGGACATGTTAAAAGTTCTCTAGGATCAAATTGATTGTTCCAAAGAGTGCAACAGAACAGGCAAAATATCCGTACCACTTTAAAGACTCATTCAGCTGGGGTAGAAAAAGGGGGGAGGAACAGTAATTCTGGATGATATTCAATGCTGACAGGAAACCTGGACAGATTTTTGCACAAATTGCCACTGGTAGTGTTATTATGCAAACTCTTCGTCGGCTACTGAGGAAGGAGATGAAACATATGCTCCCAGGTCAGCCCAGCCTAAAATGGGAATGAGGAAATGTCATGGGAAGTAAAAGTGGCTACTGGGGAACTTTTAAGTGGCTACCGGGGAAGAAGACTGAATGTGTGGGATTGTCCTAAGTGCAGTGGTGTAGGTTAGGTTCTTGATTGATTGATTCATTCATAAATGTGGTGAGAAAAGAAACTATGATCAGTGATTCGGAGAAAGGTGCCAAATGAAAGCATACTTAGTACTGTAAAAAAAATTTTTTTTTAACCTTATTGAACAAATTGCAGAAATTTGACTGCAAGCCCCATGTGGTGAATAATGGACAGCAGTATAGTGTTGACTGTATTGATTGTTGTGTAGTCAAAATTGTTGAGCATTTGTTGTATATTCAGTATTGTTGCATCATTGAGTACTTTCGACATTGATGCATTATTATTGTAGAGTTACACCTGTTGAGTGAATGTTATCCTTGCAAGTGTGGGATAATAGTACAGATAAAAATTGTTATGTGACTGTTGTACATTCAACATTGTTGAGTATTTATTTGTATGTTGGTAATCAACATTGTTCATTGACTTTCTTTGTGCATTTATTTTTGTTTGCTTCATTTAATAGCTTTCGGAAAAAACACACATTACTAGCAGGTACCGGAATCTGGTAATTTACACACAGAGTGGTGGTTGGAATGGTGGTTGCTTTGTTGGATGATTGGTGGGTTTGTTTGTTTGATGCTGAAGTCAGATGTGTTGGACTAAAATGTGAAGATAATGCAGCCGAGCTATAAATCAGGGCACCACATACCAGCCACGGGTTGACTAAGTACCGTTGTGTTCACATTTATGAGTTTAAGTGACTCAGAAGTGTCGTGTTCACATTGAAGAGGCTGAATGTTTTAGAGGTGTGGTGTTCACATCAAGGGAGCTTAGTCTTTGAGAAGTGTGGTGTTCACATAAAGGGGGCTGAATGTTGTAGAGTTCACATCAAAGGGGCTGAATGTTTATAAGGTGTGATGTTCACATTTAAAGGGCTGAATGTTTTAGAGGTGTGTTCACGTCAAGGAGGTTAAATGTTTTAGAGGTGTGGTGTTCACATCGAGAGGGCTGAATGTTTTAGATGTGTGATGTTCACATCAAGGGAGTTGAATATTTTAGAGGTGTGATGTTTACATTGAAGGGGCTGAATGTTTTAGAGGTGTGGTGTTCACGTCGAGGAGTCTGATTGTTTTAGAGGTATGGTGTTCACATCAATGGGCCTAAGTGTTTTTGAGATGTGTTGTTGACATGAAAAGGACTGAGTCTTTTTGGGGTGTGGTATTCACAACAAGGGGGCCTGAGTGTTTTAGAGTGAGGTGTCTAGAGGGGTCTGTGAAAACTGCATTCATGGACTGAATGACACCTCTGTGAAATTACCCCAACAACCTTCAGTGCACAGGGCAAATGATTGATCACTTTGCAATGGAGACGTCCATACATTTATTTTTTTTATTTAAAAAAAAATTGTGTTTTTGTTTACAAATATATTTTCACTGTTACAAAAACTCTTCACTGTTAGAGTATACAGCTGTGGGAATAATTCTGACCTAGTTAGTTTCAATAAATTCAATTAAATTTACCTTCTCTTTTTGTGACTAAAAGGTTTGAATTTTTCCTGTATAACTAAAATATATTTCAATGTCCTGAGCTCAATTATCTGATATCTTTGTTGTAAAAAAATTCTTGCAAAAGGGTTGTGTAAGGTTTAGCTTCGACAAAGCTGTGTTTTGTGCAATATTTATGTTAAACTCATGCTGAAAGGAGAAGCCAGGAGAGCTTGGCAAACAATTTTATTCTCTCAGAAACTTTCTGATTGATATTTATGGATAACTGTGCCTGACTTATGTTGTCTGTTGTGGAGTTTGTAATGTTTAATACCAGAGTATGCATAGTAATTACCATGGCCGTGTACAAGTCAGTCAGGTGTTAGGTCAGCCGGGCTTACAAGTTGACGTCAAGATTTTTTGCCAAATATTCTGAGTTAGGCAATACTAACCTAATGCATTTTATATCTGTCATGTAAGTCGACCCCTAGTTTTCGAAAGATGTTATATAGCTTGAAAACTTGTCTTAAATGACATAATTTATGAAATGTAGATTTATCTGTTCGGACAAATTCGTTTTAAGAATTGTATATATTTAACTTTTTTTTGTTTTCAGACTATGACTTTGAAATGACCTAGCCTAAAAGCATAGAAGCCACATAAGGGAGCCATACTCTGTGGAGCTAAAAATGGGATGTGCCAAGCTGGTCAGTTTAAACCTTACCTGCCTTTGTCTAGGTCACCAGTGTGAAAGGGTAAATACCCGCTCGACAGTGGTTTTAAAACCGGAACCATTGTTGTTAAGAAAAAAGGAAATAAAATGCTTTTTAATCGCACTGAGAAACAAGCCATACTGAAAATTTGTAAACACATTTCCCGCATTAAAAATATCTAAAAAATTGAAATCTACTAAGGTCCACAGATGAAACTTTAAGTGTGTGTTCTGTTCTCTAGCGGATTACTAGATTTGAATGAAACGGAACAGTCAGCTGTAGCACACCTAATAATGGGACTGTCCCGTGAGTACAGGACGTATGGTCACCCTAGTTCTAGACGGTTTCCATAATTTCTGGGTGAATTGTCTAGGAAGCAAAAATGTTGAAGGGAACTGTCCACCTTATCTCACGTGCCAGGATCTAGAATGTGTGAATTCCAAACATTTCACATTCCAGTTTCAGTTTCAACATTGCGACCACTTTTATATTTACGATAACCAAGAATTTATTGCACGAATCAGAAATTATCCCGCACTGCAGCAAGGCTCATCATTTGAAGGTGAAGGATTTGAACTCTGGTGTGACTGTAGCTTTCAATTTCTTTTCCTCTTTTTTTTTTTCTTCACTCAGGAGAGACATCATCAATGCCAAACGAGAGAATAAACGCTGTGAGGCTTTTAGTTTCATGGAAAATTTCTTTCTTTTTTTTATACTGAAAAGACTGCATACCCTGGGTGTACTAATTGGAACAGTGGGACAGTGCGGAAGCTACCTGTCATTACATCAGCCAGAACAGAATGGGAGTTGTTAACCTAAAAACACTTAGAGACATACTAAGGAGGAGATCGGAGCACTTATGGTCATGTCTGGTGTGAAGAGGATCTCTTAAAGGAAGAATGAACAGTGCTACTCATTTGGCCAAATCAGCCAATCGATGCCGTCTTCGTAAAGGTTGGCTGCAATGGATCTCCAAGACTGTGTTCCTTGTCCTGGTTTTCCACTGTTTCAGATTGCTGTTCGTCTGTCTCTTGATGTTGTCCTCCCACTTGTATCATTGTCTACCTCTTGCTCTCTTGCCCTTGACTTTTTCCTAGAAAAAGCGTGTTATGTCTTTTAATGTGGCCAGAGTATTTAAGTTGCCTGTTTTTTTTTTTTTTTTTTTAATTTCTTTCAGTTATTAAAGGTTTGCTTTAATGTGTCATCATTCTCTTTTATTCTCTGTTATAGTAAAACCATGTTATCGTGAAATCACTTAAGACAAACATTCACTTAACTTGAACATAATTTTGTTCCCAGCAGAGATGCATTGTTAGAATAACAAATACTTCTTTATCCTTCTACGAGTGCCGATTGATACCTGATAATTTATTTCCCAAGAGGCTGTAGAGTAGATGTAAGTAGCATCATTATAAGAAGACGATTTTGAATTAGTCATAAATGATGAGGACATACAGTTAAAGTAACAGTCAACCATGACAGAAAGAGTTAAAGTAATAACTGGTCAGGGCAGAAAAAGGTAAAGTAACAAATGATGGGGACATACAGTTAAACTAACAACTGACTGCGACAGAAAGAGTTAAAGTAATAACTGGCCAGGGCAGAAATAGGTAAAGTAACAAATGATGGGGACATTCAGTTAAACTAACAACTGGCTGGGGCAGTGACACATGCGACATTCCAAGGCACACCCCAGGGTCACTGGCTAGCACCCTTGACCGAGGTCACTATGTCTAGTAACACGAGCTACAGCGGGGCCTAGGGCTTAGCCCAGTTCAGTCGACACAGTTTATTCTGTGGTCAAACCACCCAGTCTCGCTCTGAGGGTCAACTCATTCAAACGTGATGATTCACTATCATTACACCTATTCATCCCATAGCCGAACTGGCCTCTGACAGTGGTTCTTGTTAATTTCAAACCCCTCAGTTTTTCTCCTAAATTCATGGCTTTTCAGGTCCTAGCCTCTGTGATCCCGGGGCATTTGGGGTTAGACTTAATCAGCATATCCCAAACAATTATGAGTTTAATTCTAAGGGATTTAACCCTATAAATCCACACACTGACTCCCCTATGTATCCACACACTGAGCAAATAAACACCCTATGTATCCACACACTGATCATAACAGACCCCCTATATATCCATGCACTGAGCACAACGGACACCCTATGTATCCACACACTGAGCACAACAGACACAAAGAGCTGAGGTAATAACTGAATGAGACAGAAAGAGAAGGTAATAACTGGTTGGGACAGAAAGTAATAACTGGCTGAGACAGAAAGAGTTGGATTAATAACTGGCTGGGACTGAACGTGTTTAAGTAATATCTGGTAGGAACAGAAAGAGTTAAAGTAATAACTGACTGGGACCGAAAGAGTTAAATCATTAACTAACCAGGACAGAAAAAATGAAAGTAATAATTTGTGGAAACTGAAAGTGAGACAATTTTCATTTCAAAGCAGTAACTGAGGACATAAATCGCAGAGAGAGAGAGAGAGAGAGAGAAAGAGAGATAGAGAGAGAGAGAGAGAGAGAAAAAGAACATCCATCTATAAAAATTGTTGAGATGGCCAGCTTTAATAACCTCTCATTCCTAAAACAAGTAAGCTCCCTGTGTGGGTTCTTGGGTCCCATTCTGGGGAAAAACAAGAATAGAGTCACTACCTCCTTAACAAGCATGTCCTAAGAGTAGACTAATTGGGTGCTTCCTTCGAAGTTGGAGTGCATCTGCCAGAGCGACAAGGAACAACCAGCTGCACTCAAATATGCCAGTAAAACGGCAAAACATGCAAAACTCAGGCCATGTAACAAAGCAAAAGTTCAAATGGACGAACAGCTAGGACTTTTCGTCGGAGCTTACAGCCAGTGATCAAAGCAGAAGAAGAAGAAGAACGGGTATGCCAAATCTTTACATCCAGAAATATGTTTTTTTTAACATTTGCGATCATGTAAAACACACAGCTTTATATTTTTTTGGGCCATATTAAAAAGAGTTCATCTTACTGTTTCATTGTTATGAATTTGTAATTGTTTTCCTTTCAAATAATTAGATAAGGATATGAGCTACTCACAACACACTTGTTATTCTCAGCATATATGCTAATCACAAAACACTTGCTGCTCTCAGTGTATGTGCTGCCGATAACACACTTGTTATTCTCAGCATACATGCTATTTACAAAACATTTGCTGCTCTTGGCGTATATGCTTCTCACAAAACACCTGCTACTTTTAGTTTATCTGCTAACTGCAACACACTTTCTACTCTTAACATATCTGCTACTCACAATACATTCTCACAATACACCTGCTACTTTTAGCATATCTGCTACTCACAATACACTCTCACAAAACACATGCTACTTTTAGCTTATCTGCTAACCGCAACACACTT
Source organism: Candidula unifasciata (assembly GCA_905116865.2). Lineage (NCBI taxonomy): Eukaryota > Metazoa > Mollusca > Gastropoda > Stylommatophora > Geomitridae > Candidula > Candidula unifasciata. Next base: position 301,645 of record CAJHNH020000780.1, read on the forward strand.
GCTATTATCAACATATCTGCTCTCACAATACACTTTCTACTCTTAACATACAGGCATTCTACCCTTAACACATAAGCTACTCTCAACAAACAGTCTATTCTCAAGACACAGGCTCCTCTCAACAAGCAGACTATTCTCCACACACAGGCTCCTCTCAACAAGCAGGCTATTGTCAAGACACAGGCTCCTCTCAACAAACAGGCTATTCTCAAGACACAGGCTCCTCTCAACAAGCAGGCTATTCTCAAGACACAGGCTCCTCTCAACAAACAGTCTATTCTCAAGACACAGGCTCCTCTCAACAAGCAGACTATTCTCCACACACAGGCTCCTCTCAACAAGCAGGCTATTGTCAAGACACAGGCTCCTCTCAACAAACAGGCTATTCTCAAGACACAGGCTCCTCTCAACAAGCAGGCTATTCTCAAGACACAGGCTCCTCTCAACAAACAGACTATTCTCAAGACACAGGCTCCTCTCAACAAACAGGCTATTCTCAAGACACAGGCTCCTCTCAACAAACAGGCTATCCTCAAGACACAGGCTCCTCTCGACAAACAGGCTATTCTCAAGACACAGGCTCCTCTCGACAAGCAAACTATTCTCCACACACAGGCTCCTCTCAACAAGCAGACTATTCTCCACACACAGGCTCCTCTCAACAAGCAGGCTATTCTCCACACACAGGCTCCTCTCAACAAGCAGGCTATTCTCAAGACACAGGCTCCTCTCAACAAGCAGGCTATTCTCAAGACACAGGCTCCTCTCAACAAGCAGACTATTCTCAAGACACAGGCTCCTCTCAACAAGCAGGCTATTCTCAAGACACAGGCTCCTCTCAACAAACAGGCTATTCTCAAGACACAGGTCCCTCTCAACAAACAGGCTATTGTCAAGACACAGGCTCCTCTCAGCAAACAGGCTATTCTCAAGACACAGGCTCCTCTCAACAAACAGACTATTGTCAAGACACAGGCTCCTCTCAACAAACAGGCTATTCTCAAGACACAGGCTCCTCTCAACAAACAGGCTATTCTAAAGACACAGGCTCCTCTCAACAAGCAGACTATTGTCAAGACACAGGCTCCTCTCAACAAACAGACTATTGTCAAGACACAGGCTCCTCTCAACAAACAGACTATTGTCAAGACACAGGCTCCTCTCTACAAACAGGCTATTCTCAAGACACAGGCTCCTCTCAACAAACAGGCTATTCTCAAGACACAGGCTCCTCTCAACAAACAGACTATTGTCAAGACACAGGCTCCTCTCAACAAACAGACTATTGTCAAGACACAAGCTCCTCTCAACAAACAGGCTATTCTCAAGACACAGGCTCCTCTCAACAAACAGACTATTGTCAACAAAATCGCTACTCTGGACTACAGTCTAATGTCAACACACAGACTGGTCTTAACACTTACTACTCTCAACACAGACTGCTTTCAACAAACAGGCTACTCTTAACACACATGTTACTCTCAATAAAAGTTACATTTTAACACACAAACTACTGTCAATGTAAGGCTACTCTCAACACACAGGAAACAGTCAATATAAGGCTACTCTCAACACACAGTCCACAGTCAATGCAGGGTTATTCTCAACACACAGTCCACAGTCAATGAAGGGTATTCTCAACACACAGGCCACAGTCAGTAAAAGGTTAGTCTGAATACACAGCTACTGTCAGTGTAAGGCTACTCTCAACACACAGGCTACTGTCGATGTAGGGCTACTCTCAACACACAGGCTACTGTCAATGTAAGGCTACTCTGAACACAGGCTCCTGTCATTATAAGGTTAATCTCAACACACAGGCTCCTGTCATTATAAGGTTAGTCTCAACACACAGGCCACAATTAATGTAAGGCTACTCTGAACACACTGGCTACTGTCAGTGTAAGGCTACTTTCAAAACACAGGCTTCTGTCAATTTAGGGCTACTCTCAACACACAGGCCACAATCAATGTAAAACTACTCTCAACACACAGGCCACAGTCAACGTGAGGTTACTCTCAACACACAGGCTACCATCAATGTAAGGCTATTCTCAACACACAGGCCAAATCAATGTAAGGCTACTATCTCAACACACAGGCCAAATCAAATTAAGGCTACTATCTCAACACACCGGCTACTGTAAATGTAGGGCGGCTCTCAACTGACAGGGCACAGTCAATGTAAGGCTACTCCCAACACACAGGCTACTGTCAATGTAAGGCTACTCTCAACACACTACACTCAACACACCATTGCCACAGAAAAGTGCAGGATTGTACTATTTATTATTACTGCTTACTACTTATTACAAATATGCCACTCAGTTTGCATCTCGAATATTTAAAAAAAAAGTAAAGGACCCTTTTCCACGCCTTTAGGCGTATAGGGCTAGACCTATATTTTTATAGACCATTCGGCACAAAATGGGTGATGTGGTCAGCATTACGCCGGCTGCTTCTACTTTCCGGGACTGCACCAGGTACCCACTCAAGGCTGGGTCGACCTGGAAGCCAAGTTAAATTTTTTAAAAAGTCCGGCTCCGCCAGGGAGCGAACCCACGACCTTCCGGGGACTCCCCATCTCAAACATAGCGGGGGTTGGGAGGGGGGGGGGGAGACACAAATTTGCTGCGCTACATGTACTTTGATGCTAGTTGCGCATGCATACTCTCAGCAGCTAAGCGACCAAGATGAAAATGTCACGTGATACACTCTCCGCTTACACATACACATTGGTAATGCATCGTCACTGCACTTCTGGGGTTCGAACACCGATCACTGTCTCCAGCACTCATTGTTTTGCAGCTTCGTCGTGTATGTTACGAGTTGGATAATCTTCAGGATACTGCTCAACATTCACATCGGCGTCCAATGGTTAGTAGTGCCAGTTCTATATTGGGTGAAGTGATTCTTGTACGTCTAGTGTGCCTTTCGTACCTGACATTTTTGTAAGCGTGTACCAGTTTCTGTGTTGTTTTAATTTATCGATGAAGAATTCACATCAAACGATATATCTTTACATTTCTGTCTCTCCTCTCTGGTCACTCTCTGTCTTTGTCTCTCTGTGTCTTTGTCTCTCTATGCATCTCCTTTCTCGCCTCTCTTTGTCTCTCTATGCATCTCCTTTCTCGCCTCTCTTTGTCTCTCTATGCATCTCCTTTCTCGCCTCTCTTTGTCTCTCTCTTTGTCTTACTCTGTCTTTGACTCGCTCTTTGTCTCTCTCTTTGTCTTACTCTCTCTCTCTCGCTCTCTCGCTCTCTCTTTCTCTAAGTGTCTCTCTTTCTAGCTGTTGAGTTTTCTAGACTGACTGACTGACTTTTTACCCCACTAGGACATCACACGAGCGATAAACACCCGATGACACAAAGTGCCACCATGCGGATGAGGTCCCAGAAACCGCGCTCAGACAATTGACCATATTGATGGCCTGCCTATATTGCGGCCCCTGGCAAAAGCCAGAGTGGGGCTTGAAATAATAAAAAAATTGCGTCCTAAAAAGGACGTAAGGAAAGTTTCCTAGTCAAAGTTTTAGTCAATTCATTTCTTGAGATCAGCCCGACTCGATTGCAATCATTCCTTTTTTTCAAAAATGTGTATATAAAGCTTCCATGGCTTAGCCACGCTACGTGCACATACATTAATTACCTACAATTGCTGTCATATATAGTTGCTTATTTATTTACTCGACCGGTCATCCTTATCGCATATCGGGCAAGCCCTTAAGCGCATTAATTCACCATCAGCATCTCCCTCAGCCTGCCGCGACCGAATACACTAGTTCTTAATTCATTTGCGTCATGTGTGGGTTCTGGGACCCCATCGTTGGTGAAAACAAGAATAGACCCACTGCTTCACCCCCTCCCCCAAGCATGTCGTAAGAGTCGGCTAACTGGGTGCTTCCTTTGAAGTTGAAGTGCTTCTGCCGGAGAGGCAAGGAAACAAGACTGTTTACACATAAGCTAGATCTGTAAACGATATGTACACGCAACAGTCAAATTCTGGAACAAGACAAAAGAGAGATGCCCCAGAGGTGGACGAACAACTAGAACTTTCCGCCCAAGTTTACATGAGGTGAATGCGAACAATGAGAAGGGTTTATTGTACTCTTTGGCGACCTGTACAATGTTCTTGTCGTGGCAAAACGTCTATTGACAAACAATTCTTGTCATAAACGCTAACTGTAATGTGACACGGGCAGTAAATATCTCCAGCATGTGTCTAAAATACAAAAGAAATCCCCCCCCCCCCCACCCCAAACCAGGTAATCAGGTAGTTGCCTTTCCAGCATCACAGCAAAAGGGCCACCCCATAGTTGCTACATTCCTATGCCAACGAAAACCACACTGAATGTCCAACATTGTCCCTTGTGAAACAGTTGGCATAGACTAGTCTCAGCAAAGCCAGCAGCACAAACACACACCACCACGCACACACATTAAATGCATAAGACAGTCGTCAGAAGTACTAACACAAACAGTCCAGCACAATAAATGCAGTTAATCGTCGACGAAAACAGCAGTTGCATCAAATCAGCAGTTGCACAGGCAATTAATCGCATAAAACGCTATCAATTCTGTGACAATAGACCACTCGCTTTTTCCCCATATCTGCAGTTCAGAGCGCAAACCACACTAAGAACAGTCTAAAAGGATACCAGATGAAATCCGCTGCTCACAGTGTCCCTCTATCCACTCAACCCTGTAGCTGGGCGACGAAATTTTCTACAGCAAGAAACTACCAGGCATATAAATATATTATTAAATGGGGAAAACGTGGAGGAGGAGGAGGAGGAGGAGGAGGAAGAAGAAAATAATAATAATAATAATGATAATAATAATAAGAAGAGGTGGAAGAAGAAAAAGCAGCAGCAGTAGCAGAAGAAGAAGACGAAAAAGAAGAAGGAGAAGAAGAAGAAGAAGAAGAAGAAGAAGAAGAAGAAGAAGAAGAAGAAGAAGAAGAAGAAGAAGAAGAAGAAGAAGCAGCAGCAGCAACAGCCACCACCGCCGCCGCAGCTGCCGCAGCAACAGCGACACCAAATGCGGATGTTTGGTTCTGCAAAGTCTGTAGGTTTAATTAAGAATTGACATCACAGCACTCCATAAGCGCACTGTCCCCATCTCTGGCATCAAGAGGTCCAATTCCGATGCTATCAGTAACAGTCTGATTGTACATCGGTCTCGCCTTTCCACTGAGTGTTGATCGTCGGCCAGATCGCCCGGTCTTGTAAAAAATACACAACTAACTAAATAAAAAGGATCATGCATGTGTCATAATACAACACCTCAAGATAACACCGCCATGACCTTATTTTATCAGGTTATCGCTAACGGTTCAGTTCACAGACATCCTGTCCCAGAGGCACCCAGACTAGTGGGATTTAGGCACCTTTAAGCCCCCCCCCCTTCCCCCCCCCCACACACTTTTTTTAGGAGAAGGGAAAAGGGAAACAATTTAAAAAAATGGGGGAGAGGGCTCTCCTACCCAAAATAACTACTACTACTACTACTACTACTACTACTACTACTACTACTACTACTACTACTACTACTACTACTACTACTACTGCTGCTGCTGCTGCTGCTCCTCCTCCTCCTACTACTACTACTACTACTACTACTACTACTACTACTACTACTACTACTACTACTACTACTACTACTACTACTACTGCTGCCGCTGCTCCTATTACTACTACTACTACTACTACTACTACTACTACTACTACTACTACTACTACTACTACTACTACTACTACTACTACTGCTACTACTACTACTACTACTACTACTACTCCTACTACTACTACTACTACTACTACTACTACTACTACTACTACTACTACTACTACTACTA
>CAJHNH020000780.1:312500-360000 GCA_905116865.2 Candidula unifasciata
TACCTTTCGTTGCTTAGAGATTTAGGTTAAGTAGACCTGAAATGAAAATTTGCAGCATCCAGACATGCAAGTGAAAGCTCGCCTGTAAAATATGCACAGGAACGTGCTCAGGCTAAACTCGTTCGGTCTTTACCAGTCATCACCGCGGGTATTTTCTTTCTAGAAGAAACCTTTAGTTTGGTTTGGTTTTTTCAACGGATCAACATCATGGCACACGGATGCAACCAACAAGTACTCAGTGCAGTCCACGAACTCCGTTGCACCGGCGAGGATCCTGAAAAAACTTTGGATAGATTTTCAACTCCAAATTTTGCCCTGGCAGCGCCGTTAGGCTACTCTTTTTCGATTGCCAACGTGGCTGTTTACAGTAGCGACCACACTTTTAACTGACACAAATTTTTTTGACTTAGTGTTCACTGTAGTATGACGTCCTTTTATCAGCAATGACCACACGTACTTTATAGGATCAACTCAGAACTCACCACACCCCGCCTTCCCACCGCCACCATCTTGCAAACCAACAACAACAACAACAACAAAAACAACTTTGCTTTACTCCTTGTATGGGTTTCCGAGCCCCATGGAGGGGCTGGTGGCTGGGGGGGGGGGGCTGGGGGAGGGACTGGGGGGGGGGGGTTTCCTTAAAGGAGAAGTTGCAAAAGAATAGACACACTACCTTTAATAAGCTTGTTGTCAGCTGAAATCACATGTGTTGGGCCGAAGGGCGGACGTATCAGAGCCTAGCTGTAAACCACACACAACGTACCAACTGCAACTTTTAGTGTCGCAGAAAAAGAAGAAGATAATAATAAGTAATAGTAATACTGAGTTGAGGAGGATGCTGGTAACACAGCTAGTTTAGCTCATGGTGTGTGTCGTTCAACAAAGGACAGTACAACGAGCAACGAACACCGGGTGACACAAAGTGCCACTATTCGAAGGTTCTGGAAACCCGTTCAAATGTTAGGCCATATTTAAGACCCGGCTATATTTAGGGGCCCCGGCAAAAGCCAGGGTGAGGCTTCAAAATAGCTAAAACTTGCATCCTACACAGTTAATTCATTGTCTAGAATGCCATGAAGGACTTTGGAATAACAAAGAAGTTAATTACCATGACCAAACTATGTATGAAAGACACTAGTAATATAGTTGTATATAAAGGCAGAAAGTCATACCCTTTTTAAAAAACATCTGGTTTAAAGCAAACTGATGCTCTGTCCCCACTTCTTTTCAACTTGCCCCTGGAGAAAGTTATTAGGAAATTGAAACAAGAGTTTACTATAGGAGAATCTACAAGAATACTTGGATATGCATATGACATTGATATCGTTGGAAAAAATGAACTAGAGACTGTTAAAACACTGACTGTCTTAAAAGAATCAGTTCAGAAAATGGGATTAGTTATCAATCAAGATAAGGCAAAATATATGATAATAACTAGACTGGAAAAGGATATAAACTCCGGCCACATTCGTCGATAATATGAAAATCAAACAAATGGAAAAATATAAGTGCTTAGGTGCAAACTTCAACTGCTCCAACATGCTGAGAGAAGAAATACTATCTAGAATACAATCTGGAAATAAAGTATACTTTGCCCTTCAACATCTGCTAAAGTCAAAGTGTCTGTCTCGCATCACCAAGATCAATATATATAAAACGTTGATAAGACCAGTCGTTTTATATGGCTCTGAAGCTTGAAGCCCAAGTAAAAAAGATGAAGCCATAATACAGGTTTTCCAAAACAGGGTCTTACAACGAATCTTTGGACCCATCAAAGATGCAAACACGGGAAATGGAGAGTGAGAAGCAATAATGAAATTCATAATCTGTTTAAATCACCAATGATCACTGGCATAAGGAGAGCAAATAAACTGAAATGGTTGGGACATATTGAAAGAATGTCAGATGACTGAGAAGTAAAAACTGTACACACAAGGGAAATGAATGGTCCTAGACCACGAGGCAGACCAAGAAGAAGATGGGAAGATAGTGTCAAGACAGACCTGCAAACAATTGGTGTCACCAACTGGAAAGAGAAGGCCAACAAGAGAGATGAATGGAGGTGAGTGATATCTGCAGCAATGAACCTCGAGGGCTCGGAATGCTGAAGAAGAAGAAGAAGAAGATTGTCTAGAATAGTATGTATGAATGTAAGTCGTACCCCACCAGGACATCACACAGAGCGATAAACACCCGGTGACACAAAGTGCCACCATGCGGATAAAGATCACCGGTGGAGAGGTCTCAGAAACCCGTTAGGCTATATTTATGGCTCGGCTATATTCAGGGTCCCCCGGCAAAAGCCAGGATGGTGCTTCAAATAATTAAAAATTGCATCCCACATGGGGACAACTAGTATACGTCTAGTATAGACTGACTGACTTTCTACCCCACCAGGACATCACACAAGCGATAAACACCCGATGAAACAAAGTGCCACCATGCGGGTGAGGATCACCGTGGAGAGGTCCCAGAAACCGCGTACAGCCTTAAGGCCATATTTATGGCCTGGCTATATTGCGGCCCCTGGCAAGAGCCAGAATAGGACTTCAAATAACGAACAATTGTAAGTTAATAAGTAGAGGAAGTAATAGGCGTTCGTCTAACATAAGGCGCCTGGAACGCTGTGTTGTAGCTAGACTACAATGTTTATACCTTTCGTCCCAACAATTCTGATTTTCCATGTTTCGTGATTCTATCTTAAATTATGTTATGCTGCGGTTTGGGTCACAAGTAAATGGGATCGACATTGGGAAAAGATTGCGAAAAAATTCACAACGTTATATGTTTGGTTACTGCCTTTGGTTAATACCGAAGGATTGTGCTTGTATTATCGCCCTTTAAATGTAAGTTTCAGCTGGGCTAACCAAGGGAAATAATGGAGGACAGTTTTTGGCCCTTATCAGGACTGCTGGATACCTCTGGCTAGTTCAGTCGTTAGTGGTGCCCCAGTTATAACCTCTTCGGAGGTTGAACGGGGTATCTGGGAACTGATATTTCGGCCTGCCATCCAGAGTGAGATTATTGATCTCAGTGTGTCAGTGGCGGTTCTAATGTAAAAATATTGTGAGTGCTGCTTCAGCAAATTTTTAGTCATTGTTTTAGCACTGACAGCGTCGTCTGTATCATACGTAAAGAGTGCGTCTTTCTTCTGCGTTCGACATCAGTCATGCTAAACATTGAGTCCCGTCTGGGTCACAAATAGGATTGTGCGTTTAAGGTCGCCACCGGTCTCCCATAGCTCCTCTTGCAATGTGGCTCCCTTGTGCATCCTAATGTCGGATGCAATTTTGTGTTGTTTTAAAACCTCGCCCCATCTGTTGCCGGGGGCCCTTATTTAGCCCAACCTAGGGGATGAACGGGGTTCTGGGACCTGCCCCCGGATGATCCTCATCCGAATGGTGACACTTTGTGTCACCGAATGTTTATCGCTCGGGGTGATATCCTGGTTGGGTTGAACGTCATCCAGTTACCCGTATTTTTAAAAAAAGTAATATGTATATGCACGAAATACAGCTCGACACTTTGTAGTTGCAAACCACTCTGCGTTTATAAACCGTTGTGTTGTTTTACTATATCTCTATTATATCTGTATTCTCTTCTTGACCGACTGACTGACTGACTTTCTACCCCACCAGGACATCACACAAGCGATAAACACCCGATGACACAATGTGCCACCATGTGGGTGAGGATCACCGTGGAGAGGTCCCAGAAACCGCGTTCAGCCTTTAGGCCATATTTATGGCCAGGCTATATTGCGGCCCCTGGCAAAAGCCAGAGCAAATAAAGAAAAATTTCATCCTAAAAAGGACGAGAAATGAATCGCTTCTTGTTATTGTGTGCAGTTTAAAGGCTTTTAACTAGCCATCCCCTTGTGGGATGTAATTTTTCGTTATTTTGAAGCCCCACCCTGGCTCTATCCAGGGGCCGCATTATAGCCCAGACATAAATATGGTCTAATGGCTGAACGCGGTTTCCGGGACCTCTGCATGTGTGATCCTCATCCACATGATGGCACTTTGTGTCATCTGGTGTTTATCGCTTGTGTGATGTCCTAGTGGACTAAAAGTACTATTACTTGTTACTGTGGACTCACTCATATAGCATTCACTAGTGATCTCCCTTGCTGCCAGTCTGTTGTTTGTCTACCTTTGGTATTCAACGCCATTTTACATTCCTTTATGTTCCTCTCTACTGTCTGTCTCCGGGTTTTCTTAGGTTGTCCACCCCGTATTCTTTTTCCATCTGGGGAGAGTATAAACTTTTTTTTTTTTTTTCTCTAGGACTCCCGCCTGAAAGTTTGACATCCTGATATTTAACTATTTCAATCTGGATGGCAGACCAACAAGGTAAATCCTAGGTGCCCGATTCGTCCTTCAAAGAAGTTATAATAAGGGCATTCTTAATGGCTACACCATCCGGTTATTTATACGATGGTCTCCCTATTTAAACACCACCGGTTGTAGGTCAACTCCATTGATAAGTTGGTTGAACTAATCTACCGTGGTCGAGGTTATGAGTATCGCAGTCTGTTGTAGTATTGTATTTACATTCTTATTTCCGATAAAGAGACGGCCTGTGACATAGGCTTTGTCACTCTTTGGGGGAGTTGTGTGTTAGACCTAGTATCTAAATGTTTTAGAAGTGTTAAAAGCTCTGGCATGGTGACATATACAACACGAAGTATTAGCTCGAGTGCGGATTATCCCCTTGATCTTGTGTGAAAGTCTAATCGCTCGAGGCTGACCTATCAGAAGGAAGGTGGTATATAGGTCGTCCAATCAGAAGCGAGTTAGTGTGTAGCGGTGTGTAAATGGGGTGACCAGTGTAAAATTTACCAGCCTATTGTAACCTGTCTATTGGTTCCCTTCCCCCATAATGCTAGGATTATATCCTGACTACAACTACCCGAAGATTTATATCAGATCACAAAGTCCAACTTGAAACATCCTGTTTTGGTCTGTCGGTTGGGTTCTCCCTTTCATGTCATTTTTTTAACACACACAGGCAATCCCGGAGCCGGTGACGGATACGGCACCAGCGTCGGTTATGCATTTCACGGCCAGTAACGATGTAATTATAAATATTTAACTATACTTTAGTGACTCGTTCCTAACCTTTTTACACCCGCGGTCCATCAAAAACAAAGCTGGCTGCCGAAGATAAGGACGGAGCAAGCATGGGAATGGCCCGAGTGCTGTGATGTCAATTCCTGACTCAACTCAACTTTTATGTTTACTTCGCGCTTCTGCATTTATGAGCTACAATATGTACATTACAATTTAATTTCTCAAAGTCCAGAATATGAACTCATTTTGTTTGTCTGTATTTTATTCTCTGCAGGTTATTTCTGGCACGTTACCGACCTTCATTACGACCACACGTACTGGACATCCAGGCTCTCGTGCCTCGAACCTGTACCAAAACCTGGCAAATATGGCGACTACTGGTGTGACTCTCCCTGGGCGCTGGTACAGGACAGTATTGCTAGCATGGCCAACATTACAGCAGACGTGGATTTCATCCTATGGACAGGGTAAGTACTGATAAAGCTGGCTGTTCGACCGATCGATCGATCAATTGATCAGTTCGTCCCCTCCCGACTGCTACTTAGAATGTTACTATTCAATTCTAAAATAAAATAAATAAAAAAATTAAAACCTCAGTCTTTTTTATCCCCTCCCGACTGCTACTTAGAATGCCACTATACAATTTTAAAATAAAATAAAAAAAATTAAAATCTCAGTCTGGTTAGAATGTTACTATTCAATGAAGTTAATTGCGTATCCTTTACAGGACGTTGCAGAACCTAACAGCCCCTGGCTGTTGTGTGGTTTCTCTGGGCAATTTACATCCAGTAGTTTGCCATTGCTTTCTGGACGGTCAGCTTTTTTGATACCACTGTCGAAACCAACGCAAGGCGCATTGCCCGCAGCTAGGATCGAACCTGGCATCCCGGCATTACGAAGCGAAGCGTTCGCATCGACTTAGCCACAGAGCCGACCATGTTACTATACAGTTCTAAAATAAAATGCAAGACACTTGAATAGGAGTGAAGAGAAGCCACTTGCGTTTGAGAGAACGCACACTGGGAAAATCCGAAAACAATATATTAAGAATATTCTTGCAATGGAAGTCCCGCGGTCAAGGGGATAAGGCGGATGTCAGATACCACGTTCAACCTCCAAAGAAGTTACAATTAGGGAACGGTTACGCTTAAGGGTAAAGGTTAAAGTCGAGAGCATTGACTTCATTGCACCAGGTTTTATCCCATATGGCTCGGTCTCTTTCCGGAGAACAGCTAGCCGTCTGCCGAGCGCGTCGCACAGAGCACGAACTCTGTAGCTCTGGCGGTGACCCCCGGAATCTTCATAAAAATTGTACATGTGAACGGGTGTAACCACGGCCGACTCTGGTGTAACCTGCAGTCCTATTCGGGTAAGGACGACAGATGTTAGTTTATAGAAGTAGCAAGACTACGTAGCTGAAGGTATTCATTTCATGAACTGGTGACCCCTGCGAGGGTTTCACAAACCCGGAGTAAGGGGGGGGGGGGGGTGTTTAAAGACGGGAACCAATACCTTAACAGCAAACCTAAAGTAAAGGACCTTTTTATACTATGGCGCTTGCAAATAATATATTTAACAAAAATAAATAAATAAATAAATAAATCTAAAATTCGGCACGTCATGAATGATGCGGTCAAAATCTCGCCGGCTATTTTGAAAGCACGAAGTAAAAAGGCGGCTAATTAAGTTTCGGCCGAAATCAGATCTGTTGGGCTGAAATCGGCAGATATCACAGCCTAGCTGTGACACAACCAAACGACGAACCAACCGCCCTATTAGGGTAAACGCAAAAGAGGAAGATAACTGGCATCTGCGCAGAATAGAATGAACTGAGAATAATTAATGTTGGACTTTTGGAAATAAACTAAAAAACAGTTAAAGTGAAGCAAGGCGTGAAAAAAAGACACTAACATTGGAGTGAAGAAAAGCCATTGCGTTGGAGTGAAGAAAAGATACTTGCATTGAAGTTAGGAAAAGACACTTGCATTGGAGTGAAGAAGAGACACTTGCATTGGAGTGAAGAAAATACACTATCAATTGGAGTTAAGAAAAGCCACTTGCGTTTAAGTGAAGAAAAGAAGTGTCCAATATTTGCATTGGAGTTAAGAAAAGACACTTGCATTGGAGTGAAGAAAAGACACTATGCAATGGAGTGAAGAAAAGACACTTGCATTGGAGTGAAGAAAAGACACTATCAATGGAGTGAAGAAAAGACACTTGCATTGGAGTTAAGAAAAGACACTTGCATTGGAGTGAAGAAAAGATACTTGCGTTGGAGGGAAGAAAAGACACTTGCGTTGGATTGAAGAAAATGACACTTGCATTGGAGTAAAGAAAAGACACTTGCGTTGGATGAACGCACACTGGAAAAATCCGATAACAATATTTTAAGAATATTCTTGCAATGGAAGCCACGTGGTCAAAGAAATGAGGAGAGAGTGAATTCAAAAATAAATGTGGAGGAGAGAGATGAGCAACACGTGATAGTAAAAGAGGGGATGACTTAGTGTCTCATTCTCCGCCTTTAAGCGCCAGGGTTTCAGTAAATATCGGTCCAATTTCTGTTTTTATTGTTTCTTCAAGCAAGATTTCACCCGATGCCGGCTTGCTAGGCCTGTCGCAGTAAAGAGAAGTATTTAACCAGATAAATGCCCTCCTACCTATCGAGTCAGAGGTCCTTTAACATGAGACCTGACAGCCTCAGTTTTTCGGTGTGCACCGCTTGAAGATGGGATTGGCTATTCTTCTTTTTCTTAAAGTCCACGCCGTGTGGCGTTGGTAGTCATGTTTATCGGCAACCTTCTGTCTTGTGTACTTTCAATCAATTCTGACACAGATGATCCTCCATGCCACGATGTCATACTGTCCAGCATCTGCTCTCTCAGTCTCTATCTGCCTCTCCTCCCCTCCAACTTTCCTACTGTCACTGTGTACTTAGTTTTCTTCTTCTCATCACATGACATAAGAATGCAGATTGTCTATTTCTATGGCGGGATAATAATGATCACTTCTCACCCTTGCAACGAAGAGCTAGCCAACGCCGACACTGCAGTGACCGGTCCATGGACTGTTTTTTCTTTCTTTCGCGGGACTGATTATTAGTTCACTCATTTTCAAACAGGAAATAAGAATGACATTTCTTGTGATCTTCATTGGTACAGGAACGGAGCAATATTTGGGTGACTGTTTCAAGTAAAATTTTTCGCCGTAGAAAGGAAGTGACTTACCTTCCCATTCAAGCCTCGTCGGGACGCAGGGCCTCTCTGATGTTGCAGGGGTGTTACGATCTGGCTTTGTTTGGCGTTCACTCAGTGTATATTGTAATATAATAAGGTTGTGTTCTCGTGAGTCTCTTTAAGTGTGTACAAGTAAGAAGTACTGCAGTAGGAAACGCTGCAGGCGCGTCGATCCGTGAGTAACGAAACTGGGATGTTTTTGTATTTCTACATTCGTTGGCGATGGAACACCCCCCCCCCCCCCCTAGTCCCCCAGGGCAAAGAAGGCAGTGACAAAGAACGGAGAAATAGAAATATTGCAGTTTCCATACTCCGAACCGTCGTGCAATTAGCAGAACTTACAAGTGAGCGGTGAGAAGACTAAACAGAGAGAACGATTAAAGCGTTGACAATAAGGAATAGAGGTCAATCCCGCAACATAGGAGAAGCCTTGCGACTTGACGAGGCATGAATTGGAAGGGAAGTCACTCTCTTTTTTGGCGTAAAACGTTACTTGCATCGAGTGATCCGTGTACAAGGAAGTTTTAACATCGACTACTTTTGCTGCTGCTGCCACAAGCATTTTCTACTACTGCTACTAATACGATTACTGCTGCCGCCACTACTACTACTGCTGTTGTCGTGAAATTGTCTTAAAAAGAAATGAGCACCAACATGACCATTTTGAAAACATCTGATATATTTAATTCTAATGTGGCACAAACAGTTATATAATTAGCATCTCGTTATCCCCTTGTAAGAATCAGTTCTTATCTATTTGGAAGCCCCACCCTGGTTTTTGCCGGGGGCCCTAAATATAGCCGGTTCTTAAATATGGCCTAACTGGTGATCATCATCCGCATGGTGGCACATTGTGTCTCCGGGCGTTTATCGCTTGTGTGATGTCCTGATGGGGTACAAATTACATACATAGGTACAAACAGTTATATAAACTTTTTACGTTTCAGGGACAGTGTGGCACACATAGCCGACGCAAATCTGACCCTTAACCTCAACCTTGAGATCGTGGCAAACATCACAGAAACTCTCAACACCAGCTTCCCACAAGTGCCCGTATATGCGTCTCTTGGCAACCACGACTTCTACCCTAGCAACCAAGCAGATTACAACCAGAGTGAGATATACGACCAAGTGTCTGAAATGTGGGAAAACTGGATCAGTAACCAGACACAGGTTGAGCAGTTCAGACAAGGTCAGTGAGGCAGACATCCTTTGGTTCTATGTTCATGCAAACTCACATGCATACTCGCAGACATACACGTGAGCACCCCCTCGCCGCTCACACACGCACTACACACACAAAACTGCCAAACGCGACTTGTATCGTGAACTGCAGATTCAGAAAACTGCGAATAGCCGTTACTAGAAAATCTGGCGATGCCTTATATAATTAATTCCCCGTGCAACTACTGATATGTTGTAGCTGCTACCTTCATCGACGATAAACTGCATTTATAGTGTCTAACTGTTTGTGTTGGCACTTCTGACGACTGATATATGTAATCAATGCGTGTGTGCGCTATCGACTTTGCTTAGACGGCGACCCGTGTCAGGTTTTTTTCCCCACAAGCGGCAGTGACGTACAGTTTAGAACATCTGAGGTAATTACTAATAAAGTACAGACATTCATTAACTGGTGCCTGCGTAAAATAAAGGGAATTAAATGGTATGATAGAATCACTAATGTAGAGCTTTAGGAGAGAACTATGCAAGCTCCAGTGGACTAAGAGGTGAAGAAAAGACGTTGGCGTTGGATAAGACACACATTATGCAGCCATAAGGATTGACAACCAAGTTGGAACTTTTCAAAACATTAAACTAGGCGTTAGACAGGTATGTGTAATATCACCTGATTTATTCAGTTTGTACAGTGAAAAAAAAAAAAATAGGTAGGTAGGTAAGTTGTATCCCACCAGGACATCACACAAGCTATAAACACCCGGTGACACAAAGTACCAACATGCGGATGAGGATCACCCGTGGAGAGGTCCCGGAAACCTCGTTTAGCCGTTAGGCCATATTTAAGGCCCGTCTTTATTTAGGGCCCCCGGCAAAAGCTAGGGTGGGGCTTAAAAATATCGAAAAATTGCATCCTACATGGGGACGCGATAACTTTTAACAATAAATAGATCTATACATGGTTGGACTTATGTATTGTATGGGTTATGGCTGACTGGCTGGCTTTCTACCCCACCAGAACATCACACGAGCGATAAACACAAAGTGCCACCATGTGTGTGAGGATCACCGTGGAGAGTTCCCAGAAACCGCGTTCAGCCTCCAGGCCATATTTATGGCCAGGCTATATTGCGGCCCCTGATTAGGGCTTCAAATAACGAAAAATTTCATCCTAAAAAGGATGGGAAGTGTTTTTATGGGCTTTGGCTGTTGTATTCTGAAATTTGCCGACTAATGTTTGTAATCATTTGCTTGCTGTAGGATGTTGAAAATCTGATCCTCATAACTCATGCATCCATATCTCACTCTCCCGCAGGAGGTTACTACGTGGCCAGGATTGCTCCAAAGCTCCGACTTCTGGCTCTCAATACAAACCTGTACTACACAAACAACAAACTCACAGCAAATGTGTCGGATCCTGCAGGCCAGATGGCCTGGTTGGATGACCAATTGAAGGATGCACGAAGCAAGGGAGATAAGGTAGGAAGTTTTGCTTAAAGTTTTTGATGAGTTATCTATCTTGTTCTAATTTGTTTCAATAAACAACGGCCTAGTGTGAAAAGCAAAGTAAAGATCCATTTTCACCTCTTAAGGCGCAACGGGTATATGGGAAGAGAGCCATATATTTTTTTCAGACCATGGCACTAGGTGGGTAATGTGGTCAGCATTACGCCGGCCGTCTCTACTCCCCCAGGACAGCCATCCTGGTACCCATTTTAGGCTTTGTCAACCTGCGACGCCGCATACCACGATAAAAATCCACGCAGCCAGCAGTAGGTTTCGATCGCGGTACGTTGGAATTACGAGTCGGACTCGCAACATCTAACGGCCCAGTGTGTGGGTTATGAAATGCGCAGATATTGCAGCCTAGCTTTAAACGTTAGCACAACGTGCCAACCGCAGTTGTAAAGACAAAAACATAAAAAGAAGAAAAATAATAGCGGAAAAAAAAAAACAACATCCTTCTGATTCCTGGAAGAAAAGGCCAAAGCTGACCAACCTGCCGTGCACACAAAATATTGGTGGCCGAATGGACACTCATCAGACCCAGCCATATTTGTCTGTACGTTTTACTACCGTTCTATGATGCCCCCAAATAACCCGTGCTGCTTACTGAGAAAAGTAGAATGCCTACTAGGATGGTGATGACAAAAGGAGGAAAAGATAATTTTTGGAAGGAGAGTCAACTTACAATATAACTTCAGTAATCTTAAATTCTTGTGATTTATATCCTTCTTTTTTTTTTTCTCTTTCTTATTTTCTTTCTCTCTGCCCCCCTTGTTAAGGATTATAAATTCTCTCACTGAGTCATATTCCATAGCAAACAATTCTTTCGCGTCTAATCATGTTAAAAAATTAGTTGCATATCATCACACACAGGATACACACACGATGAAACAAAATGCCACCATGTGGATTTGGATGTTGTGAAGAGGTTCTAGGGAAATTTATGTTCAGTAGTTAGCCATTTATTTCATGCTATACCACTGCCGAACCAGTGGCAATGCCCGCAGTGGGATCGTAACCCCGTACACCGCGATCGTTCGCACTGCAGGCCTGCGTGGATTTTTGTCGTGGTATGGGACGTCGCAGGTCGACCCAGCCTAAAATGTATACCAATGGGATGTCCTTAAAAGACAGCGGACGTAATGCTGACCACATTACAGCATTTATGCTTTGGTCCTAAAAATATCGGACGCTCTTTCCATGCATTTCCCGGTTCTTGAAAGCGTGAAAAGGCAACTTTACTCTACTTTATTATATTGCAGGCCCCTGTCAAGAGCCAGGGTGGGGCTTCAAAGAACGAAACATTGATCCCACAAGTGGATGACCGACTGTTTTTGAGTCCTAAACACAAAAAAAAGTTTGTTGCGACTTTTTTACATCGCAGAATTCAGATATTTTGGCTTTTGTCCTTTTTTAAAGACATGATTCACTCTGTAGTTCGCCAAGATCTTTCTTGACGATGAAACCGTACCCCTGCATTACCTACTTTCGCAACGCCTAAGCCACAGGGAAATATCAAGACGTATACTAAATAAGGTTTATTATAAAGCGGACAAATACCGAGGCACAGCAGTGTTGATCTTTTTGTCTTTCTCTAGCTCCTTTCCCATGCAGTTTCCTGGTTCTTTGAGTAAATGTAAGCAGCTGTCATGTTGTTCTCATCACAGGTGATTGTCACTGGCCACATCCCGCCCAGCGTGCTGACCCCAGGACTGGCCGACTGGTTTTACCCAAAACACAAAACCCAGTTTGTGGACATTTTACTGCAGAATTCAGATGTCATTGTTGCCTCCCTGTTTGGACATGATCACTCTGATGGTTTCAAGATCATTCAGGATGAAACTGGTAACATTTCCTACTTTCCGAATTGTCTTGGGAAATAAAGGTGGTCAGCCTGATATTGACGCCATCACCCATCAAGTGCCTGTTACGTCTGTCCCCACTCTATATTCTCCAGTTGCCGCATAAACCTCAGTCAACACACGCCAAGTTGACATGTTTTTTGCTACCACACAATGCTCGTATTTTTTTAAAGTCCTTCCATCGTGGGATGCATTTAAAAAAATATTTTGAAGTCCCACCCTGGCTTTTGCCGGGGGCCCTGAAAATAGCAGGGCAATAGATATGGCCAAACGACTGAAGGGGGTTTCCGGAATCTCTCCACGGGTGATCCTCATCCGCATGGTAGCACTTTGTGTCACTGGGTGTTTATCGCTTGTGTGATGTCCTGGTGGTTTACAACTACCTATCTCTCACACGATGCTCGCTTCATATCTTTGCCACTTCTGGTTCTAATTTTTTTTTAAAATCCGAGTATGTGTGTGTGTGTGCGTGTGTGTGTGGTATTGTGTGTGATTGGTGTGTTGTGTGTTGTATGTTTGTGTGTGTGTGAGAGTGTGTTTGTTGGGCCCAGGACATTAAGATGATACATTGGGCAAAAAAGTGCACGAGGTGAGAGAGCTGGCAAGGGACGAAGTTTCTTTCATGTAGTCTGCGATGGAGCGACTTCTGTGAGGGATCTGCTACACCATGATGGCGATATTTGCATAACTTTACTTGTTTTTCCCCGTAATCAGAAAATGTTATATAGAAACTTTTAAAGGGAAGGTAGGGAATAAAACTATTCATGGTGCATTACCGTCAAAGAGTGCACAATAGGGAGCCGAGGCGGTGTAGCTGCCTCCCTTTCAGAAGTTCCTTGTGAAATTATTAAAGAAGCTGGAGCCGGTCGTGGTCTAGCCCTATATGCCTAATGCGCCCGAAGGCGTGGAAAAAGGTCCTTTACTTTACTTTACTTGTAGTTTCCGGGTTGGTCCAGCCTAGCCATCGGTACCAGGTAAAGTACTAGGATGGACCATTCAACACACAGAGAGCCTGACTGGTTTGTAACGAAATGAGTTCAGCATCACAGACGCGATGCACCGTTGCCCCAGAAAGGGTTCTTACATATAAAGTGGCTGTACCAGTTGGAGAGAAAGATGAGAACAACCTCCCCCAAATATGGGATGCAATTTTTATTTTAAAGACCCACCCCTGCTGTACGGTACGAACATTAGTAGAGAGATCAATGGAGAAACAGAAAGACATATATTTGTGATTCATAGATTATACCAAAGCTGTCGATAAAGTGAAACATTATGAAATGATAACATTGTTGGAGGAAATTAGCATTGATGGAAAAGATCTCAGAATAATAAAAAAAAAATTTACTGAAAGCAAGAAGCAGTAATTAAATTAGGAAATAAAGCAGGTAGTTATGAACATATAAAGCAAAGAGTGAGACAAGGGTGTGTTTTGTGACCTGATCTCTTCTCTCCCTATAGTAAAATAATAAAGAGGGAGGTCATGATAGACCAGGAATACTAGGATGTTATAATATAAACAATCTTCGTTGTGCAGATGATACATTATAGCTGAAAATGCAAAAGACCTACAAAAACGATTAGGTATTGTTCTACTTGACAGTGCAAAAGAGGTGCTCTCCTTGAATATCAAAAAAACAGAAACAATGGTTATATTAAAGAAGAAGATAACTCCGAAATGTGATATAGCAATAGAAGAAAGAGTGCCTAACCAAGTCAATAAATTCAAGTTTGAAGGAACATTCATAACATCAGATGGACAATGTGTGACAGAAATTAAGAGTAGAACTGGCCAGGCAAAGGCAGCTTTTCAGAATATGGAAAGTATTTTATGTAATAAATCACTCTCGTTAAACAGAAAGCGAGTATTGAAATGTTTTATCCTGCCCTTCAGTTGTATGGCAGTGAATCTTGGAATGTGAGCAAACAAATTGAGAAGAGTTTGGAGGCAGCTGAGATGTGGTTCTTGGGGACAATGTTGAGAATACCTTGGAGTGGAAATGACTAATGAAAGTAGAACATTATGTACAACAATGAGAAGGAGACAAGCAAGGTCATGTGATGAGAAAATGAGCTCTGGAAAATATCGTGATGACTGGAAAGATCACTGGTAGAAGAGGCAGAGGCAGACCAAGAGAAGTGAAGGCTTAAGACAGTGGCATGGAGGAATATCATCAGTAGAATTGACCCAGAACACCAAAAACCGAGATGTGTATCGACTCATGAACGCCCACGCCAGCTGGCACTGCACTTGATGATATTAACCCTGGCTATAGTCGGGGCCCTAATAAAACCTAATTTTCGAACGGGATTTCTGAAACTGGTACCCTAGTGATCTCATCTGAATAGTGACACTTTGTGTCACCGGGTGTTTGTTGCTCGTTGTGCAGTCCTGATGGGGCACATGGAAAGAAAGATTTCTTTTGCATACTCTGACCAGATGCAACCTAAAACTATGCAAGAACACATTATGTGGTGAGTGGATTTGTGTAATGTTTAATTAGGAATCGACGTCATATCACTCCGGACATTCCTATAAGCGCACCGTCCCCACCTTTAGCAGCTGGCGCAGAGTTCCAATTCCAGTGGTGCCAATAGCTGCCTGATTATGTATCTGTCTCACCTTTCCCTTGAGGGCTGATCGTCGACCAGATCCCCTGGTCACTCCTCCCAGAGGCGTTCTTCTCAGACCATGATGATCCATCTGTGCTTCTAGCTTGTCATGCATCAGTTTACCACTAAGTTGTGCAGAACCAGCCAGTCTATCTGTCTGTTAATTTCCTGATACACCGGTACATACTAGGGAAAATATCCAAAGGACGCTAACTACTCGCGACCTCTGAAGCGATGATTGCCACTCTTCACGGAGCATACCAGTCTCCACCTTTCTCAACATGCTCAGTGAGTCGATTACTCTTGCAACATCTGTGTATACTCATTCTCAAGCCAGCGAAAGGCTGCAGTTACTGCCTCCACCTCTATTCTCAAACTAGACGTTGTGATATCATATGCCAATCTTTGCTGCACTAAGCGACGTCTATTCGCTTTTGCTAAGAACTCCCATTCGCTTTTCAACACAGAACTATCTGTAAAGATTATTACATCATCTGGGCGAGAATGGATTCGCGTAAAAGAGATAATAGTTTTTCCCCCGCCCCCATGATTCGACCTTAATACTTGTATCATTCATGTCCCACTTCCACACGCCTTTGTAAATGTATATGTTTATGCGTGTGGGGGTCCTAAGGGAGCAGTCTTTCTCTTTAAAAAACTCATAAAATGCCGGCCCCCTTTACATTCCAAAAAATATCTTGATATTAATTTTGGTATGACAGCCTAAAAAATCAAGCCATTGTTTAAAAAAAAATATCCACTCTGACGTGGATTCGAACAAACACTATCATGTTAGCAATTCCCATCTCTACTGACTACTGTTTCTGTCTCAACATCAATCAGCAAGTCCTTTACAGAACGTCGCTTTCTTCACAGCTCGCCGGAAAGTCTCTCATTCTCCAGCCAATTCCCCAGTACTTTCGTAGCCAATGCATCTCCAGTGTTTTGTATCCAGCTTCGCGGAGGTCGACTTCTTCATTGTTTTCCGGAGACGGCATCCTTTATCATCCTTCTGTAGGATTTTGGTGTGTTTCTTCTTTTTCTTAGTTTAAAGGACTTACAGGGACCCTTTTCCACGCCTTAGGCGTATAGGGCATATAGGGCTAGACCTATATTTTTATAGACCAATCGGCACAAGATGGGTGATGTGGTCAGCATCACGCCAGCCGCCTTTACTTTCCCGGGACTTCACCGGGTACCCACTCAAGGCTGAGTCAACCTGGGAGCCAAGATATTTTTTGAAAAAAAGTCCGGTTCCACGAGGGAGCGAACCCTCGACCTTCTGATCCGCGACGAGCGTCTAGCCGCTCGGCCACGGCAACTGCCCCGTCAGATACTGAAAAATAGTAAATAGTCCACGACTCCGATTCACAAGTTCACATAATCTCTACATTTTACTTTCACTCACTTGCAGACGCTACGCCGTAGGTTCTTAACGCTGCATTGCTAAAACAAATTGCTATCCACCAGGTTCCAGAGCAGTGACACAATTTACTGCACCCTCTGTCACACCTTGGACGTTTCGGACTGCATCCAAAACTGCCGATCCACACAACCCTGGCATCCGACTTGTGACGTACGACAGAAACACAGGGCTGCATCTGGGCTATGAACAGTACTACATCAATCTCACGGACAGTAACCGAAATGGTCGCACTGCCTGGGTAAGCCTTCCTTAAGAACCAAGGGCGGGGAACTCACAATCACGCTCGGGCTAACGGTAAACTGCATCACCCCTTATTCATCATCGTCATCATGTAGCACGTCCTTTACAGAACGTCGCTCTCATCTCGGTCTGTCAAAAAGAAACTCGGTCTGTAGCCAGCTCTCCTGCTTCATGTACTTTTCTATTTAAGGAGTCACTAACAATCTGTGCCCATCTTCGTGTTGGTCAACCCCTGCCCCTCCTTTCTGGCACCATGTATTCTGCAATTATGTTTTTCCTAACCCGGAATGGCGCTTGATATGGTCAAAATATTTCACCTTCCAAAACAAGATGCTGTTTATTAGCCAGTCTTCCTTGATGTTCAGATCTTTTAAAATGTCAGTATTTCTTCTCTTCTCTGTCCACGGTATTCTTAGAATCTTTCTATAGCATTTCAGCTCTAAAGCCCGTCTTTTCTTTATAGTAGTACGAGGAGTAGTATAGGAGTACGAGATAGTCCACGACTCACAAACGTATGTTGCTACAGGGAAGATGTATACTCTCAAAATTCAGAACTACCCTCACTTGCTATGTCATCGTTCTCTTCCCCACTTCGGGTTTGATCTGCATGGCCTGGCAGCCTCACCATGAGATCTCTGAGTTTCGTTTTTGTCACTCCCTATTATTACTATTATTCTTTCATTATAATTGTACACAATTATATAATCCTTAAGCTCAATGTGTGTAGCCTCGCCCAATTCGTATTTTTTTTTAAACCGAATTCTTGTATGGAACTTATATTTCACAGTTTCAGTGATACACAGTTTGGCAGCTGTGCGTTTGCACACCTTTCCGAGATAAGTAGCTGCACATAAGGTGGAGGGAACACCGTCGTAAATACTATGTAGCCTGACCCTGTTTTATTAATGACCGCACGACAAGTGAGGAGCAGCTGGCCACACTGTTAGAACGCTGGGCTCTCAAGCGGGAGATCCCGGTTCAAATCCTCGGTAAGGCTGGGGATTTTTTTCTGTCAGGGGCAAATCATCATCTGCACAGTCGTGGCGTCAGCACTAGCCATGCGGCCGTAAATCCTCAGGCTCAAAGAACACCCCACCCGCTCCAACACAGCAGAAGTTATGTACTGAAGGCAGTAACTGGCTTTTGGCAGTTTGGAATAAAAAGTAAAACAAAAAGAGTGGATGTCATTTTTAAATCAATGGATGGAGCCTGAGCTAACAAGTTAGGTTATTAGTAATTAAACATATAAGTGTTTCCTGTTGTTGTTTTTATTTAGGTCTGTAACAAATTTTTGTATGAATTTTCTTTTTATGTTTGGATCATGTTTGTTTCACTTTGCACAATACGAAAACAATGTAAAAAAAAAAAAAGTAAAGTTCCCTATTTCACGCCTTTCGGCGCATCGGGCATATGGGCAGAGCGTCCCATATTTTTACAGACCATCAGCACTCTGTGGGTAATGTGGTCAGCATTACGCCGGAAGTCTTTACTTTCCCAGGACAGCCCATCCTGGTACCCATTTTAGGCTGGGTCGACCTGCGACGTCCCATACCACGATAAAAATCCACGCAGCCTGTAATGGGTTTCGATCGCGGTATGCTGGCTTACGAGTCGGTCTCGCAACGCCTTAGCCAACGAAAACAATGACTACACATTATATGGAGTAGCACTCCCATTATTTTCTCGGGTGGCTTGGGTGATAGATCATTCTGCAGTTTTCAGCTACATCATTTATCCGTCTCTGTTTTGATCTATCCTTTGCTTTTCTCTCAGATGTTCTTCTATAAATAATTTAACACTGCTACAAGTAAAATTGTCAGCTCTGTGGCTAAGTCGAAGCGAACGCTTCGTAATGCCGGGATGCCGGGTTCGATCCCAGCTGCGGGTCATGCGCCTTGCGTTGGTTTCGACAGTGGTATCAAGAAAGCCGACCGTCCAGGGGCAATCATAATCTACTGGACGTAAATTTGTCTGGAAAAACCACACAACAGCAAAGGGCTGTTGAGGGTTGGTTCTGCAACGTCCTGTAAAGGATACGCAACTAACCTAAAAAGTAAAATTACGCTTCACATTCGAGCAAGACCGTACGAACACGGTCATTGCAAAATTACCGTACTGTAAAATGTTTTCACCCCTTCCAAAAGGGAAAAGGTGTAAGGCGAGACTGCATTTAACGAAGCACATTTGCATTACGTTGTTCAGTACTGGAATTGTTAGAAAAGAAATAAAAGTAAACATCCCTTTTTACGCCTTAGGCGCATGGGGCATATGGAAAAAGCACCCCATATTTTTACAGACCGATCGGCACGAAGTAGGTAATGTGGCCGGCCCTCTTTACTTCCCCAGGACAGCCATCCTGGTACCCATTTTAGGCTAGGTTGACCTGCGACCCTCGTACTTTGATAACCCACGCAGCTAGTAGTGGGTTTCGATCGCGGTATATTGGAATTACGAGTCGGACTAGCAACGCATAAGCCACGGACGCCGCATTCTGGTGTAGTTAAACTGAGTAATAATGCCTGCTCGTTTGATTTCTCCACAGACCAGACTGTACTCATTCACGGAGGCCTACAATGTGTCCGACATGAGCGTGGCCTCTCTGAGAAAAATCTTCTCTCTAATGGCAAGTGACAAGGGCACAGTCTACTCCAACAAATACTGCACCTACTCAGTTGTCAGTAATTACCCCATTAACTGCACCGAGGCCGCCAGAGCCGATATCTACTGCGGAGGTTTACACTATGACCTGCAAGAGGCACAAGACTGCAAACATAAGTATTTGGCTAGTCTGAATGGAGCGTCTGGTCTTTCTTTGAATGTATTCGTTGTAACTGGTGTTATTTTGGTGAAAATTAGTGCTTTTATTCTACAGTAAGATTTCAGTCTTCTCTTTCTTCTTGTTCTTCTTCCCTTCCCTTAGTTATTGATCGCAGTTGTGCAAAGGAGGACCTGGGATACTAGTTTTGTGTATGCTCTTTCTAATGCGTTGCATATTTATTTAACGTTGTTTTTTGATGCCATCGTTTCGTGGCATTCCTGGTTAATAAATCAATCAGTTTTCATCTTCACAGTTGGGGATGCCTGCAATGGATATCCAACACGGCCTGCCTCTTGTTTTGGATGTATATTCTCTCAAACTGCTGTTTTTACATCTCTGGATGTTGTCCTCCCACTTGAATCGTTGTCTACCTTTTTCTGTCTTGCTCTAGACCTTTTCATCCAGCGATGGTTTTTAAAAGAGTTCTGTCTTCCGATCTTGCCAAAATATTTAATGTCTCTCTCTCTTTTTTTTTTTATTTCTGTAACTGTCTTTCTATTCGTAGTGTTTGATTCCATAAAATTCCATTAAAAAAATATATATCAACATTTCCAGAAGCTCAATTCGATTTTCTAGATTTGCTAGCAAAGGTGTTTCCTTTGCAGTGCATTTAAAGTGTTTCTTAAGTTTGGTTCTTTGTGCCTCTTTCTAGTTCGATGGTCAAACAATCTGATCTTTTTTCTTAAATGAACTTTGTGACTGGTCTTGTCTAGTTATTTCTACAGTTCCTCATAGAGTTTTGTTTTCTCTGATGTGTGTTTTTTTTTTTTTTTTGGGTGGATACTAATTTAATTGTAGTAGAGGTCCATTTTGTCAGTGGTAGGTTAGTAAGTAAAAAAAAAAAAAAAAAAAAAAAAAAGCAAAGGACCCTTGTCCACGCCTTCAGGCGTATTGGGCACATAGGGCTAGACCTATTTTTGTAGACCAGTCGACACTTGGTTGGTGATGTGGTCATAATCGCACCTACTGCCTTTACTTCACGTCTTAGTCCACTGGAACTTGTTTAGTTCTCTCTCAAAGTTCAACATTATTTATTCTTTCATATCATATAATTCCCTCTATTCTACAAACGCAACAGTTAATGAATAAATGTCTGTTGTTAATTAGTAATTTTAGTTGTCGTCCATGCTTCCGCTCCCTACAACAATACTGATTTGACGATAGACTTGAAATGTTAAGTTTAGCAGCAGTTTTAATTTCTGTTTACCTCCACAAATGTCCTAGTGCTATGAAAGCTATCTTATTGTATTTGCCGAAATTAGTAGTAGAAGTACATTTTACCCCACTAGGACATCACCCAAGCGATAAACACCCGATGACACAAAGTGCCACAATAGGGAATAGGATCACCCGTAGAGAGGTCTCGGAAACCGCGTTCAGCCATTAGACCATATTTATGACCGGGCTATATTGCGGCCTTTGGCAAGAGCCAGGGTGGGGCTTCAAAAAAAAAAAAAAAAACGAAAAATTGCATCTCACGAGGAGATGACTATGTGATTAAATGAATTTTTGCCTAAATCTTAGTCAATCAAGTAAGAATTGGCTGCCACGAATCTCCAACATGCTGTTTTACTCATTGAGAATGCTATTTGTGCAACTCGTATATCACGGTGATGTTTCCCCGCTTATATCGCTGTCCACCGGTTTCTTGCTCGCCTTAAATGCTCCCTCCAATATAGATTTTGTTAAGTGAAATGTATTTTAATATGGCTGAAATATTTCAATGTTTTTTTTTTTTGAAATTAAATGCTTTCATGAACTGCCTGAATATTCCCAACCTATTAAGATCTTATGCAATTGTTGTGGTTTTCTTTTAATATCGTTTAATAAAAGTGCAGTATAATAGTCGTGGCTGAAACATGTCACTAATCTTGTGTGTGTGTGTGTGTGTGTCTGTGTGTGTTTGTTTTTGTTTTACTGAAATGTCTTTCATCTGCTTTCTCTCAATGCTTTGTTTTTTGTTTGATTGTTTGTTTTAGTATCCAGAAGCCACGAGTTGTTAACCCTTAGGCTCGGTATTATGGATATCGCAACCTTTCGGCCTTGATTCCATTGTAAATACCGTAAATCTGGGAGAAATGTGGTTTTTCTGCCTACCCCCGGGAATGAACCCAGACCACAAGGAGTTCGTCACCCGGTCTCCGCGCAATCCGGTTTAGCCAATTACGCTAGAGAGCCGGGCAATGCTTTGTTTTTCAAAAGAACCTCTACAGTTGATTATTCTTGCTTCCAAGACACACAGCATTTCCTGCTGAACATCCGAAAATCTAGTTAGTCAAATAATTTCGTAAAAGGCGACTATTTAGGGGTTTATTTGAAGACGGAGTGCATCTGTCTGTGAGTCGAGGAGACAACGTGCTGCATGCACGTAAGACAGATCTGTAAAACAAATGTGCAAGCATATTCAAGTTCTGGACCAAGACCAAAATCCAGAAGTGGACGAGTGAATAGAACTTTACGTCGCAGTGTAGATCCGGCGAACGTTAGGAGGAATAAGAAGAAGAAGAAAAGAAGAAGAAAAAGAAGAAGAAGAAGAAGAAGAAGAAAAAGAAGAAGAAGAAGAAGAAGAAGAAGAAGAAGAAGAAGAAGAAGAAGAAGAAGAAGAAGAAGAAGAAGAAGAAGAAGAAGAAGAAGAAGAAGAAGAAGAAGAAGACGAAGAAGAGTAGGAGGAGGAGGAAGAGGAGTAGGGGGAGGAAGAAGAAGGAGGAGAAGAAGAAGAAGAAGAAGAAGAAGAGGAGGAGGAAGAAGAAGAAGAAGAAAAAGAAGAAGAAGAAGAAGAAGAAGAAGAAGAAGAAGAAGAAGAAGAAGAAGAAGAAGAAGAAGAAGAAGTCTGCAAACAAATGAGCCAGTGGGCAGTTAAGAATAGGACTGTTCTTGGTGCTTTCAGAAAATGGTATGAGAATGACACCATGGAAGTAGGTAATATTCCAACAGACAGCAATGAATGCACTACAGCTAACCTCCGTTGTGGAGACGGCTAAATAACAATTTGTTTAAACGGTTCCACAGGGTTTTGAAACGCGACTTGCTGACTGCTAGTTAGTTGTTACTTCCGATCATATGGTTGATAGAATGGTTTACTGATTTTATTCGTGGCAAATTTTTGGCTTCAGACAATTGTTAGCCGTTGCATTTTCCTCCATATGTGGACTGGAAGGATACCGTTTCGTCTCCCAGCTACTGAGCAGTGTGCATGGCGCGGCACTGTAGGCTGCAGATTTCGTTTGTAATGGTTTTTTTCCCCAGCTATGTTTAACGTAGACTGTGCTGAAAATTGTAGATTCCAAAAAATAGCGAAAAACCTCGTGACAGACAACTGGTGGTGCCTTATGCGATTTTAATTACGTATGCAACTAATTATCACTTGTAATTGCTGCCTTCTTCGACGACTAACTGCATTTATGGGTTTTGGACTTTTCTATGGGCAGTTCTGATCGCTGCTTTCCGTTATCCTGCGGTATGCAGGACTTGTCCATATATGGTTCAAGGGACAAGACTGGAATTCCCGAATGCTACCTTCCACATACGTGAAGCATTCCATTGAAGTGCAGGCCTCAGTGTTATTTACGCCATCAACTGCAAGAGATGTGGCATGAAATATCAGCGAAACGGGTCCACAACTGGCTGACAGGTTCAGACAACCTCTTTTGGATGTGCAGAACGGTGACTTTAAACCGGTACTGTTGCACTTCAACTCCAAGGATCACTAAGGTGTCCACGACATGGAGGTGACAGCCAATAAATCTAGCCACTTCAGCGACAGAGTCGGCAAGTCCCTTGAAAATAGCTTTATTTTTACTGTAGAAACCCTCACAACCAGAGGATTGAACTGTAAACACAATTTCGGGTTTCGACCCTTGCCATTTCCCGACTATATATATTCTCAGGCCCCATGTAGTCTCCTCCTTCCACTGGCAAGACATCAACGTGGCTGCTTCGGGATACGTCAGTTAAGTGATTTTTGTATTTTCGTGTGGTTTTTGTTTGATTTATGTATGCGCTGATGAAGGCTCTGTAGCCGTAAAGTTCCCATTTCGCGAACAGTGATGGACATTCTGTGTGGCGTTTGTTGGCACAGGAACGGAGCAACCATGCGGTGACCTGTCTGCCATGAA
This sequence comes from Candidula unifasciata, assembly GCA_905116865.2. Lineage (NCBI taxonomy): Eukaryota > Metazoa > Mollusca > Gastropoda > Stylommatophora > Geomitridae > Candidula > Candidula unifasciata. The sequence continues at coordinate 336,571 of CAJHNH020000780.1, forward strand.
GCTGACATAGAGAGCATCTGAATACAGTTAGTAAGTTAGTCGAAAGATCATCCTCAGAGAACATCGAACTCTAATATCCATAAGTGCACTGATCATCCCCTCTGTTAACCCTATTGCGTCTAGCGGCTGTCGACACCAGTTCTGTCTTCTTGCTCTGCCCATTATTCCCAGCTGGAGCACAAGTCCTCAGTCAACACACACTAAGTCATCTTATTACTTGCCATCAACCCACAACTTTTCTATCCTTTTAATTTCAATCTCCAGTTCTCTTTGCCATTTGGTTTTGGCTTTATTTGACGCCCCTGTGCAATTCAGATCTGTGAAACGGGCGAGCAGGTAAAAATTCAGGTTTTGGAGCAAGACCGAAATCCAGAATTGAACAAACAACCATAACTTTTCGTTGGAATTTACAGCCGGTGAACGCGGAGAAAAAAAAGAAGAACAAGAAAAAAGAAGAAGATGAAGAAGAAGAAGAAAAAAAAAAAAAAAAGAAGAAGAAGAAGAAGAAGAAGAAGAAGAAGAAGAAGAAGAAGAAGAAGAAGAAGAAGAAGAAGAAGAAGAAGAAGAAGAAGAAGGAGAAGAAGAAGAAGAAGAAGAAAAAGTAGAAAAGAAGACAAAGAAGAAGAAGAAGAAGAAGAAGAAGAAGAAGAAGAAGAAGAAGAAGAAGAAGAAGAAGAAGAAGAAGAAGAAGAAGAAGAAGAGGAAGAAGAAACAGAAGAAGGAGAAGAAGGAGAAGGAGAAGAAGAAGAAGAAGAAGAAGAAGAAGAAGAAGAAGAAGAAGAAGAAAAAGTAGAAAAGAAGACAAAGGAGAAGAAGAAGAAGAAAAAGAAGAAGAAGAAGAAGAAGAAGAAGAAGAAGACAAAGAAGAAGGAGAAGAGGAGGAGGAGGAGGAAGAAGAAGAAGAAGAAGAAGTAGAAGAAGGAACTCACTTTAAAGTTATAACTCACCCCAAAACTGCAATTCACTAAAAACTCTCTATGCAACTGGAACTCAAAATAAAGTAGGAATTAACCATAAAGTTGCAACTCAGTTTCCGTGATAACTCTTTATTGATCCGAAGACAGTTAGTTATGACACAAAGCACCTTGTGTACTTGGTGAAATCAATACGCCGAACTCAAGCAGTTTACATTTGATCTTTAAGCAATTCTCTATTATTGTAGGTAATAATGTGTGTGTGTGTGTGTGTGTGTGTGTGTGTGTGTGTGTGTGTGTGTGTGTGTTTCTCTGTCTTCTAGCTTTGTGGTGTGAGGCGTAGATGATACTGTCTGTCCACATCCTTCTTTCTCGGTATTGCTAATCATTTCTACTACACATGTTCCTCCATTCCACAATGCCAAACTGTGCATCTAATTAAGGATTTGCTGCAATCGGATGTGTTTAGTTGAAAGGCGCCAAATATCACAGTCCTACTGTGAACTACAACACAATGTCTCAATCGTACGATTAAGGGCGAACTCAACGAACTGAGAAGATCTCCCCCTGTCTTCTTCTACAACGTTCCAGTTGTCATGACGTACGCTGTTTTTCACTTCTGATGACGTACCCAGCGAATTGGATTGTTACATTATGAAAAGGGAAATTCTTTTGGCTGAACGCCTTAAATAAGTTATACGACATTTTCCACGCCGGTAGGTGACTTCGTCGCCGGTCGAGACAGTATTTTGTCTCTTGTGACCGCATTAACACTGCAAGAGTTCTTTTTTTCAGAGCTTATTGGTGGCATGCAATGCTAAATAAATTGGTATGGCGCCTATAACCTAGTCACGATTATAACCTAGAGCTCCCACCACCAGGGGGCCAACCCACCCCACCCCCTCACCTTTTCCCCCACCCCGGCAAAGTAAGCCAAAGACAACTTTCAGTCTTGGAATGGAGGCGGTCATTGCAGACTTTCGCTGTCTTCAAAACAAGCTCGTGGATGTCACGGACTCACAGAGCCTCTTGAGAAGCGCTGTCTTTGTAATTACACTGTTGATTTCTCATGATAAACATTCTTATTGTAATTCTCCTTCAGTTCTGTATTCCTCGAGTGAGTTCCGGGTCCCCATCGTGGGTAAAACAAGAATAGACTCACTGCCTCCCCAACATGCATGTCGTACGAATAGACTAATTGGGGGTTTCCTTCAAAGTCGGAGTGCATCTGCGTGAGATATCAGGAACCAACAGTCTGCATACAAATAAGCAATATGTGTAAAACGAATGTGCATGGAACTCACAAATTCTGGAACAAGACTAAATTGGTGAATGCGAAGAAGTAGAATGAATTCCCCTTCAGTTCTATAGAACTTGGATGTTTGTATACCTTATGTGACTGGTCGGTTGTTTGTGTACCTTGTGTGACTGGTCGGTTGTTTGTGTATCTTGTGTGACAGGTCGGTTGTTTGTGTATCTTGTGTGACAGGTCGGTTGTTTGTGTATCTTGTATGACAGGTCGGTTGTTTGTGTACCTTGTGTGACAGGTCGGTTGTTTGTGTACTTTGTGTGACAGGTCGGTTGTTTGTGTATCTTGTGTGACAGGTCGGTTGTTTGTGTACCTTGTGTGACAGGTCGGTTGTTTGTGTACTTTGTGTGGCAGGCCGGTTGTTTGTGTACTTTTGTGACAGGTCGGTTGTTTGTGTATCTTGTGTGACAGGTCGGTTGTTTGTGTATCTTGTGTAACAGGTCGGTTGTTTGTGTACCTTGTGTGACTGGTCGGTTGTTTGTGTACCTTGTGTGACTGGTCGGTTGTTTGTGTACCTTGTGTGACTGGTCGGTTGTTTGTGTACCTTGTGTGACTGGTCGGTTGTTTGTGTACCTTGTGTGACTGGTCGGTTGTTTGTGTGCCTTGTGTGACTAGTCGGTTGTTTGTGTACCTTGTGTGACTGCCGGTTGTTTGTGTACCTTGTGTGACTTGTCGGTTGTTTGTGTACCTTGTGTGACTGGTCGGTTGTTTACGAACAGGCTATGTAGGGGACAAGAGGTAAAAACCTAAGAATTTTAGAGATTTTCATCTAAGTGGATTTTCCAGATTGTCATTTATCACTCAACGAATGCCAAAGGTACATAGTGTGAATTCCTGCTCCATATAGGTCACAATAAAGAACTACTTTCTACGCATCGACACAGAAGAAGAGAATAATCAAATCGATCAGAAGGCCAACAAAACCGGCACTAAGTGGATCATATTATGGACAGGCCAGAATAAGTCAGTTTTCTACGCCTTAGAACATGATACATCTGACGTCGCAGCAAAATCTAAGATTGACGAATCAGCCATGTGTATATGTGGATTGGCATCTGAGACAACATATCACGTCCTCCAAAACTGTTTCCAAACACAACATATCCAGACTAAACTGCTGGCCAAGAGAAACATGGATGCAAGCAAAACTTTACGAATCGCTGAGTGAATTGCAAAAGATAGTGAGTGCAGTTATTACCAGAGACAACATTGCAGAAATAGAAAATCTATTTCAAGGGAGCGAAAGAAGAAGAAATGTTACATCTCTTCCCGACACTTAACTGAGGTACAATGTGGAAGAGAAAAAGAAGACGGAAGAAGAAGAAATATCGACACAATCTGATCACCTGACCTAAATGATTAAACGCGCTTTTCCCGAACCAAAGATTGATCTTTTAGGTGTTTTTGACAAAGAGGACAAAAACTAAGGTCGCATAAGGTCAATAGACAGTGATAATCATGCCAGATAGCCAACTACGACCGCTTACGCCTAGAGTTTTTCAAGGGGTTAAAAAAGGTGACCGTACTCACTATAAGATGTCGAATAAAAGGTAATACAAGGTGTCTTTTTAGGGGTGCTGAAGAAAAATGGATGCGTAAAAAAAAAAGGTGTCGGTAAAGCGCAAAGTCTGAAAAAACAATCCCTGTTACACCTCTCTACCAGGTCATATTATGAGGTATTTATTTTTAATTCACCCTGAACAAAGGAAATCCTAGAGTTCCAGTGAAGTTCTTTATTCTAGGGGTGTTACGAGTTGGGGTTAGCGTTAGTGGTTACTAGTCTGTGTAGGTTAAGTTTTTTAATTTGCTCTAAAAAAAATTACCTGGGATCCGAACCCGCGCGAAAGCCCGACGTTGTGGCCACTCGACCAGCCTCTACTCTAGAATATACAATTAATTCCCCCCCCCCTTCACCCCAGAAAAAAGCCACTGTGTCTGCAGTATAGTACCTTCCTCGCGCTTTTAGGCTCATTGGGCACATAGGGCTAGACCTATATTTTAAAGACAAATCGGCGCTGGATGGGTGATGCATTCAGCATCAGACCGACCGCCTTTACTTCACAGGACTGTACCTGGTACCCACTTAAGGCTGGGTCGACCTGAGAGCCAAGGTCATTTTTGAAAAAAGTCCGGTTTTGTCAGGACCCGATCCCACAGCTTGCCGATGTAGCCGCTACACTACGACAGCTGTCTGTGTCGGCAGTAGGAACTACTAACTACTAACCATTGCTCAACGGTTCCTTTTCATTCTATGCAAAACCAAAGGTAGAAAGGCAATTATTATCAATTATAATTGCTCGCAAGTAATTATTCCTCAACACCAGAAACAAGAAAACGTATTGATCCACTAAACTTCTGCTTTTATCTCTAGCGGGTAGATAATGTTTGAGCTAGTAAGTGAGGTACGCCCCGGCTGTTGTCTGCAGAATAAGTAGGATTCAACTAGCCCCAACATTGATTTCCCCTAAGAATCGTCAAACAACACAAGGCAATTTTGCGCAGGCATGTTTCTGCGAGTGGAATACAAGCAGCCAAAGTCTGCTATTGCTTAGATAAGCAAGCGGTTCCAAATAGAGTAGAGAAGGGTCAAAGCGACCATCAAAGGAATAATAAGCAATGGAGCCGACACAGTCTCATAAAACTAGGCAATTTCAGGAATTTTCTAGAAATTGTCTAACAAAGAATCAGGAGGAGTAAAATGGTTGGCCATCCCATTTCATATGACATTTTTCATAGGCACCCGACCTTGGGGGTGGAGGGGAAGGACCCTGAGGTTTGCTAAGCCACCCCTTCCCCTTTATTTACCAAAGTTTTTTTAAGGGTAGTGGAGGAGGTGGGGGGGGGGGGGGGGGTGGCAGCTCTAACATATTGCATTCCAATCTCAGAAAAAAAAAGGAAAGGACCCTTTAGGCATATAGGGCATATAGGACTAGACCTATATTTTTAAAGACCAGTCGGCACAATAGGGGTGATATGGTCAGCATCACGCCGGCCGCCTCTACTTCCCGGGACTGCACCTGGTACCCACGCAAGGCTGGGTCGACCTGGGAGCCAAGGTCATTTTTGAAAAAAGTCCGGCTCCTCCAGGGAGCGAACCCACGGCCTTCCGATCCGCGGCGAGCGTCTAGCTGCTCCGCCAGGGGGACTGCCTCCAATCTCAGAAATATTCATTCATTCATGATCGCTTTGTGTCACTGCATGTGACGGGCTCGCTCGCAGTGTGCTCCTTCTATCCCGAGCGATCAGTTCAATATCATGGAAGGCATCCAGTCTAGCAGTTTTGGCCTCTCTCTCAACGATCGTCTTGGTGTTTCCATTTTAATGCTTGTTTGGTGATTATCTGATGATTTCTTTTCTTCTTCTGTTCCTCTTTGCGTTTCGGATCACAAGGTGGGTTGCCTCTGTGAACTCTCATGTCAGCAGCAGGTCCTTCATGGTTTCCCATAGCTCGCACTGCACACTTTGCTCTTGCGGCTATGTTTCTTTTTGAAGTTTAAATAGAGTGGGCGGGTCTGCAGAATGTGCTCAAGTGTTTGTTGTCCTGTTTGACAGGCACACTGTGGGGACTGTACAATCTTTATTTTATGCATTTGGTGGCTGAGCCTGCAGTTTCCTGTTCGTAGAAGGAAAATTGTTGTATGTAGCTTTCTGTTGAGTCTGCTGATGGGGTCTTGTGAATGTTTACTGTTAGTTTGTTCTCTGCACAATTCCTTGTATATTCCCTTGATAAGTGTTCTGATTTCTGATAATGACAATGAATGGGTATATTGTTTCTCCTGATTTCTTTTCAGAATGTGTCCAATGTAGCGCCATCTTCTCTGTCTGATAGCTGTTGATACTAGTTGTTGCCCAGTCATTTCTTACCTCCCTTTGAATACCTCCCATTTTATTTTCATAAATTTTTTTACACACATTTAACTGTCATTCCACGTCTTTAGCGATTCTCTAACTTTCACTTGCATATGTTAAAACTGAAATAACCTTAGAATTTTAAATACAAAACTTTATTTAAAAATGACCCAATTTCGAGTTCCAAATTTTGTTCAAGCTATTAAAAGCAGCTGTTGCCTTGCCAATACGTGTTATATTTTTTTCTTTATCTTTCCTTCACTAACATAATGAATGCCTAAAAAAAAAAAAAAGTATCGACTACTTTAATTACTTTTGTCTCTAGTGTTACATCTTGATCTGTCGGCGTCTTCAGTATATTTGTTTTGTTCCCCTATCCTATCTGTTGTCCAACTTTTGATGCTGGAATTCGCTAAACCAACTGTTTTCCTTTGCATGTCACTGCTGCTTGTACTGAGCAGAACAATTTCATCAACAAATTCAACATCTTCCAAGTATGTGCGCTCCACCCAGTCAACGCCGGTGTTTCCAACACAATTTGTGTGTGACCCAGTCAACACCGGTGTTTCCAACACAATTTGTGTGTGACCCAGTCAACACCGGTGTTTCCAACACAATTTGTGTGTGACCCAGTCAACACCGGTGTTTCCAACACAATTTGTGTGTGACCCAGTCAACGCCGGTGTTTCCAACACAATTTGTGTGTGACCCAGTCAACGCCGGTGTTTCCAACACAATTTGTGTGTGACCCAGTCAACGCCGGTGTTTCCAACACAATTTGTGTGTGACCCAGTCAACGCCGGTGTTTCCAACACAATTTGTGTGTGACCCAGTCAACGCCGGTGTTTCCAACATAATTTGTGTGTGACCCAGTCAACGCCGGTGTTTCCAACACAATTTGTGTGTGACCCAGTCAACACCGGTGTTTCCAACACAATTTGTGTGTGACCCAGTCAACACCGGTGTTTCCAACACAATTTGTGTGTGACCCAGTCAACGCCGGTGTTTCCAACACAATTTGTGTGTGACCCAGTCAACGCCGGTGTTTCCAACACAATTTGTGTGTGACCCAGTCAACGCCGGTGTTTCCAACACAATTTGTGTGTGACCCAGTCAACGCCGGTGTTTCCAACACAATTTGTGTGTGACCCAGTCAACATCGGTGTTTCCAACACAATTTGTGTGTGACCCAGTCAACGCCGGTGTTTCCAACACAATTTGTGTGTGACCCAGTCAACACCGGTGTTTCCAACACAATTTGTGTGTGACCCAGTCAACGCCGGTGTTTCCAACACAATTTGTGTGTGACCCAGTCAACACCGGTGTTTCCAACACAATTTGTGTGTGACCCAGTCAACACCGGTGTTTCTAACACAATTTGTGTGTGACCCAGTCATGGATGATGGGTGTCTAGCACAATGCGCCTTCAGCCCATGGGTCGCCGTCCGCTGATGGTCTGTGGATAAGTTAAGGTGGGCCGCCAGAAATCTCTGCCTTAGCATCCAATGGGGTGCGGTAGGTAGTTTGTCTCTTCCATGATTGCAGTCTGTAGTATCACCATCTCAAAAAATGAGAATCAAACAGGTACCAATCAAAGAAACTCAGTTTAACCGAATAAGACAGTTACACAAGGGCACCCGATGGTTATGTAACCTGCAGTTCAGTCTTAGCTGGGAGTGAAGACTATAACTCATGTAACTGTCAGGTTTTGGTGGGCCGAGAGTGTGAAAAGGTTGAGAAACACTGGACTCTAACAGGTTAAGATTTTTTATTTTTGCCCCGACAGAAATAATATTTAAAAAAAGAAATTCCGCACCTAATCAAGGATCACACCCGCACTAGAACCGGACGTTGTGACCATGATGCAACTGCCCATGATATTCTCAGATATAAACCTGCAGAAATATGTCCTCCAGTAATTAACAAAACCTTTTTGGCGGCTTGATTTACCACAAATTCAGCAACTTCCTGTACCCAGCAATTTTAAATAAACAGATATGCTAGTTGTGTCTGATTTTTCTCTAACTTAAAATAACAGCTTCGTGTAGTTATTGGTAATGTAGGCCTAGACCAGTGTTTCCCAAAGTGGGCGCTACTGCTCCCCCTCCCCGGGGATGCTGTGACGGTCCAGGGAGGCAGTAGTGGCTTCAATCAAATTTGGAAGGGGGGGATGGTCGGTAGCACCCTCGTATGGGAGAGAGAGAGAGAGAGAGAGAGAGAGAGAGAGAGAGAGAGAGAGAGAGAGAGACACACACACACACACACAGAGAGAGAGAGAGAGAGAGAGAGAGAGAGAGAGAGAGAGAGAGAGAGAGAGAGAGAGAGAGAGAGAGAGAGAGAGAGAGAGAGGGTGGATTGTTGATAATTTGTTCGTACCTTTCTCAGTGTGATGTAGCAGATTAAAATCGAAGTGATTGCTCAATTTTCAAAATAAACACATAAATTATGTTATAACAATTCAGATTAATTCTTCACAGGAAAGAACATGTTATTATTTAGTTTTGTTGTTACATTCCCATCCGTGGACACTGAGTGGAAGGATGGCCTGAGCTGAAACATCTACAACCAGCAGTTATGCAGGATCTGTATTTTTTTTTTAAAGAGACTTTCTTTACCATCGATTTGATAGAATTGAAATAGTATCTTCAGCTCTACTGACTGTTCAGGGGGGTTTAAACAGTAAAGCACATAGGGCGGTTCTCAGAGCAGCTTAGTAGAGCCAAAGCTCTTCACGGTTTACATAATTGAGATTACTAAATATTGTCAAAAAAAAAAAAAAAAAAAGTTTCCAACAGCCTACCTGAACGAGAGCTATATAGAACCAATGCTCGTCGATGACTTTGTTGTTCAGTCGGCCACCGAAAACACCGCAACATCCTCCCGTTCTCTTCAAATATCAGTAGAGAAATTAGAGAAATGGGCAAAGAACTGGGGTCTTAAACTGTCACTGACCTTTACGTCTTTCCAAACGATAGTGTTATTTTGTGTTATGGACAGTTATGTTAACCATAACCGGTTAAAGCCTGGGATGAAACTCTTCTCCAGAGAACAAAAACTAGCAATTATTTCCATGCAGGACTATCCCCGTCTCGACCTGTCATGTCTACCCAAAAGCAAAGTGGCACCAGTACGTTTTGAAACAAAAACTAGTCCAGCAGTGATTTAAGGTTTGAACAACAGATCAACATCATGGCATACGGGTAGTAACTATTAAGTGCTCTGTTCTTCTTCTAGCTCAAGCCTGAGTCCGAAAAGGCTCAGCACAGTGCACAGGCGAGGATCCTGAAATACTTTGATTAGATTTTTAACTACAAATTTTGCCTGGGCAACACCGTTAGGCTACTCTTTTCAATTTCCAACTGCGAAGGTATTTTTTAAGTGCGCATTAATGCACACGGGCGTCCGATCTCGATCTCACTATCCAGAGACCAGGGGGAATTTTTAGAAGTCCACGTGAAAAAATCCCAGCCCTTACTAGGGATTTAACCCGGAACCTCTAGCACTCGATGCGGACACCATGCCTCGAAACCACAGTGAATTTCACCCTACTATGGATCTCAAGAAAAGGAAAGAAAATGTTGTAAGGCAAGGAGAGAAGGACGACACAAAGCAACATTGCTTTGTTTGTTTGTTTGTTTGTTTGATTACATAAGACATATTTCAGTGCAAATAATAGATTAGGCAACTTGATGACAACTGGTAATATTAATAGAAAGAGGACAGGGAAAAGCAAAGAGATAAATGCATTGATGGTCTGGTCACATGCATGAGGTGGCACAGGAGCGCCACCGGATCTCAGATTCTGCTGATCGTGTAGGATGGCGAATGATGACCGCATATGCTTATCGGCACGGCACATGATGATGTTGATACTACTTTTAGGGAGATGGACTCGGTGGATGATTTTGTTCAATGAAAAGGGATTTGGGTCAACAGTTTGGGAAACACTGGGCTAGACTTATATTTTATAGACCAGTCTACACTCGGTGGGTGATGGGGTACGCAACACGAAGGCCGTCTTTGCTTCCCAGGACTCCACCGGGTACCCCTTCAAGGCTATGACGACCTGGGAGCCAAGGGTATTTAAAAAAAAACAACAGTCCGGTTCCGCCAGGACCCGAACCCACGACCTTCCGATACTCAGGCGAGCATCTAGCCTCTAGACTACGGCGACTTCCCCCAACAACAGTCTGAGAATCCCTTGCGTGTCAGGATAATAACCAGGGGAAAATATCTGCCACGCCCAGATCTACAGATATTTAAGACATGCATCACGACTTTTTTTTTTAATCACAGCATACAAAACCCAGTTTCTGTGTTTTTCGTAGACACATCCAGGTTTTCTGCTGCACAGATACTAAGTTGTGTTTGTTTCCAGATTTTCCATCGATTCTAGTAAGTTGTTTTTTTTTTTTTAAATAAATGTGTAACGTAGCAGGAATTAAGTTATTTGAGAAATTATTCGAGGGCCTGGTCCAGAATGTTCATATGGGAGCAAGGTTTTGCAAAGGACATGCTACTTACTGACTGACTGAGATTCGTATATAGTGCGTATATTTTATGCCAAGCGTTACTGAGATATCCAAGGGAGAACTGGCACAATTGATCTGTAGACATTTCAGCAGATTTCGACATTGTCATTTGCATACATCCGTTATGTGATGCCACCGCGATGTCCGAAGATAAAGTTAAAGAGGGCCAGTTCTTAAAATGCTGCAATACTTTGAGTGTAAATGGGGCTAAATCTCCTTTGGACAGATTTCATATCCAATACACAAATAAGACAAGAGACCAAGCAAGATCATGTATCCAATTGTATAGGAAGCTCCACAGGAGCTACATCGGCCATGCCCTAAGAATGGATAGGACAAGATTTCACCATCATACCATCATACCATCATACCATCATACCATCATACTGACACCGGAACAGAAACGAAAACGGGAAAAATCAAAATAGACCTGCGTAGAACCATCATCAGAGAAGGCTCAGCCTTGAGCCTGATGAACATCCAAGACCTAAAACAGGTGGCAACGAACCGTCAGACACGGAGAGCAATGACCTCTGCCCTATGCGCTGCCCTAGACTCAAGAGGGAAGACTAACTAGCTAATTTGGGAGGTGCTCTCTTTATAGGAAAGTGTAGCATGTGTGTTTGAAAGAGGAGAAACATAGCGGCAGGTGACTGGAGTTGTAGCGTAGAGGATCTCTGGGTATGCTTTTCATTAACAACTTGGATAGAAAAACGAAATGCGTTGTCTGTATGAAAAATACGATTTAAGAAATAAAAGTATCACACATATCAGCGACCGGGTCGCCCATTGTCTCGCCGGTAGACGACTTAGTCGCCGCTTGGCATAGTTTTTGTGTCTGTCTCCTTTGATCGCATTAACACAGCAGGAGTACTTTTCATGGCTCTTCATAACATACAATACTAAGCCATTTTGTATGGCGTACATAACCTAGTCACAATTATAACCTAAAGCTCCCCCTTCGGGGATGCTCGTTGAACGTGATGTATTTTTTCTCCAGCAAAGCAACGGAACTGTGGGAGCGCTCAATGCGCCTGCGGTTCTGAATTTGTAAACTGTTATTATAAAACAAGCATTGAATGGATATACAAGTGCTTCTTCTTCTTCACTTCCTCTTTTACCGCTGTGGGTGTGGAGGGAGATATAAGGTTCTGTTTCTAGCTCTTCTGGCTGCCTCGACCATAGGCACATCGTGCTGTTGTAGAGTTTCTCTGATGTTATCCTTCCATCTTGTTCTTGTCTTCTCTTTCCATGTATGCTTTGTATAGTATGGTGTCACAAGGCATTCTCTCTAAGTGGGCAAACCATTTCACTTATACAAGTGCAGCGTCTTAAAATGTTCAGAAAAGATATATGTCTCGTGCAACCTCGTAAGGCCGCGACGCTTCAAAAGGCGCTAAGAGGATAAGGAACACACACCTTCAAGAGGTGGATCGCGGCAGTAATTGTAACTGTAACTCTGAATAAGATTCAGAAGATGTAGCAGGAGACTCAATACCATCACCAGACCTGCAAATGGCGCCCATATCGAAGTGTACTCATATAACTCTGAAACGTTGACGGTTTCTGAACATTTGAAGACAATATCTAGGCTCTATAATAAACAACAATGGAGACTGTTCGACAGAAATTAAAAGGAGCATGGTCATAGCAATACAAAGATTGAACAGCTTTAAAAGTCTATGGTTAAGCACCAGCAAGGAGATCAAAATTAGAATTTTGAGAGCATGCACCTTCCCTGTGGCTACATACGGATGTGAGTTGTGGACTATCTCTCAGTCCTTAAGAAAAAGAATAGGGGCTTTTGAGCTGGAATGCTATAGAAAGATTCTCAGAATATCTTGGACAAAGAAGATGAGAAATATTGACATCTTAAAAGATCTGAACATCAATAAAGATTGGCTAATAAACAGCTCCTTTTTTCGAAAACTGAAATATTTTGATCATATCAAGCGCCACGACGGATTGGACAAAATTACAACAGAAGGCATGGTACCAGGAAGGAGGGGCAGGGGCCGACCGACACGAAGATGGGCACAGGATATAATTGACTCCTTGAGTATGAAAGTGCATGAGGCGGGAGAACTGGCGAAAAACCGAGTTTCTTTCAGGCAGACTGTGATGAGAGCGACGTTCTGCAAAGGACCTGCTACATGATGATATGCGGATATCCATTTAATACTTCATTTTATATTAAGAGTTTAAAAATCTTGGCAATCATTATTGATGTTCCTGTATTACAGCCAAGTTTAGATATCCCAGTTCAGACAGATTTCACAGACAGCAAACCACGGATTAACTCGTTACCTTGCATTGTGCAGGGTTTACAGGCAGACAATATTCTGAGCCATCGGAACAAAATGCTGATCTATCATCGGGGTTCTGTTTGGCCATCCTGGAGGGTCACTGTCGTCTTTGGATTTCTGATAGCTGCAGTATGTTGCAACGAAGCATGCAAGGAAAACTGTCTACTTTTGAATGCACACTGTCCAAGTATCGGCGATGACCATTGGCCAGTCTTGCCTCAGTCCAGCGCTAGAGGCCACTTTCCCGAAGAAGACTGCATCAATGAAGTCGAAACGTGTATCTATTCCTGTTATAATTAATGCCCATGCTTGAACTGCCTGAAACAATTGCCGGATGTGATCAAGATTTGTTACAAGATTTAATTTCAAAATTAAAACAAATTTTGGACTTCATTAAGACATCAATCTAGTATTATGTATTTAGTATTTTTGTTGTGTAGTCTGGGTGGTGGAGGCATTAGTACATTTGTTAAAAACGAACGTTATCAAAATGCTCACTTGGACCAGTAAAATTGGTTTTTGGTCTTTTTCTAAATTGAAAGAAAAGCAGCTTATTTTAATATTTCTTTCCCCCACTCCCCTTTTCACAAAAGACCCGGTCGACGTCTGTGGCTTAGTCGATGCAAACCAGGTTTGTAATTCAAATACGCCTAGTCAATCCCAGATGCAGGCGATTTGACAGTGTTGTTTTTGACAGAGATGACAGTTCAGTAAGCGAAGGCAAACTATAAAACGTAAAACTGCCTAGTCAAATCACGAACACGCAAATTGTGCCGGGATTAGTTCTGCAACGTCCTGTAAAGGATACGCAACTATAGTCCGTTACAGATGACCTGTGTAATTACAGTTTTTTTTTAAATGTAGTAATCGCTCGGTGTTAAGTTGTTGAAATTTGGTATGCAATCTATTATCTATTAATAATCTTGCCTTTCTAAGATTTTTTTTTTTATGTAAAGAAACGTCTAGTTTTTATTTTGCCACACTTGCCGTGCAAAAAAGGATTTAAAGGAAACAGTCAGCATATTTACAGTTCACTGAATAGCGGGAACTTTTCAAAACATCAGATTTCACGCTTGCCATAGGTGTTTCACACACAGATGGTTATCTCGAGCATACGTCTTTTGTGAGGCTGCAGTTTTCATTGTATAAGTGATAGGCTATAAAATAAAATAAAAAACTCACCATGCATAGCTTTAGATGTAAATGATTTCCAAACAATTTCTGTGATTTTGTCAGTTATTGTATTTTCTATCGTTTAGGGGTACACAGATGTTTGGTCAAACGAAGATTTAAAAAAAATTAACAGCCTTAAGAAAACAGCAGAACTTGTGCAATTGTAAACTACAAAATCATAACCACATGGGAAATCTAAGGTCACATGCACACATTCGTTTAATCATTCAGCACAAGAGTTATCAAAATATTTGTTAAAGTGGGATTGCTAACAGAGGCAAATCTCAGAACCTCTGTCAACCCTTAAACACAGCTACATCAGAGCACCTTACAGCTACTAGGTAACCTGCATAAACTTATTAAATTAGGCCAGTATTCAAATAATGAAGGGGTTGGATGCAACAGAGAGGTGTTTTCTGCTACACATGTTTCATTTACATTGGACACCGAAAGTAATCAGCAATTTGGAGAAAACTTAAGAAAGTAGAACAATGTGCGCATGTGTACCCAGATGCTTTCCTTATTATTGATTAAAAATATTATTAATTTTATTGTTGCTGTTGTTGCATTTTCACTAGTTTTTAACCCTTTTAAATCGTCATAAATAGAATTCGATTGTCGATACGTGTAGTTTCTTTTTTAAACACTTGGTGTCACCAACTGGAAAGAAAAGGCCAACCATAGAGATGAATGAAGAGGGCTGATATCTGCAGCAATGAAACTCACGGGCTCGGAATGCTGAAGAAGGAGGAGAAGAAGAAGAAGAAGAAGAAGAAGAAGAAGAAGAAGAAGAAGAAGAAGAAGAAGAAGAAGAAGAAGAAGAAGAAGAAGAAGAAGAAGAAGAAGAAGAAGAAGAAGAAGAAGAAGAAGAAGAAGAAGAAGAAGAAGAAGAAGAAGAAGAAGAAGAAGAAGAAGAAGAAAAAGAAGAAGAAGAAGAAGAAGAAGAAGAAGAAGAAGAAGAAGAAGAAGAAGAAGAAGAAGAAGAAGAAGACGAAGAAGAAGAAGAAGAAGAAGAAGATCCTTGTAGTTTAAGAAATTTAAAGTACACGTGCACAACAATACGCACAGGCATCCGATCTTACTACCAAGAGACAAGGGGAAATTACTAGAAGCACATCTGAATCAAGCTTCGGGATTGCAGAATAAAAGATTGACTCGCAATGATTAAAAGGGAAACAATTTGGATGAGAATCAAGCAGGAGAAATCGGAGAAACTTCGTTTAAAAAAACTATAACACAGTTATATTAGTAACCAGCTGTTCGGCGTGTGTGTATGTGTGGGTGGTTGCTGAAAGTTGTTTCTGATGTTACGATAAAACCCTACAATAGCAATATTTTTAACACCTTGTTTTTAGGCAATAAACAAAGATTGTAAATAACTTAGTTTTTTTAAGTTTTCTTCTGTAATAAAAGAAGTCTACACATGATTCAATCTATACATATGATTTCATCCACACGCGTGATTCTATCTACACATGATTCCATCCATAATGATTCCATCTTCATATGATTCCATCCACACATGATTTCATCTACACATGATTCCATCTATTTATATGATTCCATACACACGACTCCGCCCCCCCCCCTCACACACACACAGACAGAGGCACACACAAACACAACACACACATATATACGAATCCATCCACACATGATTTCATCAATATACATAATTCACTCTGCACAGTGATTCAGTCTACACTACGATTCCGTCTCTTTACATAATTCACTCTGCACAGTGATTCAGTCTACAAGTATGACTCCGTCTACGCAGTGTATGCTTCCTCTGTCGAAATATCAGTCTGGTAAGCCGTATCCCAGAATTCCTGATCACAGAATTCGCAGCCTAACCAGGACCGTCGACACAAGGAAAACATTGAAAGAGAGGGGGGAAGGGGAGTTGAATGACAGCCCACTATATATAATATACATTTTCAGGAAAGGGGGGGGCTCTGGTATCCCAAGCCTCGTTTAAGTGTCTCCAAAAAGTAATAATACTAATGATGATGATAATAGTAATAATGGCTTATGGAAAAAAATATAAACAAATTATATATAAACAAAAACTTAAAAATTCAACTTCTTTACTAGTCTTAGAGGGACAGCTTAGACACATTACAAAGTTGTCAGTTATTGTTTGATTTGGGGGAAGAGGGGGGGGGGGGGGTGTCTCAAAGTGTCTTAAACCCCAGGTTTCGGTGCCCCCGACTCCTAAACTAATATTTCTAATATTGATCGTTTCTTTTATCTATTTCTGGACTCTGTCTCTGCTCAAATGATATTGATTGTCTCTATTGTTGCTGGAAACTAGCCCTATTCAATTCTCTAACGCATTAATATCCGTATGATTATCTTTCTTTGCATGTATTTGGGTACGGATAAGGTCAGCGGGATTTTATCCTTGCTGGTATTAAATATCACTACTTTTTGTTTTGTTTGTTTATTCAACGGATTAACATCATGACACACGGGTGTAACACATTAGTGCTCCGTTCTACTACTAACGCAAGCCTTAGTCCGAAGAATCATAATTTATGCTCATGTTATGAGAAAAGGGAAACTGGAGCAAATGGTAACCACTACAAAGTTTTGCTGAAGAAAAAAAAAAAAAAAAAAAAAGAGATAGAAGAAGACAGCGTGAGAAGATTCTGGACAGTCTTTTGTCATATCATGGATGGTCGTCCCTACAGGAACTAATACATGCTGCTGATGAATGCCGATTCTGGAGAGCCATGAATGCCCACACCAGTCGGCAAGCCAGTTAAGGATGATGTTGATTATTCTGATATTCTTTGTAGAACAATCTTCACTCTAGCCTGCAGCACAACCACAACCTTCATCATTATCATCAGGCTGTGTATGATACATCGAACGGGTAGTGTATCTCCTAATTCTGTTCCACCCAGTGGAATGTTTTTTCTCTTCCAAATCTTGAATGAAATCCTGTGCAGCACTTTCGGCCTCTCTTACCAACGTTCGTTTTAGAGTAAGTAAGTAAATTATACCCCACCAGGACATCACATAGTGGCTCGCCGCGGATTGGAAGGTCGTGGGTTCGCTTCCTGGAGGAGCAGGACTTTTAATCAAAAATGACCTTGGCCCTCAGATTGACCCAGCCTTGAGTGTGTACCGGGTGCAGTCCCAGGAAGTAGAGGCGGCCGGCTTGATACTGACCACATCACCAATCTTGTGCCAATTGGTCTATAAATATATAGGTCTAGCCCTATATGCCCTATACGGCTAATGGCGTGGAGAAGAATCCTTTACTTACTTTTTTAGGACAACACATAAGCGATAAAAACCCGGTGACACATAATGCCACCATGCGGATGAGGATCAGTCATGTAGAGGTCCGGGAAACCCCGTTCAGCTGTTAGGCCATATTTCAGACCCGGCTATATTTAAGGCCCCCGCCAAAAGCCAGGATGGGGCTTCAAATAACGAAAAATTGCATCGCACATGGGGAACGACTAACATTAAACATTGTCATTCGTTTTACTTTGATCTTAACGAACGATCTTGTGGACCTTGACACCACATTATTATTTAAAGAATTATCGTTTGATTTTTGATATTCTGTTTTCTTTGTTTCTGCTCAAGGAAATCTATCATCATGCGTGCAGCAATCCTAGCCTGTCTTATAGTGATTGCATCGGCCTCACAGATATTCGACGACTGCACCAAAAAGTGTCACCTGGACCCACAATGCTTGATGGCCAAGGTGAGGCATTTTATTATGTTGACCTACCAGTTACAGATCCAATGTCCAGAGCAGCTCAAATGTTGCATGGCGTGTTTGGCTTCGGGCAAGCATTAGCGAAGAGTCTTGTGTTCAACAGTCACATGGGCGTTTTTAAGTAGGGGAAATTGGTACAACGATGAGACGAGACGAAGATTACCATTGTAAATGTAACATGAGAGAAGTCGTTGCAAGTTAGTATACAATTTACTAGTAAATTTATGTTTTCAAGTTCTACGTGAAGATAATACTAGTGTGATATGAGAACAGTCACATACACATTTTTATATACTTTTACTTTTATTGATACCTTTTTGAAGTACATAACAATTCCTATAAATGGATCTAGGAGTCGGCAAAAATTAACTAAATCTGATGAATATTACCAAATGTATGCTCAAAGAAAAGTTCTTAAAGTCTATACCTAGCACAATGGTCACAACTTATGACTGAATGAAGAACTTATTCTTTCGAAGTCAGAGTGCATTTGTCTGAGAAGCATAAACACCTATTCGCATTTATTTTTACAACTAATGTCACTGGAAACGTCACTAGAGAAAATTCATACACACATAAAATTACTAAGTAAATTTATGTATTCAAAGTTAATGTGAAAAATAATAAATTTTTGTGACACGAAAACAGATGCTTCAAAACAGTAGTTCGTCTAATTTGTGTATTTAAAGTTTACCTAAAGATAAAAGCCATTGGGATTGCACATGAAAAGGTCAAATAAAAATTGTATACATACATCTTTTGCAAATCAGCCAGATGAAGTGCTCTTTTCACGTCTCTGGCGAATCGGGCATATGGTCTTCTTCGGTTGTCATACTGCTTGTGTTGTAAAGCGTTGCAGAAAGACAGAGAGAGAGACGCTAGATGTAATTTCCTGTCTTTTGTTAATTACCCAATTTGTGTTAGTGTCGTCTTGCGTTTCTGCAGTGTCCCTTTTACTCCCTCCATCCATTTCGTTTTTGGTCAGCATCTTGCCCTGTAGCCTGCTACTCTCATGTTGTAACGCTCTAGCTGCTGGCTGATTTATTCCATTCTCACCACATTACCAAACTATTTGGTTCTTTGATGTTGTATGAAATTATTTACCATTACTGTGCCTCCCATATTTGTTACTTCTTCATCGCATTTTTTAACATATTTAATTTCACATTTTGTTATATTACATTTATGTTTTTCTAGAACTGTCCCTGATTGGCATTGTTAGCACAACGTTTGTACGAATAGGGACATATAATACTTGATCTATATTTGTTCTACCCATTGGCTCTCTATTGTCGATGTGTTTAACATCCCACAGGCTGTGTTTTACTTCGCTGGTAACAATTTCAGGTTGAGACTATCCGGGAGCCAAGGTCAATGTCACAGCTCTCCATCAACCTGAGTCAGTAGACATTTTTTGTTTTTCATAATTGTGTAACCACACACGTAAAAAAGTTTTGGGACTCCCGAACTTCGGAAACAATGGCTGGAGTCTCTTAGCAAGTCTGGCAGAAATCGGTTTCATTTTTGTCTGAGGTAAGGGGTAATGAATGAGCGGGCTGGCTTGCTGGCAGGGCCGCAGTAGGTACAGGACCAGCTAGGAACCGAGCCGATGTTTTCATTGCTTTCAATGGGCAGGACGAGTAGATGATTCAGGAGACGACGGTGAATCTACAAGAGCTCATTTAAAACAAAGGAATTGCCAGACATAAATACTATACGGGTAGTTTAGTAGAATAGTAAGTAAACCGAAACCTAACTGGTTTTAACGACTGAATGTTTACTCTACCAGGCCATCACAGTGAGCGATAAACACCTGGTGACACAAAGTGCAACAATTCGGATGAGGATCACTCGTGGAGAGGTCCCAGAAACGCCCCTTTAACCGTTAGGTTATGTCCGGCTCTCTAGCGTAGTTGGCTAAGCCGGATTGCGCTGTGACCGGGTGACGAACTCCTTGTGGTCCGGGATTCACCCCCAGGGGTAGGCAAAAAAGCCACATTTCTCCCAGATTTACGGTATTTACAGTGGAATCAAGGCCGAAAGGTTAAGATATCCATAATACCGAGCCTAAGGGTTAACAACTAAAACAAACAAACAACCTTTAGGTTATATAAGGGGCCCCAGAAACAACCAGGATGGGGCTTCAAAATAACGAAAAGTTCACTCGCACGGGGAGGGAATTATAAAACTGGTTTTAGCTGCAATAGGTTAAGCACCGGCAATAGTCAGCTAAAACCCACAGAGATAGGAGTTAAGAGAGCTGGACCAGACCGGGACCCAGAGCCCCAAGTACCACCCCGGACTTAGGAAGACAAAGAACCGGAATATCATGTGTGACTTCACACCACAAAGAATAGGAAACCAAATAAGATAGCCAAGGAACCTTCCTTCATACAGCTGGCCTCCGGGCAGCTGAAAAAGGATCAAGTTTAGAATTTTTGTTGAACAATTGGAATTGGAATTGGAACACGTTAAGGTATATGCTGAAGATAGGATCCGATCGCTTATGGACTTGACAGATATACGATAAGGATAAACTGTAGATTAACTAACTAGCTAACGTATAAAGTATTTGTAAATTTATTTCTGTTTTAAAAAACCTTTCATTTTCTCATATACTCCATAAGCATACACTAGATTATTTTATGTCTATAAAGTATGCTGCTAACGTAACCACTTTCACTACAACTGCTTATTTTATAACACATAAACAGTGCCTGTATTTTAAAGCTGACTGATTCTACTACTGTTCTACTTTTTGACTGATTTTAAATCTGTTATGGATCTTAAAATCACTAATTTCTGGACACTAAGCTAATTTTGACACCCACTAGCTTCGAATATTTTGCAAATTGCTATTTTATTATTATTACGACAGCCTTGCTAGGACATCTTGTTATTAAATTATGTGACTTTTACAATTATGTTGTTTTTCTCTTTGACATTGTTTAACAGATTACTAAAATTAAACATTTTCAAGAGTTTCTTCGCTTAACTATTGAAATAAAGGTAGTCTTTAAAAAAAATAATTGTTTAAATTGTTTCGAGTTATTTTAAAATGTAAATAATGTACGTATGTATTTAAATACATACAGTGTTTGTGTATCTACAGTAAATGTAAATAACCTGTGTGTGTTTGGTACGAAATATAGTTAACTCAGATATGTATTTCGTCTTCGTTTTCATCAAAAAAGAACTACAGTGCACTTCATGATCGACGAGTATCTGTGTGGTACAGAAGCCCATAAGAGATTATCTGTTGATGTTTGCAGAGGTGATCTTTCGGCCTGTGATATGTATTTCGTATTCGTTTTCAACACAGAAGGACTATGGTGCACTTCATGATCGACGAGTATCTGAGTGGTACAGAAGCCCATAAGAGATTATCTGTTGATGTTTGCAGAGGTGATCTTTCGGCCTGTGAGAGGAGAAAACACATATAATATAAAATACTGAAAACCAATACCCGGAAAGAATGATGCAGCAGGGATTGCCGAAGGCTCCGGGCGTCACCCGAGATGAGGGCTGCCAACATTATTTTGCCAGCAGTAAGAAATATATTATTTTCAAAGTACCAAAATACACTAAAAGGTACCAAAATATTCATTTAAAAGAAAAAGACAGTGACAAAGTCTTTGAACGCGGGCGCGCGCACACACATACACACACACACACACATGTATAAACTGGTTTACCTTATAAGTGATCAGATCTGATATTCTTTGTCCATTACATGATATTCCCTTTTTCTTTCGCTCAGTTTGTTGAAAACCTTTTGTGGCTGCTTCCAGTCGCTGCAATTAATGTCCTGCAACAAAAACTGTGATCTCATCAATGCATTTATAGTTAAAGGCTTTGAAAAAGAGCGAGTAAAAAAATAATATAATATTGTTAAGAAGAAAGAAAAACTCGCTGTGCAGCCGTTGAGGAATCATCATCAAGTGCCTTGCCAGGCGTTTATATATCTTCTCAGATCTCTGGTTTTTGTGTTCTGGATTAATTACACTGATGATATTCCTCCATGCCATTGTCTAAAGCCTCCGCCATCATTTCTCTTGGTGGTCTTTCCAGTCGTCGCGATATTCTCTAGGGCTC
Organism: Candidula unifasciata; assembly: GCA_905116865.2. NCBI lineage: Eukaryota > Metazoa > Mollusca > Gastropoda > Stylommatophora > Geomitridae > Candidula > Candidula unifasciata. Next base: position 358,488 of record CAJHNH020000780.1, read on the forward strand.
CTTATCTCATCACATGACTAAAGAACTTTGTTGAGGATTTGTTTTTATTTTTAGTACATCCTCTCACACAAGGTCACCATTTAAAATACGAATGCAACATTTCTCAAGCATACCAAACTATTGGGACTGGTATCCAAAAGTACACTTTTGCTTAGCAAGGGTCAAACAGTACTAAATTTGTACAAAAGTACCAACTTCGGCAGCCCTGCTAGAGACTTGGGAGCAGGGCTGCCAATAGTGAGATTTTATCCCCGGATCTAGGTTTTTATTTGACGCCTTGGGGGCAAATTTTGAAATCTTGGTTAAAAAAAAATATATCTTTATATAAAAGTGGGCAAATGTCTCGTTTCGTAACTATAAAATTTTTACTTTTTAACAATCTGGGTTTGTGTGTGTGTGTGTGAGCTTATGTAATGATTGTCGGCACTGTGGCTAAGTCGATGCGAACGCTTTGTAATGACGGGATGCCGGGTTCGATCCCAGCTGCGGGCCATGCGCCTTTCGTTGGTTTCGACAGTGGTATCAGGGGGCCGACCGTCCAGAGGAAATGACAAGCTACTGGACGTAAATTTGCCTAGAAAAACCAAACCACAGCTAGGGGCTGCTGTGGTTGGTTCTGCAACATCCTGTAAAGGATACGCTACTAACCTTATGTATTGCTTGGTTTTTTATTCAGCTTAGCATTAGCTAAAAAAAATCTTATTGGCAGAGCGGCTCGGGTGGAAAACGAGTAGTTCACCAGATGAAACAAGGGGGCGATCTGTGTGGAGACTCTTCGCTGGCTGTTGAGAAGGAAGACGGAGCTAATATGGGGTTGACCCAAATACTATTATCTCGAATCTATTCCCAGATGAAACTCTAGGGGAAAGTCATGGCTGAGTGCTTATTTCTGGATTTTAGCCCGTTCCCAAACTTGTGTTTTTGTGTGTAAATATGTTTTACATATCTGACTTAGATACTCGAAACCATGACCATTCAGGAAGCAGACAAGCATGCTTACCACTCGACCACAGCAACTCCCACCAATACCCCAGTGGTCTCAAAGATGAACAAGTTAATCGCTAGACAATTAGTTGCTTGAATGTTTTAATTTAAGAGAATCGCGGACACGTTTTTAAACAGTGCGTTCAACAGCGTCCTCTTTGATATGTTATGCCAGCTTGCAATCAATGCAGCCAATACTTGATACTTGAAACTGTTATCAGTGGGTCTAATCAGCGGCAATGGATCGATGCCTCAACAGTAAATACCTATTGATTGGTTGGGCCTCTGGGAAACACAAATTGCAAGTAAGCACGCCTGAGGTTATGAAATCAATTTTCTGTGATTGAATGCCAGCATGCCAATTGCTGGGTTTGGAACATATGAACCATTCGGATTTCTGAGCTCCGGTAAGATTAAAAGAACGTGTGTCAGGAGACACGTCTGGTGTTAGCCTCTATGATCCTCTATGGCCAAGGGCTTGATCCGTGTAGATTGGTTGTTTCCACCAAACCATTCTTAGCTGAGCTCC
>CAJHNH020000780.1:365000-370000 GCA_905116865.2 Candidula unifasciata
GAGGGTACTGTATTAAAGGGTCGCCACAACATAAGGAACTGTATTAAAGGGTCGCCACAACATAAGGAACTGTATTAAAGGGTCGCCACAACATAAGGAACTGTATTAAAGGGTCGCAACAACATAAGGAACTGTATTAAAGGGTCGCCACAACATAAGGAACTGTATTAAAAGGTCGCCACAACATGAGGGAACTGTATTAAAGGGTTGCCACAATATAAGGAACTGTATTAAAAGGTCGCCACAACATGAGGGAACTGTATTAAATGGTCGCCACAACATAAGGAAACTGTATTAAAGGTCGCTACAACATAAGGAACTGTATTAAATGGTCGCCACAACAGAAGGAACTGTATTAAGGGTCGCCACAACAGAAGGAACTGTATTAAGGGTCGCCACAACAGAAGGAACTGTATTAAAGGGTCGCCACAACAGAAGGAACTGTATTAAGGGTCGCCACAACTTAACGAACTGTATTAAATGGTCGCCACAACAGAAGGAACTGTATTAAGGGTCGCCACACCATAAGGAACTGTATTAAGGGTCGCAACAACATAAGGAACTGTATTAAAGGGTCGCCACAACAGAAGGAACTGTATTAAATGGTCGCCACAACAGAAGGAACTGTATTAAATGGTCGCCACAACAGAAGGAACTGTATTAAGGGTCGCCACACCATAAGGAACTGTATTAAGGGTCGCAACAACATAAGGAACTGTATTAAAGGGTCGCCACAACATAAGGAACTGTATTAAGGGTCGCCACAACATAAGGAACTGTATTAAAGGGTCGCCACAACATAAGGAACTGTATTAAGGGTCGCCACAACTTAACGAACTGTATTAAATGGTCGCCACAACATAAGGAACTGTATTAAAGGGTCGCCACAACAGAAGGAACTGTATTAAATGGTCGCCACAACATAAGGAAACTGTATTAAGGGTCGCAACAACATAAGGAACTGTATTAAAGGGTCGCCACAACAGAAGGAACTGTATTAAAGGGTCGCCACAACACAAGGAACTGTGTTAAAGGGTCGCCACAACATAAGGAACTGTATTAAGCGTCGCCACAACATAAGGAACTGTATTAAAGGGTCGCCACAACATAAGGAACTGTGTTAAAGGGTCGCTACAACATAAGGAACTGTATTAAAAGGTTGCCACAATATAAAGAACTGTATTAGGAGTCGCCACAACATAAGGAACTGTATTAAGGGTCGCCACAACTTAACGAACTGTATTAAATGGTCGCCACAACATAAGGAACTGTATTAAGGGTCGCCACAACTTAACGAACTGTATTAAATGGTCGCCACAACTTAACGAACTGTATTAAATGGTCGCCACAACTTAACGAACTGTATTAAGGGTCGCCACAACTTAACGAACTGTATTAAATGGTCGCCACAACATAAGGAACTGTATTAAGGGTCGCCACAACTTAACGAACTGTATTAAATGGTCGCCACAACATAAGGAACTGTATTAAAGGGTCGCCACAACATAAGGAACTGTATTAAAGGGTCGCCACAACATAAGGAACTGTATTAAAGGGTCGCCACAACATAAGGAACTGTATTAAAGGGTCGCCACAACATAAGGAAACTGTATTAAGGGTCGCAACAACATAAGGAACTGTATTAAAGGGTCGCCACAACACAAGGAACTGTGTTAAAGGGTCGCCACAACATAAGGAACTGTATTAAGCGTCGCCACAACATAAGGAACTGTATTAAAGGGTCGCCACAACATAAGGAACTGTATTAGGGTCGCCACAACATAAGGAACTGTATTAAAGGGTCGCCACAACATAAGGAACTGTATTAAAGGGTCGTCACACCATAAGGAACTGTATTAAAGGGTCGCCACAACATATGGAACTGTATTAAAGGGTCGCCACAACATAAGGAACTGTATTAGGGTCGCCACAACATAAGGAACTGTATTAAAGGGTCGCCACAACATAAGGAACTGTATTAAAGGGTCGCCACAACATAAGGAACTGTGTTAAAGGGTCGCCACAACATAAGGAACTGTATTAAGCGTCGCCACAACATAAGGAACTGTATTAAAGGGTCGCCACAACATAAGGAACTGTGTTAAAGGGTCGCCACAACATAAAGGAACTGTATTAAGGGTCGCCGCAACATAAGGAACTGTATTAAGCGTCGCCACAACAGAAGGAACTGTATTAAAGGGTCGCCACAACATAAGGAAACTGTATTAAAGAGTCGCCACAACATAAGGAACTGTATTAAGGGTCGCCTCAACATAAGGAACTGTATTAAGGGTCGCCACAACATAAGGAACTGTATTAAAGGGTCGCCACAACATTAGGAACTGTATTAAAGGGTCGCCACAACATTAGGAACTGTATTAAAGGGTCGCCACAACATAAGGAACTGTATTAAAGGGTCGCCACAACATTAGGAAGGTTGAGAGCCACTGATCTTGCCTAGAGAACCTGCAAGAGAGCTAAGTGGTTCTCTCCAGCCATGTACATACGTTATCGTTCTCTCCAGCCATGTACATACGTTATCGTTCTTATCCAGGAATGTACATACGTTATCGTTCTCTCCAGCCATGTACATACGTTATCGTTCTTATCCAGCCATGTACACACGTTATCGTTCTTATCCAGCCATGTACATACGTTATCGTTCTCTCCAGCCATGTACATACGTTATCGTTCTTATCCAGCCATGTACACACGTTATCGTTCTTATCCAGCCATGTACATACGTTATCGTTCTCTCCAGCCATGTACATACGTTATCGTTCTCTCCAGCCATGTACATACGTTATCGTTCTCTCCAGCCATGTACATACGTTACTGTTCTAAGTATTTACTTATGTATTTTATATTATTTCAAATTTATTGTTTTTGTTGTTGTTGCTACTCAGCACATAATAATAATAATCATAATATTAAAAGTAATAATAATAATATAGAATATTCTTCTTCTTATACTCCATGACGTGTGGCGTTGGTAGTCATGTCTATCCACAACCTTCTGTCTCGTGTACTTTCAATCATCTCTGACACATATTATGTTTCCTGCCTTGATGTCAAACCGTCCAGCATCTGTTCTCTCGGTCTCCCTCTGCCTCTCCTCCCCTCAACTTTCCTACCTTCATTCAGCCACTGAATTGTCATGGTAATTTTATTCTAACAATTGCCAGTCGTCGCTGTCTGTGGATTGGACGTTGCTAAGGCCCCACTTTCTGCCGGGAAAGGGTTCGATTCCCGCTGCAGGCGATTTGGTAGCGGTCCACCTAGTATTGGTTTTGACAACTGTATCGAGATACGACCGTTCACAAACAATGGCAAACTACTGAATGTAAATGTGCCTTGAAAAAAAACCACAGCACCCCCCCCCCACCCCATCCCCCCTTTTTCACAATTAAAGAAAAAAAAATTGCGGGGATTGGTTCTGCAAAGTTCTGCAAAGGATATGCAACTAAATGCTTGTCAACCACTTAGCATTGCGGTGTCGTAGTTACTAAGTGTACAGCCCAGGTTAACCATACGTAAATATGTATGTAAGTTGTACCCATCAGGACATCACACAAAGCGATAGACACCAGGTGACATAAAGTGCCCCTGTGCAGATGAGGATCACTCGTGAAGAGGTCCGAGAAACCCCGTTCAGTCGTTAGGCCATATTTATGGCCTGGCTATATTTAATGCCCCAAGCGAAAGCCAGGGTGGGGCTTCCAATAACAAAACATTGCATTTCCGTGTGGGTTCCAGGGCCCTATTAAAGGGAAAACAAGAACAGACCCACTGCCTACCCAAAAATCATGTAGTAAGAGTCGACTAATTGGGAGCTTCCTTCAAAGTCGGAGTGCATCTGTCTTCGAGGCAAGGAACCAACAGTCTGCATACACATTAGTGAGATCTGTCAAACGGATGCACACTCAACACTCAGGATCTGGAACAGGACTGCAGTCCAGAAGTGGACGAACAACCAGAACTTTTCGCCCTAGTTTACAACCGGTGAACGCGAAGAAAAAGAAAATGAAGAAGAAGAAACGTTGCCTCTTACATGGGGACAACTAACTCATTTTAATAATAAATCCACCATACATTTAAACACAGTAAATATTGAAGTAAAATAATTTCATCTTTTACTATTTCAGTTACAGAAAGTTGATGTTGCACATTTGACATCCAAAAGAAGGTTGTAGTTAGATCAACAATCTTGTGTCTGACCAAGTAAAGATAATGTGGTACAGTAGAATTCGAACATAAAATATTCTGAGAAGGCGATATAATTAAAAATCTTTGGAGTTCCAGAACTTCTCTCTCTTGTTGTACCCCACCAGGACATCACACAAAGCGATGAACACCCGGTGACACAAAGTGCCACCATGGGGATGAGGATCACCCGTAGATTGGTCCCAGAAACCCCTTTTAGCCGTGATGGCCATATTTATGACCCTGCTATATTCAGGGCTTTCGGCAATAGCCAGGATGGGGGCTTCAAATAACGAAAAACTGCATCCCACATGGGAAAGACTGTGCCAGTTTTTTTATAACAATTGCTCCCTCTGAAAATAATGGAAACTAAATTAATTTGTTCTGCGGCTCAACAATTCATATTTTAAAGTTAATTTAATAAAAACAGTAACAGACGATGATCATATATGAAGAGAAAGAACAGTCATTGATAAAACAGATGTAAACCTATTGCCTTTTCTGTAGCTTGATAAAAGAGGTGACATAGCACATAGAAGTGGGAGGAGCAAGGGGGCTTTAGGAAGTTTATTGTTTGGCAGGGAACCGCGGTGGTCTAGCAGGCTAGACCCTCGCCTGCGGATCGGAAGGTAGTGGGTTTGGCTCCTTACGGGAGTCGGAATTTTTTTTATAAAGCGACCTTTGCTTCCAGGTTGACCCAGCCTTGAATAGGTATCAGGTACAATCTTGGGAAGCAAAGGCGGTAGGTGTGTTGTTGACCAAATCACCCACTTTTGGATTCCAAAGCGTTCTGGAGC
>CAJHNH020000780.1:372500-427500 GCA_905116865.2 Candidula unifasciata
CACTTCAAAAAAATAATACAATGATAAATAAATAATCACTCACAACAAGCGAAAAAAAATACGTTTGAATATCTTATGTATACAATGATATGCAAGCAATATTTTACGGAAAATATACATAAAGATACACACAAATGTATGGTAGTTATCATTCAAAATAATATGAAGTACTCATATATTTACTATCAAAACAATTAATTAAACGTGTTTATAATCTATTACCAATGAGATATCACAAACATACACACACAGACACACATACACACACACACACACTCTCTCTCTCTCTCTCTCTCTCTCTCTCTCTCTCTCTCTCTCTCTCTCACGCGTGAAAAAAACGATAACATCCAAAAACATTTTTAGAAAGTAAATTTTGTAATTATATTAAAAATAACAGCACAATCGCCAGTTTAAAGTAACTGTAATGATCCCGACCACAGTTAAAATGGGAATATCCGACATTATATGTAGAGCAACACAAAGCAGAGGAATGGTCGTAGACCACGAAGCAGACCAAGAAGACGACGGAAAGATAATGTCCAGACAGACATGCAAACACTTGGTAACAGTAACTGGAAAGAGAAGGCCAACCAGAGAGGTTAATGGAGGCGGGTGATATCTGCAGCAATGAACTTCAAGGGTTCGAAATGCTGCAGAAGAAGAAGAAGAAGAAGAAGCAAAAGAAGAAGAAGGAGGAGGAGAAGAAGAAGAAGAAGAAGAAGAAGAAGAAGAAGAAGAAGAAGAAGAAGAAGAAGAAGAAGAAGAAGAAGAAGAAGAAGAAGAAGAAGAAGAAGAAAACTGGATAACAAAATGATGGAATGACCATTGTAAAGTAATAAGCACGATTCCCGTTTCAGCGACTGGATCCAATAACAATTTCTTTGGCGGTCAAACATGGTATCTATCAGTTCTAGATGTCCGTTTGCCATACAAGCTGATATAAGTAAAACATCAGAGTGGTCAAACCATTGGATAGCTTCTAAACAAACCCAGTCCAGAGCCGACTGTTGACGGACACAGCGAATATAGCCACTGCTTGAGCCTAATTGTTTTAATTTTCAACCCGACGCTTATTAAATTACTAAATTCAATACAGACTTGAAATTCTTAAGAAATGACTTTGTCTCCCAGGTCGATGTAGTCTTAAATGGGTATCAGGTAAAGTCCTGGGAAGTAAATGTGGCCGTCGTGATACTTACCACGTCATCCGCCTAATGCCATTTGATCTAAAAAAAACAGACATCTAGCACTATATACCTAATACACAGAAAGGGCGTGGAAAAGGGTCTTTTTACTGATTCAATTAAAAAGAAACAATTTTCAAAAAATGTATTTACAAAAATAAGTACTCGACTTCGTTTTTTTCTAAAGACGGCGACTTCATTGCGGAATTTGAGACTTACCTTAGGGTTTAGTTAGAAAACTATATCAGGGTACCACGAAGGATGAATTAACGATGGGGTAAGCGTGTCGCCCGTGTAGTAAATGCATCAAGAAGGACTGAAGTTCCTACTTGTATGCCCGTACATAACATTACATTTGCACATTACAGTGCAAAACTTGCCTCACGTGTTAGACAGCGTTTCATTGGTGTGTTATTCAAATGTACCGTGTTGGGTACAAATCTTCACCTGCACAGTCCTGGCAACAGCACTAGCCAAGCGGTCGTAAATCTTTAGGCTCAAAGAACCCCCCCCCCCACCCCCCCAACCCTTTTTTTTCAAATGCTCATACCGCAAACGTGGTAAAATAAAGGCAGAAATTAGCAGTTTTGACCGTGTTGGGTGGAGGGAGATAATCAGAAAGGCCGAGGAGAGCTGACTGCCTAAAAAGAAGTTCACTAAACATATATGATAACAACAGCGGTCCTGAAACCCCATGCTCCAACTGTGGAAGACCAATAGCACAACACAACTCTATCGTCTGGAAAGATGGAAAGGTGCCAACAGATATTCAGATATTTAAACTGCAGGCTCTGTTTGGAGTAACGTTCCTTGTTTTAAACGTAACAAGACACCGCTCAGTCTGATGTATAGTGGACGGGCAATGCCTTTTTATTATTTTATTTTCTATGCAATCGATTAAAGTGTTGACATCCTTAGCGATGGGAAAACCCGTCTTCATCGATTGGTAGATCAGATGAGGATCAGTCGGTCACCCACATTTCAAACTAAGGAATAATCTAAAAAAAAAAAAAAGTACATTTTCCAGGCCTTATTGCGTATTGGGACTATAGGGCAAAAACTATATATATATATATATATATATATATATATATATATATATATATATATATATATATATATATATATATATATATATATATATTATTTGTGTATATTTGGTACCCACTTAAGGCTGGGTCGAGGTCATTGTTTAAAATAAAATTCGGGCTTTGTCAATAAATAGGTTAGGTAGCCAAAGGATTTATTTCACGAGCTAGCTTGCAGACTGCCGAAATTAGTACTTTCCTAACAAATGTTGCCTTTTTTTACCCTTAGTCTTAGTCGAGCTTTCAACTTTATTGCAATCGGGTCATCCCATATTTGTTCCGTTTCTGTCCAAGCTTAAATCAAATAAAATTATTGAAGTATACCTCACTGTCCCATTTGAAAAACGTGTGAACAAACAATTAGTCCTGGCCCAATCCAGAAATATGAGGAAGCAGCAAATGGACCTGATGTTTTGGTACTGCTCATATATGTTGCAACAATATTTTAAATGTTCGTATTGTACATTGGACACAGTAAATGTTACTGAAGGAAGACAGACGTCAGCTATGCCACAAAAAAGACAGACGACAGTTACGCCACAAGGAAGACTGACATCAGCTACGCCACAAGGAAGAGTCATTTATGCCACAAAGAAGACCGACGTCTGTAATACCACCAGGAAGACCGGCGTCAGTTATGCCACCGGAAGACCGACGCCAGTTATACTACAAAGAAAGACCGACGCCAGTTATACCACAAGAAAGACCGACGCCAGTTATACCACAAGAAAGACCGGTGTCAGTTATACCACAAAGAAAGACCGGCGTCAGTTATACCACAAGAAAGACCGGCGTCAGTTATGTCATTGGTTTTTAAAATTTCTTGTCTTTTTTAAGAAGAACACTACTGAAAAAAAAAAAAAATAGGAATGAAGGGAACTAACAGTGCAAGATCAACAAAATATACTGAAAAACACTAGAAAGTTTTAAATAATAAATTTGGACAAATAAAAAATTTCAGATGAAAATCGCTTTCTTTTCGTATCAACATTTATGCTTAGTGTCTTGGCATTACGTCAGTCCTCTGCAGCTACAGAAAGAGTTTTCTGTTTGCCTAACATTATTAAAATAAAAATAAAAATTTAAACAAAAGAAGCACTTTTCTTTGAGACTCGAATAATAAATGATGATACGTCAATGATATGATGAACAAAGAACTTCAATTCTATCAAATGAATGTAAGCCGCGTGTGTGTGTGTGTATGTGTGTTTGTGTATGTGTGTGTGTTTTTGCTTGTGTGTTTAAACACATTTTAATTATTTTTAGAATCGGGTACCTTTTGGTGTGTTTTGGCACCTTTTTGCAATTCTCATCAAAAACAACATCAAAATAGCAGCCCTGCTGAGCTCACTGCCCGCAAGGGGCTGTCCACGCCCCCCCCCCACTCCCTGCGCCGCTCCAACCCAACCATTATAGAAGTTTTCTTATTTCTTCTTTTTCTTTGCGTTCGGTTTCGTATGTTCAGATCAGACCATCAGGTGGGTTGCCTCTGGCTTTCTTAATTTGATTATACATGTTTTATATTTTCTTATTTGTCATTCGACGAATAATAATTGTATCATTAATATCATCGTGCACTTAAACAAGGTTTGAGCCCATTGATCTTCCCAGCTCTTCAAAAGTACAAAGGGAAAGAGTTTTCCCAAACCCCCCCCCCCCTCCTTTTTTTTAACGTTTTCTTATTGGTGGTGCTCCTTATCTCAACACTATATAAATGGTTGTCTCTCTACACTACATAAATGGTTGTCTCTCTACACTACATAAATGGTTGTATTTATACACTTTATAACTGGTTGTATCTCTACACTACATAAATGGTTGTCTCTCTACACTACATAAATGGTTGTCTCTCTACACTACATAAATGGTTGTCTCTCTACACTACATAAATGGTTGTATTTATACACTTTATAACTGGTTGTATCTCTACACTACATAAATGGTTGTCTCTCTACACTACATAAATGGTTGTCTCTCTACACTACATAAATGGTTGTATTTATACACTTTATAACTGGTTGTATCTCTACACTACATAAATGGTTGTCTCTCTACACTACATAAATGGTTGTATTTATACACTATATAACTGGTTGTATCTCTACACTACATAAATGGTTGTCTCTCTACACTACATAAATGGTTGTATTTATACACTATATAACTGGTTGTATCTCTACACTACATAAATGGTTGTCTCTCTACACTACATAAATGGTTGTTTTTATACACTTTATAACTGGTTGTATCTCTACAATACATAAATGGTTGTCTCTCTACACTACATAAATGGTTGTCTCTCTACACTACATAAATGGTTGTCTCTCTACACTACATAAATGGTTGTATCTCTACACTACATAAATGGTTGTCTCTCTACACTACATAAATGGTTGTCTCTCTACACTACATAAATGGTTGTCTCTCTACACTACATAAATGGTTGTATTTATACACTTTATAACTGGTTGTATCTCTACACTACATAAATGGTTGTCTCTCTACACTACATAAATGGTTGTCTCTCTACACTACATAAAGGTTGTATTTATACACTTTATAACTGGTTGTATCTCTACACTACATAAATGGTTGTCTCTCTACACTACATAAATGGTTGTATGTATACACTATATAACTGGTTGTATCTCTACACTACATAAATGGTTGTCTCTCTACACTACATAAATGGTTGTATTTATACACTATATAACTGGTTGTATCTCTACACTACATAAATGGTTGTCTCTCTACACTACATAAATGGTTGTTTTTATACACTTTATAACTGGTTGTATCTCTACACTATATAAATGGTTGTATCTCTGCACTACATAAATGGTTGTATCTCTACACTACATAAATAGTTGTATCTCTGCACTACATAAATGGTTGTATCTCTGCACTACATAAATGGTTGTATCTATGCACTACATAAATGGTTGTATCTCTGCACTACATAAATGGTTGTATCTCTACACTACATAAATGGTTGTATCTCTACACTACATAAATGGTTGTACCTCTACACTACATATATGGTTGTATCTCTGCACTACATAAATGGTTTTATCCCTACACTACATAAATGTTTGTATCGCTACATTACATAAATGGTTGTATCTCTGCACTACATAAATGGTTGTATTTATACACTTTATAACTGGTTGTATCTCTACACTACATAAATGGTTGTCTCTCTACACTACATAAATGGTTGTCTCTCTACACTACATAAATGGTTGTCTCTCTACACTACATAAATGGTTGTATTTATACACTTTATAACTGGTTGTATCTCTACACTACATAAATGGTTGTCTCTCTACACTACATAAATGGTTGTATTTCTACACTTTATAACTGGTTGTATCTCTACACTACATAAAACTGGTTGTCTCTCTACACTACATAAATGGTTGTATTTATACACTATATAAATGGTTGTATCTCTACACTACATAAATGGTTGTCTCTCTACACTACATAAATGGTTGTCTTTATACACTATATAAATGGTTGTATCTCTACACTACATAACTGGTTGTATCTCTACACTACATAAATGGTTGTCTCTCTACACTAAATGGTGGTTGTTTTTTATACACTTTATAACTGGTTGTATCTCTACAATACATAAATGGTTGTCTCTCTACACTACATAAATGGTTGTCTCTCTACACTACATAAATGGTTGTCTCTCTACACTACATAAATGGTTGTATCTCTACACTACATAAATGGTTGTCTCTCTACACTACATAAATGGTTGTCTCTCTACACTACATAAATGGTTGTCTCTCTACACTACATAAATGGTTGTATTTATACACTTTATAACTGGTTGTATCTCTACACTACATAAATGGTTGTCTCTCTACACTACATAAATGGTTGTCTCTCTACACTACATAAAGGTTGTATTTATACACTTTATAACTGGTTGTATCTCTACACTACATAAATGGTTGTCTCTCTACACTACATAAATGGTTCTATGTATACACTATATAACTGGTTGTATCTCTACACTACATAAATGGTTGTCTCTCTACACTACATAAATGGTTGTATTTATACACTATATAACTGGTTGTATCTCTACACTACATAAATGGTTGTCTCTCTACACTACATAAATGGTTGTTTTTATACACTTTATAACTGGTTGTATCTCTACACTACATAAATGGTTGTATCTCTGCACTACATAAATGGTTGTATCTCTACACTACATAAATAGTTGTATCTTTGCACTACATAAATGGTTGTATCTCTGCACTACATAAATGGTTGTATCTCTGCACTACATAAATGGTTGTATCTCTGCACTACATAAATGGTTGTATCTCTACACTACATAAATGGTTGTATCTCTACACTACATAAATGGTTGTACCTCTACACTACATATATGGTTGTATCTCTGCACTACATAAATGGTTTTATCCCTACACTACATAAATGTTTGTATCGCTACATTACATAAATGGTTGTATCTCTGCACTACATAAATGGTTGTATCTCTGCACTACATAAATGGTTGTATCTCTGCACTACATAAATGGTTGTATCTCTTGTAAATGGTATTGTATCTCTGCATCTCTGGCATCTACATAAATGGTTGTATCTCTGCACTACATAAATGGTTGTATCTCTACATTACATAAATGGTTGTATCTCTACATTACATAAATGGTTGTCTCTCTACACTACATAAATGGTTGTATCCCTACACTACATAAATGTTTGTATCGCTACACTACATAAATGGTTGTCTCTCTACACTACATAAATGGTTGTATCTCTGCACTACATAAATGGTTGTATCTCTACACTACATAAATGGTTGTCTCTCTACACTACATAAATGGTTGTATCTCTGCACTACATAAATGGTTGTATCTCTGCACTACATAAATGGTTGTATCTCTGCACTACATAAATGGTTGTATCTCTACATTACATAAATGGTTGTATTTCTACACTACATAAATGGTTGTCTCTTTACACTACATAAATGGTTGTATCTCTGCACTACATAAATGGTTGTATCTCCACACTACATAAATGGTTGTATCTCTGCACTACATAAATGGTTTATCTCTACAATACATAAATGGTTGTATCTCTACACTTCATAAATGGTTTATCTTTACATAAAGGGTTTTATCTCTCCCCTACATAAATGGTTGTATGTATACACTACATAAATAGCTGTCTGGCTCCCTCTATAATATTTTTCAGCCGTATTTTGTTAGTTTTTTGTTCTGCCCTTCCAATTTTATTTCTCACCTGTCATTTAAATAAATCAATAATCGTTGACTATGTTTACCAGTTACAGGAGGGAAAATCAATAAAAGTTCGTTAAAATTATTATCGCAACATCGCATGCGTTATGGACGGTCCATCGACGTAGAAGCCTTGAGTTTAATTAGGAATTTACACAACAGCACTCGGGGCATTCCCATGCGCGCTCTGTCCTCATTCTCAGCAGCCAAAGGAGAGTTCCAATACTAATGGGACAGGATGTAATCTGGTTATATGTCCAGCTTCCTTTACTTTGAGTGTAGTCAGCCAGTCAGATTAGGGCATTCCCATGCGCGCTCCGTCCTCATCTTCAGCAGCCAGCGGAGAGTTCCAATACTAATTGTACCAGATGTAATCTTGTTAAATGTCCGTCTTGCCTGTCTTCTGAGTGTAGTTAGCCAGTCAGATTCTTTAGTTACACCCAGATGCATCAATCTCTCTAGGCTCTAATAATAATTTTGTTTCTTTTTTTCACTTCGTTACATGTTCCCAAAGTGCCTTGACCACATCTGCCTTGTCAAATTGTATATTAGAAGCCTTATTTTTACTAACATAATTTCAGTCAGGAAGATCTACTTAAATGCACCAGGTTGTATCAAATCTCTTTTGGTCTTAGTCCCCAAAACGTCTAGCCGCTGGTAGTGTCGTAGGAAGCACGAGCTCCACATGCCCAGCGACTAGTCAGCTAAACAGTCTGCTAATGCAAGATAATCGATTTAATTGCATGTTATTTATCCCACGAGGCTATTATTTTACACAGATAGGATGTTCAACGTCCTAGAACAAAGCTTCTCAAACTGTGGATCGTGGCCTTTCTGGGGGTCTCCAGTCCCTTTTACAGGGGTCACCTAAGACCATCGATAGACACATATTCACTGAAGTTATGACAACAACGAAAATAATTGTATGGTTGTGGTTGAGGGAACACAACATGAAAAATTGTATTAAAGGGTGGCACACTAGTAGGCATAAGAACAACTTACTTAAAACGTAGCACATATTATAAAACTCCGCATCTCCAGCGATCATCCCACAGAAATATACAAAACACTTACACCCGTGAACCTAACAGCTAAGTTAGAAAATCAATATACATTTATTAACATATGCATTCGCCCATCAAATGTGTTAAACATGGTCCGGTGGGTTCGTAGCCTGTTTCTTGTTGGCAGAATTTCCACTCGTGAAAATTAGTTTTCGTAAAAGTTGAGTGCTGGTATTCATTATGAAGTGTCTAAAAAAAAAAAGACACCTGTACTTAAACAAAGTAACTATTACAGTAGTCACTGAAAACATGACGCCTAAAAGAAAGTGTTAGTACTGCATACCTGAGTTCTCCAAACTCAAACTGACCGAACCCCCAGGTTTCAGTGTCTCTTTTATGTACGGTTTTAGGGGGTGTGGGGGAGGGGGAACCTTTCCATCATTTGGGACGTTATTTTGTTTTAAACTGTGCTATTGTGACGGACGGGGAGGGGGCGGGAAGGGTTGGGCAACTATCGCAACTTAGCTGTAAACCACAACACAACATGTCTACCGCAAACGCGGGGAAAAGTCGCTCATGCCTGTTAACGGCTCTTGGCCCATCTACACATATTCTCAGCCTCTGCTGTTTTCGAAAAGAGTCTCTCCTGTGACCTCAGCTCAGGCTTTGGGTAAGGGGGGGGGGTGGTGTGTTAGGGCCAGTTCTAAATGTTCTGAGGTTGTTGAAAGCTCTGTAGTCATGTAGTATAAAACACGCGACATCAGCGTTGATGTAATTTGAGGTAAGACAACTTGACACCCCTCCGACGTAGGAGAATTTTAGAAAGTATAAATGAAAGGTCAGACAGT
The DNA here is from genome assembly GCA_905116865.2 of Candidula unifasciata. Lineage (NCBI taxonomy): Eukaryota > Metazoa > Mollusca > Gastropoda > Stylommatophora > Geomitridae > Candidula > Candidula unifasciata. Next base: position 381,916 of record CAJHNH020000780.1, read on the forward strand.
GTGTAAATGAGCCTGAAAACGTGAACAAGACCTATCGCTCTCATAGCAGTCTGCAGTAGAACTTCTACAGCTGTCTCTTGTTTAGCGACACGTTGTCATGGACAGTCCCTAGACAAATTATCGTTACTCAAGCGCTCAGGCTTTTATCTGAAATGAGCCAAACACACGTCAGCTCAAAATAAGCGGGCACAGGTCTCTCCAGGGAAGATCGCTAACTGAATTCTACCGTCTGCCTTCCATAATGATCACTGCGTGTGTATGTGAGTTTCTCGTCAAAGAACTTGATGTGTGACCTGAAAAATATGGCGGGGTGGGGTGGGGTGTCACATTACTGGTTTTTCTGGGTGGCTTTGTGGTTTCGAGGAATGGTATCCGCCTCAAGTGCTGGAGGTCCCGAGTTTAAGCCCCGGTGAGGACTGGGATTTTTTTCCCCGTGGACTTCTAGTACTTTCTCCTCGTCTGTGGGTAGTAAGATGGGATGCCCGTGTGTATTGTTGCGCACGTAAAAAAAAATCCCTTGGCAGTTGAAAATCACAAAGAGTAGCCTAACGGCGCTGAAAGGGCAAACTTTTGGATTAAAAATATGCCAAACGTATTTCAGGATCCTCGCCGGTGCAACGGAGTTCGCGCACTCCGCTGCGTTACTTTTAATTCAGGTTTGAGTTAGAAGTATGAGGGCGCCACATAATGTGGATCCGCCGACATAACTATACTAAACTAAACTTTACTCGTTTCCAAGGAGTGCGCTTCAATGGAAGCATTGGGCGCGAAATAATAATAATAATAATAATAATAATAATAATAATAATAATAATAATAATAATAATAATAATAATAATAATAATAATAATAATAATAATAATAATAATAATAATAATAATAATGTGCTGAATAGCAAATAAACATAATATATTCAAACAGCGGATCGGAAGGTTGTGGGTTCGGGTCCCAACATTGCTTGGCTTTTTTTTTTCTTTCAAAATGACTTTGGTTGCCAGGTTGACCCAGCATTGAGTGAGTACCAGTTACAAGTCCTGGGAAAAGAAGGTGGCTGGTGTGATATTGATCATCTCATCCATCAAGTGCCGATTTATCTATAAAATATAAGCCTAGCCTTATATGCACAATACGCCTGAAGGTGCGGGAAGGAATCCTTTATTTCAGAGGTTCTCAATCTGCGGTTTTTGTGTGTGGGTCGAACGACCCTTTGACATGGGTAGCTTAAGACCATCGGAAAAACACATATTCATTGAAGTTATAAAGAAAATAAAATTGCGTGTGGGTAGGGCTGTACCGAATAGTGATTTTCACTATGAACATATCAGGCCGAATACGAATAGCTGGACCAACTATTCGGCCGAATACGAATAGTGAATCATCATCATCAGGTCCTTTGCCGACTGGCATGAGCGATTATGCCCTGCCACAATCTGCGATCTCCTGCAGCATGTATTAGTTGGTGTGCCGACACACCTCCATGTCATGCAACAAGACTGTCAAGAATCTTCTCTCGTTGTCTTCCTCTGTCCCTTCTTTCACAGATTTTTCCAGTGGTCACTACATGTTCCATTTTTCCTTATCTTATAATGTGGCCGGAAAATGATGACTGTCTCCTTCTGATGTCTGTGAGTAGTTGTCTTCGGGCACCCGCCTCTTTCAAAACCTCTTGGTGGCTTTTGTGTGTGTGTGTGTGTGGCTGTCCAAGGTATTTTAAGCATTGTTCTGTAAAACCACATCTCTGAGGCCTCAAGAAATCGTTTGGCCTGCCTACTGATTGTCCAGGACTCACAGCCATATGTTAAAACTGGGTAGCAAGCAAGAAAGAATTAGCTTAAAACACACACACACACACACACACACACACACACACACACACACACACACACACACAATCGTTCCATGTTGTCAGCATTAAGGCAGCTTCTTGTCTCACTGAAGGTATTTCCAGCTGTGCTAAACAGACGTTAACTTGGTACGCTCGTAGGTGGTGCACAAAGTAACGCTTGGCGGTATGAACCAATGTAGAAAATCTTGATATGTTCATTTTCCACTAGTCCAGAAACGGGTGAAAGGTAACCACTATTCGTATTCGGCCCGACCACAACTATTCGGCCGAATACCGAATAGTTGTTAGGTCCACTATTCGGCCCCGAAGCGAATCAGGTTGTTGCGTATCCTCTAGAGGACGTTGCAGAACCAACCCTAACAGCCCCTGGCTGTTGTGTGGTTTCTCTAGGCAAATTTACGTCCAGTAGTTTGCCATTGCTTCTGGACGGTCGGCTTTCTTGATACCACTGTCGAAACCAACGCAAGGCGCATTGCCCGCAGCTGGGATCGAACCTGGCATCCCGGCATTACGAAGCGAAGTGTTCGCATCGACTTAGCCACAGAGCCGACCCGAAGCGAATACAAAGCGAATATTTGGTACAGCCCTACTTGTGGGTCTCCACAACATGAGGGAACTGTATTAAAAGGTCGCGGCATTATGGAGGTTGAGAGCCACTGCTTTAATTATTACTTTGGTTATGTATTTGAAAAAAAAAAATAAAAAAATAAAAGAAACATATACACGTACAAAGGATCTATACCTGATTACTGGGACCTTAGTATCCTTATAAATTATCATGGAGAGAGTGACATCACTTCCGCTTTCCTCACCACCCACCCCCTTCCACCCGCCGATGATTCTGGGGGAGACTTCATTAGAGGCTACACTCTTAAAATGCTGGTACACGTAGAAAATTATGTGTTAACTTTACATATAAACATTAACTTTTATGTTTACTCTTAGCCACACACATTCGCGCGCGCGCGCGCGAACACACACACACACACACACACACACACACATTTACTAGCTTGGAAGAAAAAATTAACTAAACATAATACAATTGTTTGTACAAACGGACTTTTGCATAATATAGCAGCTTGTACAACATTAGTGTACATTTTAAAATAGCATGTTAATCGTAAGCAGTGTAAAAATTAGAATGGGTAGTGCATTAAAAAACAAAAGACAACAGAATAAGTTGCGCAATGGCAAATGTACACAACATGACAGAAGATGTTGTTCTCTACTATATAATATTTTGCCTTATGTTATGTAAACAGGTTATGTAAACAGGTTATGTAAACAGGTTATGTAAACAGGTTATGTAAACAGGTTATGTAAACAGGTTATGTAAACAGGTTATGTAAACAGGTTATGTATTTTCTTTCTTGCTCATGCAAATAAAAAAAAATGTAAAGCAGCTGTCAGATCTGCTAAGACCAACAGTCCCACAGCAGAATTTAAGCTCACTGTTGATGCAGACGGTCAATCACAAACACTGGCATTGAGTCTGCAAAAGTACATGTCATTCTGGACATAATCGCCGTCGACCCGCCATTTTAGTGCGGCCAACAGCAAACGAAAAAAAAAAAAAAACACATTCAACATGAAAACTACAGCTCACAGTGTCACACCAAGAAATCAACTAAATAGCTGGATGGCGGAACTTTGACTCCCAGTAGAGAGATGAGTAATTTGCATAATCAAAACCTAGCTGGAGGAAAAACAAAATTACTTTTCAGAGCATTAGTCGGCTATCGGCCATTTTGACCGGAAGTTTTTAACTATGATGTTATAACGTACCCATGACCTTTTCACGTACCTGTGATATTGACACATATCTATGATCTTGTCATGTAGCTGAGATCTTGTCACATGTCACTTTTCTTGTCACATATCACTAGTAGCTTATCAAACCCAGTCAACATAAAGTACACCATCAGACAAAGACACGGAAATGACATTACATACTATATCTAAGTCATACGCCATTAAAGGCACCTCCGTACCATTTCATATTTTTTTACACAGCTTTGATATTCACATACCAGTATCCTTGGCACATATAGGTAGCTTATCACACACCGTTAACATAAAACAGGTCAGGAGATGAAGATATGATATCACATACGGCTTCTACGTCATACACCAGTAAAGGCACCACATACCATTTCATTTGTTTCATGTCATTGATATTCATATTCCAGTATCCTTGTCAAACACCGATAACTAGTCACACCCTATTAACTTGTTACACACTAGTAACTTGTCACACCCCAGTAACTTGTCACACCCCAGTAACTTGCCACACCCCAGTAACTTGCCACGCCCTATTAACTTGACACACCCCAGTAACTTGCCACGCCCTATTAACTTGTCACACCCCCGTAACTTGTCACACCCTATTAACTTGTCACACACTAGTAACTTGTCACACCCCAGTAACTTGTCACACCCTATTAACTTGTCACAGACCAGTAACTTGTAACACATCAGTAACCTGTCCCACACCAGTAACTTGTCACACCCCAGTAACCTGTCCCACACCAGTAACTTGTCACACCCCAGTAACCTGTCCCACACCAGTAACTTGTCACACCCCAGTAACCTGTCACACCCCAGTAACCTGTCACACCCCAGTAACTTGTCACACCCCAGTAACTTGTCACACCCCAGTAACTTGCCACACACTAGTAACTTGCCACACACTAGTAACTTGTCACACCCCAGTAACTTGTCACACCCCAGTAACCTGTCACACCCCAGTAACCTGTCCCACACCAGTAACTTGTCACACCCCAGTAACTTGTCACACCCCAGTAACTTGTCACACCCCAGTAACTTGTCACACCCCAGTAACTTGTCACACCCCAGTAACTTGTCACACCCCAGTAACCTGTCACACCCCAGTAACCTGTCACACCCCAGTAACCTGTCACACCCCAGTAACTTGTCACACCCCAGTAACTTGTCACACCCCAGTAACTTGTCACACCCCAGTAACCTGTCACACCCCAGTAACCTGTCACACCCCAGTAACCTGTCACACCCCAGTAACTTGTCACACACTAGTAACTTGTCACACCCCAGTAACCTGTCACACCCCAGTAACCTGTCACACCCCAGTAACTTGCCACACACTAGTAACTTGTCACACCCCAGTAACCTGTCACACCCCAGTAACTTGTCACACCCTATTAACTTGTCACAGACCAGTAACTTGTAACACCCCAGTAACCTGTCACACCCCAGTAACCTGTCACACCCCAGTAACTTGTCACACCCTATTAACTTGTCACAGACCAGTAACTTGTAACACCCCAGTAACTTGTCACACCCCAGTAACTTGTCACACCCCAGTAACATGTCACACCCCAGTAACTTGTCACACCCCAGTAACTTGTCACACCCCAGTAACTTGCCACACACTAGTAACTTGCCACACACTAGTAACTTGTCACACCCCAGTAACTTGTCACACCCCAGTAACATGTCACACCCCAGTAACTTGTCACACCCCAGTAACTTGTCACACCCCAGTAACATGTCAAACCCCAGTAACTTGTCACACCCCAGTAACATGTCACACCCCAGTAACTTGTCACACCCCAGTAACTTGTCACAGACCAGTAACATGTCACACACCAGTAACCTGTCACACACCAGTAACATGTCACACCCCAGTAACCTGTCACACCCCAGTAACTTGTCACACCCCAGTAACTTGTCACACCCCAGTAACTTGTCACACCCCAGTAACTTGTCACACCCCAGTAACATGTCACACCCCAGTAACCTGTCACACCCCAGAAACTTGTCACACCCCAGAAACTTGTCACACACCGTCGACATAAAGCGGATCAGGAGACGACGAGGACTCAGAAATGATATCCAGCTCTTCCAGCTGCTCATCATCATAGGAAATGGAAGTCAATGTATGGAAGGCATGAATGGCGATCCGGTTGACTCGGTGCTCTTTCTCTTGTCTTTTGTCCGGCATGTATTTGAAGAAATTCTCTAAGGTGACCTCCTCCTCCAGCTCTTTCTTCTCCGTCTTGAGATATCGAACTATCATGATGATCACACCTGAAAGGAAAATGGGGCGGGAAGGAATTAAACTGTTTTAATTCTGTTTGTTTCTATCTAAAAAGACGGATATTATAAATGAAATAGCAAGAAGCAGAGTAAATGGATGGATTAGCTTATTTTATTGTAAGTAATTATCTCACATGATCACCAAATTCCTGGATCAGATCTATGCTCTTGTCTCGTCCATCTATGGGGCCATGCCAGCAAGGTATTTGTCTTTTTGCTTAACCTTCTTGCTTTTTTTTTTTTCCAGTCAACGTTGCCAGTCAACGCTGCCAGTCAACGCTGCCAGTCAACGCTGCCAGTCAACGATGGTGAGTCTATAATCCATTCCTTGCCGTTAAGTTAGTTGCGTATCCTTTACAGGACGTTTGCAGAACCAACCCCAGAACTATATATAAATATATATATATATATATATATATATATATATATATATATATATATATATATATATATATATATATATATATATATATATATATATGTATGTATATGAGTGTGTGTGTGCACTTGTGTGAGAGGGAGTGTGTGTGTGTGTGTGTGTGTGTGTGTGTGCACGCGCGCGTGTAGTTACATTTGAGTTTTGAGTTAAACAAAACACAGTGACGATTATAGGAAAACAGTTTTTTGGTCATGACAAGAAAGAAACTAGACCACGGTGTGGCCACTGGAGAGAAATGTGGATAAAGAGACAGAGAAAGTCAACGTGAAAAGATTCTTAACATTCTTGTCATATCATGGAGGGGTGTCAAAACATTAACTGATACAGACTGCGGAAGATCGCAGATTGCAGAGAGAGAGAGAGAGAGAGAGAGAGAGAGAGAGAGAGAGAGAGAGAGAGAGAGAGAGAGAGAGAGAGAGAGATAGAGAGAGATGATGATGATGATGATGATGATGATGATGATGATGATGATGATGATGATGATGATGATGATGATGACCTACGTCAGTCGACAGGGCAGTTGAGGATCATGATTAAAAAAAAAAGATAACTTCGCCGAATTATTAGATGTAGATTTTTTTTTTCTTTCTGGTAAACAAAGAGTAACTGAAATCGAGAGGATGAATTCCAGAGGAGTGGAGAAATATCTGGACAACCATTAGTATCAACCTTCATAATTCAGAGAAGATGGCGCTATATTAGACATTCTCAGAAAAGAGGAAGGGAGAATTACCATACAGGCACTGAAATAGGAAATAGAAGAACCGAGGACGCGACAGTATCCAAGATAAACCCTTAAGGCGAACGTTCATGACAGAAATCAGAGGTGCTGGATTGGATTTCATCCATGATGTAGGAACTGATTGCAGAGGATACAACGGAATGGCGACATTGACCGCAAACGCTATGTGATATATAAGGACACACCAGGACAATGAATGACCGGAGACCGAACAACTTCTTCTTCTTAAGGGGTCACTACACCAAAAAAATTTTTTTTTTTTATTTACAGAGTTAGAGCAGTTATTTTATAAAGGTCATTTGTAGGGATACATGTTATTACATTTGTCTACTTTAAGTGTTAAAAAAATCATAGATGTCATGGCAATAGCCGCCATCTTGTAAAAAAAAACAATATGTACTTAGAATCCTAAAATTTTAAAAATAAACATAGGTTTTTAACAATAGGTGATAGATTCATGACCTTTAATCCTATTTAGAGGTACAGGTTTTGTTTATTTACTTTAAACATGTTTTTAAATATTTTTTGTAGAAATTTAAAATGTAGGTTTATTGAAAAAGGCAAAAAAAATCTAGCATCATAAGACAATAATCAAATTAAAAAAAAACACAAACTTTCTAGAATCTACTTTTAGATAGATCAGTTTCTATAATATTGTTTATGGAGTATGCATACAAAATGTCATGTTTCTACTCTTCATATTAACTTAGATTTTAGGATTTCACACACACAGAAAACTGAAAAATAGAGATTTGAGAAAGCTGACTTTTAAACTTTTTTTTTTATCTTAAAAAAGTGCACCAGGTGGTGTCTTTAGTATTAACTTTTCATTGCTAAATTGTTTACAAATGACATAAATTTTGTGTGTCATCTATTCTACGAATACCGAACTTTACAAAAACAAACACATTGAAAAAGTGATATTTTTGTCATAAATTGGAAAAAATGCCATGTCGTGACCCCCTAAAGTGCATACCGTATGTCTTTGGTAGTCATGTGTATTCACAGTCTTCTGTCCCGTGTACTTTCAGTCAGCTCTGACACAGATAATCCTCTATGCCATGATGTCAAGCTTTTCAGCATCTTTTCTCTCAGTCTCCCTCTGCCTCTCCTCCCCTCTAACTTTCCTACTGCTACGATGCACTCGTTTTCTCCTTCTCATCACATGAGCAAAGGATGTAGATTGTCTCTTTCTGATATGGGCAATCAGTTTTCTTCTTGAATGAGTTTCTTCCAAGACATCTTCATTATTCTTTTTATGTTTCCAGGGTATTCTCATAATTCGTCTTCCAAATAAGAGTTCACTAATTTACCAACTGTGCATGATTTACTTCTGAATACTAAGATAGAATTTATATAGCTTTTAAGAATACTCTTTCTCGTCTCAAATGACAAAGAGAGATTGCATAACATATTTTGCTTTCTGTAAAATGAGCCGAAAAACTAACCTGCAGAATAAAACACCAGCACGACAACGATGTACACCAACGCTCCGAAATCAGACTCCCCTTCAGCAAGATCGCCACGACGACCCTTGCCCGTGGGAACATCCTTTGGGACAGATTGGACCACAGGCTCCACACAGTCGGGGTACAGTGTTGGTAGCAGCCGAGGATGTTGTAAGGCCATAGCGAGAGTTAAATTCATGTTACCAAGAGAGGACCAGGTGAAGGTGGTGGGTTGGAAGAAGGCACCGAATTCTCAGGGTTGATAACATTTTACTCTAGTTTATAATCGTGGAAGATATCTTCTTGGAGAATCGAACATCTGACTATTTAGACGATCGAAGGGTTGTATGGAAAGTTTATTAGGTAGTTGTTTCCGTCTTCAAGATCAGAGTCCACTGCAAAGTTAATGTGGCTTCTGTGGATAGACAATGTTAATACAATATTTTAGATGTGTGCTTATAGCTAGTATGTGTACGCACACGAGCGCTAACAGCCCGCCCCCCATCCCCACACACACACACGGCAGCACCCTATACGCCCATATATATATATATATATATATATATATATATATATATATATATATATATATATATATTAATCGTCCATCTGTCCATGATTTATTTCCGAATATTGCAGTTCTAATGTAAAACAATATGTTGGATCTACAACTTCCTGGGAAGTTGTCGTGGTGCAGCGGCTAGATGTTCCCCTTTGGATCTGAAGGGCATGAATTCAAATCGGCGTGCCGCCGAATCTTTTCCGCTAAAATGACCTTGGTTCCCAGGTCAACTCAGCCTTAAATAAGTGTCACGTAGTATCATGGAAAGTAAAGGCAACCGGCGCCACGTTGGCCACACCACACATCTAAACCAGATTGGTCTATAAAGAACATGACTCTAGTCTCATATGTCGGATGCGCCACTGGTCCGTACAGGGACATTTATTTTTACTTGTACATCTGCCGGGAGGCGCCGTGGTGTAGCTGCTAGACACTCGTTTGCGCATCGGAAGGTCGAGGGTTCGGGTCCTGATGGTAACGGACTTTAAAAAAAAAAATATCTCGACTACCAGGTTGGCGCAGCCTCGAACTGGTGCAGGTGAAGTCATGGAAAGACCAGGTGACCCCATCATCCATCCAGTGCCAATTGGTCTATAAAATTTACCTCTAGCCCTATATGCCCAATACGCCAAAAGGCGTGGAAAAGGGTCTTTTACAGCTGGACAGCTGTTTGTTACTCAAATTGTTAACTTCGACACCCTACAGTGAAAGGTAACTACCTGATAAGGGCGGCAAGCCAAGCGTTAAAATTCAATCAATAAAATAAATATCGGTTTACTGGACCTTGCAAATGGGATGGTTGAATAGTTCCAAACAAACCGTACTTGATCAACAACACCTTGGCATTAGGAATGAGCTTGATTAAAAGTGGGTACACTGCCTGTTAGAGCAAAACATGGCACATGGAAATGGGTTTGTAATCTGTTACAGCGATGCACTGTATAGAAAAATAAGTTTATAGTATGTTTTGGAGATGCACTATACAAAGAAATAGGTTTATAAGAGGTTACAGCGATGCACTCTACAGAGAAATGGGTTTATAATATATTAGAGCGACATATGTTACGGAGAAATAAGTTTATAGTATAAGGAATACCTGATGCAGAGAAATAAATTTATTTTATGTTAGAGCTACAATTGGTACATATAAATAGTGTACAGTACGCTAGGTCGGCGTCTGTGGCTTAGATCCTAGCTGCGGTTCCTGCACCTTGCGTTGGTTTTGACAGTGATATCGAAAAGTCGACCGTCCAGAAAGCAATGACAAACTACTGGACGTAAATTTGCTTAAAAAAAACAACAACAAACAAAAAATGCTAGGGTTGGTTCTGCAAAGTCCTGTAAATAATACACAACTAACACATGTGGTGCATAACACAGAAAATAGGTTTATAGCATGTGGAGGGATGCAGGATACAGAGAAACGTGTTCATAGGCTAGTAATAATAATTAAATTATTATCAACATCCCCAACACTATTTACTGAACGACAAACACATATCATATTTCCAATATTTTATATGCATAAACAAACTCTTTAAAAAAAAAAAAAAAAAAAAAAAAAAGAACGTCTTTACATTGTTGGTGGAGAGGTGGAATAGGAGAGAAGCATTTAGACTTCCTGAACATTTTATAAAGAGCCCTGTCCCTCTGTGGCGTGCTGACGATGACGTATTGGCTAGATGAAGACTTAGACTAGGTAGTCGCCACTCATTGTGACGTAGGGGAAGTGTGTGATTGCAACCGAAACGACGAAGCGTACAACAACATAATCAAACGACATTATGTCTAAGTAACTTGAAAATCAATATAACAATGCAACAACCAAGTCTAGAGTGTAAACTCTTAAAGGATGATTTCCGTAGTGAACGGTGCGGAAGGTCCCAAGGCCAACCTGAAACCGGATGCCACTGAGTAACTGGGTAACAACAGTAATGCAACGAACAATTTCAAGGAACCTCGACGTTGATCTAACCGAGAAGGCTTTGGTTTCATAGTACGACACTGGTGTACTGACGAATTAACAGAGTTAAATGGAAATATATGATATATATGATAGGTGGCAAACGACTCATCCAAACAATAAAAGTAACTCACTAGCGTCAACACACTCGCAAAGACGTTATCTTCAGCTACGTATTCACGTATAACACTAGTCATCAAGTATTATAGGTCACCAGCTCGATCTTGAAACATTAACGCTTTCTCCAATAAGTCAGTGTGTAGTTCAATACTGATGAATGCGACTACGTTGTTACTTCATAATAAGCTAGCAGTACCCAAGCATCCGTATCTAATAATCATGCTTCCTACAGAAACGGAAGTAACGCCCCAGCTGAATTTCTCCCTGGGATCATGGGGTAAATCTTCCTTTAGGGAGAGCCACCCTAGGACATCAACGTCCCCCTCCTTGGGCTTCTCGGCTGCAACTAATCAAGATTCAATCACCTAACAACAATATGTTACGCTTATCACGTCTTATTTGCCTGTCAATATATTATTGGTGTGTTTTAGTGCACGATCTGAACGCGACACCACACCCCACTCCCCCAACTTTCTTTAATTATTTGGAGAGGCTTGAGTTGTACGAGAACAAGATCGGTGCCTCTGGCAAGAAGTGTCAACTTTCAAAAATGCAAAGAAATAGATACATGGAGTTATTCCTGACAATACAAGACAAGCCGCCTGTGAAATGAGAAGCCTGAGGAAAGCCGCCAACTTAACCATCCGAGCCGAAAGTGAGAAATTATACCATTATACAGACGGTGGGAACAACACCAGGCACTAAATTCATTAAGAAAAACAGAGTATCAAAATGGCTTGGTCGTCTTATTAGAATGCAGTCACAACAACTACCAGCGTAGGCGTTACACGAGAAAAGATCTAATGTGAAAGCAAGAAAACCCCGTAGGAGATGTGCACGACGGCACGAAAGATCCTCTATGTCTGTGTTTCCTAGCTTGGGGCCCATGCCCTGCGGAAAGGGGGGGGGGGTAGGGGGGCATTTGATTGTTAATGGGAAAAAGGGGGGGGGGGGTGCTATTTGATTGTTTAGGAGGTGTGGGGCGGGTAATTTGATTGTTTAGAGGAAAAAAAAAAAGGGGGGGGGCGGGGGTTAATTGTAAAGGGATGGGAAAGGGGGGGGGGTGTTTAATTTGATTGTTAATTAGGGGGGGGGGGGGGGGCAGTTCGATAATGTACCACTTCAGAGTTTTAGTTACACAGGAGGCATAAGAATTCTAGAAATGCTTAGATGGGGCATTGCACAAAGATTTTGAAACGCTGCTCTACAGAAGAGACAATTGCCATTTTTACCCATCAAGCAACGGCATGGATACTGTTCGGTGCTTTATCAATATACTCCCCCAAAAGGAGAAACCCACAGGTCACGGGACAGTCTAATATTTCATGGGTGGTAGATAGGCTGCATGCCGTCATGGGACCTAGGCTGCATGCATTCGTGAGACCTAGGCTGTACTAACTCGTGGGACGTAGGTGGGTTGGGGTTAGGGCCAGTTCTAGAAGTTTTGAGGTCGCTAAAAGCATCAGAAAGACGGGAAACCCAGTCTTACAACCCTCTGAAATGTTGGACTGTCCTGTGACGTAATCTGGCGTAGGATATTAATAAAGAACCTACTGTTCTTCTCCACTGCGCTTAACGGTAAAAAATTAAACTTACGATGACGACGACGACAACGATGATCATGATACAAGCAAAGAACCACCAGGCACATGATGCTAGACCAAATGTTTTATAAACTAATCGTCACTTAGTGGATAATGAGGTTAGCATTATGCCGCTGGCCTTTACTTTCTTCTGATGTCCATTTTTAGGTTGATCGACGTGTCTTCTTCTTCTTCTTTTTCCCCCTTTTTATTGTTGATTTTCTCTCTTCTTTTACTTCCTCTTCTTTTTAATCTGATTCTTGTTCTTCTAACTCTCGTTTTTTCTTCTTCCTCTTGTCTTTTTGTTCTGTTTCTTCTTCTTCTTCTTTTTCTTCTTCTTCTTTTACTTCTTTTTCTTCTTATTCTTGTTATCATGGTCCATACAATATGAGCTTGGTAATCATGTCTATCCACAACCTTCTATCTCGTCTAATTTATATCGTTTCCGACAAAGATGATATTCCATGCCATGATGTCAGACTGTTCAGCATCTTCTCTCTCAGTCTCTTCTCCAATCCTGCTTCCCAGCTTCACGATCTACTCCAAATTTCTCCCTTCTCATAACCTGACCACGGAAGTAGATTGTCTCCTTCTGATGTGAGCGTTCAGATCTCTTCGGGAATCAATTTTTTTTTTTCAGTGCATAGTCATTAGTTTATTATTAAAATTTGTTCATGGTATTATTATCATTCGTCAATATCGCCACATTGACCCACTTTAGCCAGTGTCTGAAAATCCCTGATCTAGTTTTGAATACAAGATCATCGGAAAAAAGAAGACAAGCGTCTAGTCACTGCTTTTAACACTTTCAGAACGAAGTGGTTTGGACACCTAACAAGAATGCTCTAGTACTATCTGCCACAGCGAGCCACACTAAAACGTTACAACGGGTATAGAGCGAGTGGAAGACCTCGAAAAGATGGAGTGATGGCTTTAATAACAGCCTTACTGAAATAAACATTGGTCTTAATAGTGCTCTTGACAGAGCTCATCAACGAATGTTACATTTCCCTACAACACTTCGCTGAGGTGGAAGAGAAGAAGAAGAAGTATTAAACAACGCATAGTGTATGTGGAGGGAATCCTCCATGCGATTGTCAACCATCGAAGATGTGCATTCTTACATTGAAATTTTCGCCAAAGTATGGCTAAAAAGCTTTCTCATGAGGTGCTTAAGAAGAATACTTAACACTAAGTGGCAGGACAAAATCACAAACAGTGAGGTATTGGAAAGAGCAGGTGGTACAATAGTTTTCTTAACGTAGCCTCTGAAGCCTCAGATGGCTGGGTCACACCTGGAGAATGGAGGATGGCAGAGTTCCTGAGACATACTCTGTGGTGATTTAATTATGGGTAAAAGATGTCAAGGCCGACCTTTCCTACGATAAAAAGATGTGTGTAAACGGGGCATGAATAATACACACATTAAGGTGAACTCGTGAGAACATAATGCCATGAACCGTGTTGTATGGAAGGGACACATCAGAAAGGTAATGAGAATAAAGGAAGAAATGACTGCAGAAAGGATTAGAGTTGAACGTCTAAGTAGAAACACACTAAACAATGTTAATCACAGTGGTTCTGTAATAAAATGCTATAATTGTAGAAGGCTTTTCTAAACGAGCTCGGGTCTTGCCAGTCACACACGCCATCGCCACGGGCGGTGAGTCCCATGTCTCCTCATAGCGCAATATGACACCATCTTCAGGAAAGACGGAAAGGTGCCAGTCAGTATGGAAATATACCCAAATTACCACATCCTGAGTGTTTAGCCTTATGTTTCATAATTCTTTGCCCACGTGGGCGTTGGCTGCAAATCTCCTAGTACAGAAAAAGTTAACGGGTTTAATGTAAAGAGAAATTTGGGGTAGCCGCAACACATCGACCGTTAAGGGTTTGTGAGAAATATGAAATTGAATTGCTTCTCTAGAGCGTACATACCGATGGTTAGTTGCGTATTCTTTACATGACGTTGCAGAGCCAACCTCAGCATTAGTTGCGTATCCTTTACATGACGTTGCAGAGCCAACCTTGGCATTGGTTGTGTATCCTTTACATGACGTTGCAGAGCCAACCTCTGCATTGTTTTTTTTTTTAAACTTGACAGTTATACTTTTAACAGTCTGCCATTGCTCTCTAAAAAGTCGGGTCTCGATCATCATCATCATCAAGTGCCTTGCCAGCCGGCATCGGCGTTCATGCATCTCCACTGGGTATTCTGCATCAATTCCATTGATGTTTTCCTCCATTCCACTGTCTTAAGCCAACCGAAATCATTTTTCTTGGTTTCTCGATACCCCTTGCGGAATATCAACTCCGGAAGTCTGCTGTCAAATCAGCCGCAGCTGGAATCGAACCGAGTATCAACCGAATTAGGAAGCGAGTTTACACCGCCTAAGCCACAGATGTCGACTAATCGACGTTAACAAAACCAAAGTAAAATAAGATGTTAGGAAGCAATCATTGACGCTAGCTTTCCGTAGACACAAGATCATCCAGCCGCAGTCTTCTCTTTAGTGTTGCAATGGAAATGTATAAGCCACGGATTCAAATGCAGCAAAACTTGTTCACTGAGCTACAGTTCACATCTGTACTCAGAAGCGCTGATGTTGAGAAATCATTAGGCGACTCTAACCATCTTATAATTTTCTAGGTGGTGGTGGGGACCCTCAATAGGGTCCTAAGCCTGGTTTAAATGCACAGTAATAACAATACTAGTAATATTAATAATAAATAACCTAAACAGACCCAAAAGGATAATGATAGGGCGAACAACAAAAACAGACATCAGACGTTAATAATGAGTAAACAGTATACAAAAAAGCATTTAAAAAAGAAATATACCCCCCCCCCACCTCCCACCCCAAATAGGCCTCTGAAGGTAAACGAGGTCTTTGACCCCCCCCCCCCACCCCCCACCCCTCCTCCCCGAACTCCCCAATGAACGTTTTCATTTTTTACATGATATTCATATTGTGTATATTGTTTTAAGAACATAACAGCTACAGCGTGAGAAGTAAGTATTTGAAGGATCCAGTCTAATACGGGCATGAGTGCCCAATTTATGACTCTGAAAAATATGTTCATTCGTTTGTTTGCTTACTCGCCCTCTCTGCACCCAGTCCCTCTATTTGTACAGTGCGTAGAGACTTCAGAAATCTAATCTACAATCGCCACTCGTTTGATCACATACCATACAAGTAATCGATACCGATTTAGAATTTATGCCGATTGCAAAAACAGATTGGAACAGTGCGGAAAAGATTAGGAACAAGGAAGCTTTTTTTTGACTTGGGGGAAGCTTCCAGAAAGCGTGCTGAATTTGTGGAATCAAATTTGTTATTGCTAAAAGCGCTAGAACTTGGGGGAAGCTTCCAGAAAGCGTGCTGAATTTGTGGAATCAAATTTGTTATTGCTAAAAGCGCTAGAACTTGGGGGAAGCTTCCAGAAAGCGAACTGGATTTGTGGAATCAAATTTGTTAATGCTAAAAGCGCTAGAACTTGGGGGAAGCTTCCAGAAAGCGTACTGGATTTGTGGAATCAAATTTGTTATTGCTAAAAGCGCTAGAACTTGGGGGAAGCTTCCAGAAAGCGTACTGGATTTGTGGAATCAAATTTGTTATTGCTAAAAGCGCTAGAACTTGGGGAAAGCTTCCAGAAAGCGTACTGGATTTGTGGAATCAAATTTGTTATTGCTAAAAGCGCTAGAACTTGGGGGAAGCTTCCAGAAAGCGTACTGGATTTGTGGAATCAAATTTGTTATTGCTAAAAGCGCTAGAACTTGGGGGAAGCTTCCAGAAAGCGTACTGGATTTGTGGAATCAAATTTGTTATTGCTAAAAGCGCTAGAACTTGGGTCTTTGTAACCTTGCTTCCTCCAACCGTAACGATTGAAGGCAGAACAGCTTCCCCGGCTAGAAAGTTTGTATGGGGGGGGGGGGGGAGAGAGAAGAATAGCCTCCTCTCAGATGTAGATAGGCATTTGTTAAAGCACTTTATATTATGGACTTGCCATTCAGCACATTATTATATTTTTTTCTTCGTCTTCTTTCTGTATCTTCTTTTGTCTACTATGGAATGTCAGGACATGAAGAGATCTTTGGAACGCACCTCTCTGTTCGCTTCGTATAAAGTACTTTTCAGTGTCTGATATTGCTGAGGCCCATCTTCTGCGGGGTCTACCTCTGGCTCTGTAACCATTGTATCAGTTCATCATTTCTCTCTGTGGGGCCCTGTCTGATGCCAGTCTTGTTACATGGAATAAGAATATTATGTTGATCAGTGTTCTTTTAGTGTTCATATTTAGACACTTGCTTTTACAAAATTGGTGTCATTTGGCCTAAAACTTGATTAACTTTATATATTTATTGTTATCGTATTATAATTTTAACATACTTAAACAAAGCCTAGGTCCCTTAGAAAACGTGTTTTTCCGGGAAATTGTAAAGGGCTTAATGCACACCCCCCCCCCCACCTTTCCGTTTTCCCATGTTTCTTTGCGTAGAATGCTCGAATGCGGATCCGAAAGTCATGGCTTTAAGTCCTGACAGAGCCAGGCGTTTTTTTTTTCCTATGTCCTTAGCTCCCAGGTCGACCCAGCTATAAATGGGTACCAGATAAATTCCATGGAAATAAAGGCGGCGGGCGTGAGGCTGGCTACATCACCCACGCAAGTGCCAATTTGTCTATAAAATGTAGATCTAGCATAAAACGACTGTAGGAGTTGATATGTTTCACTATGGTATGACATAAATATGCCATCCAACGCATTATTACCACTTGGATACCAGAGGGAAAGAGAAAGAAGGGACGCCCCCCCCCCCCCCCAAAAAAAAAAAACAGCATAGAGACTAACGATGGAAAGTGACCTGAGTGCTGCATCTGTGACATTGAAAACTGTACTGAAGATTTCACAGGACAGTAAAGTCCTCCATGAAGCCTCATGTGCCACTAGGCATAAAGAGAATTGATGCTGATGATGTTGATGACTGATAATTTTTATGAACTTAATGTAGATCTAAGGATCCTTAAAAAAATAGCTGGGGTGTTCAGCCTCTTTTTCGTTCAGTTTTTTTCCCCAGGAAAATTGTCTTCTTCTACTTCTTCGCGTTCACCGGCTTTAAATCCAGGGAAAAATTCTAGTTGTTAGTCCACTTCTGGACTGTAGTCGTGTGACTAAAAATCACTGTTGCAGACGCATCCGTTTTACAAATGGGACTTATTTGTACGCAGACTGTTGGATCCTTGCCTTTCAGGCAGATGCTCCTTGATTTCACAGAAAGATCCCAATTAGTGAACTTTTACGACTTGTTCTTGGGAAGGCAGTGGGTGTATTCTTGTTTTCCCTATAATAGGGCTCCGGAATCCACACGGGAAGAGAAGGAAAACTGTGACGGGCCAACCCCCTCCCTCTGCTCCGCGCTCTTCACCTCCACGTCTTTTGTTTCTAAGCCTCTGATTATTGCAGAAACTGTTTTGCATGAAAAGCTCTAGATTTGCAGATCGTTACTTCTTCTTCTTCAAGTCCATGCCGTGTTGCGTTGGTGGTTATGTCTATCTACAATCTTCTGTCCCCTGTACTTTCTATCAGCTCTGACACTGATGATCTTCCATACCATGCTGTCAAACTCTCCAGCATCTGTTCTTTCAGTCTCCATCTGCTTCTCTTTCCATCCATCCTTCCTGGGATCACAATATACTCCAGTTTTCTCCTTCTCATCACATGACCAAAGAATGTAGATTGTCTCTTTCTGACGTGGGCAGTCAGTTCTATTCGTGAGTCCGTTTCTTTCAAGGCGTCTGTCTATAAAAGAAGATTGTTACTATGTACACAGACTAACACTGACGGAACAGAGAAGGACATCCGCCTTGAGCTTCACAAGTCAAAACGTGTTAAATACCATTGGGGGTCTTGACTGAAAGTTAGTTGTAGGCCTTGTTAGACTAGTGGAGATATGGGAACGTTACAAGGCGTTGGTTACACTACCCGCTAGCTGAGGTTTGGTTTGACTTGTAAATGATCACCTTACACCAAGGGCGCTAGCAGAAAAAGAAGAGGAAAAAAGAAGAGAAGAAGAAAAATCACAAAAAGAAGAAGAAGAAGAAGAAGAAGAAGAAGAAGAAGAAGAAGAAGAAGAAGAAGAAGAAGAAGAAGAAGAAGAAGAAGAAGAAGAAGAAGAAGAAGAAGAAGAAAAAGAAGAAGAAGAACAAACAAACTTTATTTTCAAATGGTTACAAATTGGGCACGCAGGCCCGTCTGACATTCGGCCCTTCTAAGCACTCATTTTTCAGACTACCAATACCTGTTATCAATAATGCATGTTATGAATATAATAAAGAAATATGTATTATAGAATAATGCATACACACATCATGTGTACACAATCTTACACACTCACTCACACGTATATATACTCTTACATTCTCATACATGCAAATTCATATACAGACATACTAACACATACATAAACGCATCTACACACATTCACAAACAGAAAAGACACACATACACACATTAATATACATGCACACACACATTCATTCCATACATGCATGCATACACACACATACAATCACATGTACAGACACCTAAATACGCCCACAACCACACATTCACACTCACATGCATACATACACATACATGCATACATACACACATCTATACATACACCTACATCTTTACACACATACATACATACTTGCATACATACCTAAATACATACACCCACATACTTACACTCACATACATACATACACACACATAAATACACACATCTATACATACATCTACATCTTTACATACATACATACATACATGCATACATACTTGCATACATACCTAAATACACACACATACATGCCCACACACATTACATACATAAATACACACATATACAACCACCCATACAGATACCCACATACATCCACACATCTATACATACACCTACATCTTTACACACATACATACTTGCATACATACCTAAATACAAGAAGAAGATGAAGAACAACAACAACAACAAAGAAAAGAACAGCAATAACAAGAACAACAACTGAAGAATGTAATCAGAAATCAAAACCACGACAGACAGAGCATAAAGACAAACTCCTAATCACTGCACAGATGATTGTACTAGGGCAGGAGTGGTCAGACTGTCGCTCCTATGCCAAAACTGGCCCGCGAGGCTTGTTTGAAATTACTGAAATATAATCTGGCTGTTGAGCTTACATAACAGCAGAACCTGAAAACATACGTTCATACGCAGAAAGAAAATAAAAATCAAAAATATCAGCGTCCAGAAAAGCAATAAACTAAACAAGGATACAAAGAAACTGCTGTAGATTAATCTTTTATCCTGCTATTGAAACACGTTTTTCAGACAAACATTAGGAGGCAGTGTCTGTCGGCAGACTTTGACGACTTTTTAAAATATAAGGCTATGACTGTTCTTTTTATCTGGTAGTCATGTTTATAGTTCAAAAGAGTGCGATATCTCTACCCCCCCCCCCCTTTCCCCCTCCCTTTTCATTCCCCTAAATATCATGTTACGAGAAAATCTAGGCGTTTATAACGGGGTTTTGTCTGTCTTTCTTGCTTGCGACCAGGTTGGTAGTTCTAAATGTTGTCTGAGTAGCTAAAATGAAAAAAAAAAATTTTGACCACTCTTCGAAAGGGGTAATTAAGTAACACTTAGAATATACGAAATTGACACTTTCAGTATTAGTTTTAGTCATGGTCTCAATTTCCTTTAATCAGGTCACCTTATACTTGCTCCGTTCCTGTGCCCGTAAAAATCATATGGAATGTCCCTTAGTGTCGCATTTGAAAAGTAGTGAAGAAACAATTAGTCAGGGCTCAATAATTGTGACAACCCAGAAATATACTGACGCAAGTAATGCATAAAACAGTTGCCAGAGACGCCAAAACCAACAGTCGCCACCAGTTTGTCCTTGATGGAAGTAGTCGGTCACGATACACACGTAAAATTATATTATATGAGGTCATAAGGTATTTTGCCAGCCCACACGTAAACCGGTTATCGGGAATATTGAATATCACAACTCAACCGCTGCACAAATGAAAGACCTTCCACACGATAAGCGCTGCTCACTGTGCTGTTTTTATAAGGAGTAGAAAATTATAGGGAAGAGAAAAAGTTGGTAAGAAACAACAATTAGTTTATGTTAGCTTTACAACATCGATCACAATAAACAAACAAAGGACGTTGCGGCGATTAGCCTTCATCAGCACATAAAGGACAACACAGTATACATACACAAATAGGCTCTATGAAGTGACTACATAGGACTCTAATGTATTAAATAAATGATACTCATCTAGTGTCCCTGGCAAAAAAACTTCGTTAAATGAAATGACGGTCAGCCTATATACCTCCAACGCGCAGGTAGGGGCAAACAAAGGGACGGGTTTGACGCCAACAGCGTACACTGAGTGTCTAAGGAGGGAGGGAGGGGTTGGCCTATAGGGCGTAACCGGGGTAGGGTTGTGGGGATGACATTAGTCCATCCGCATGGAATTAAAGTGGTGCCTGTGCTTGCAAACAAATATCGACAGACAGACAGACAGACAGATAGACAGACAGCCATATTTAAAAACATCATCAGCAAAGCGCTGTCAGAAGCAAAAATTAAGAAAAAAATGAAACTAAACATTAGGCTATGCCTAGTCTTCCACATCGGGCTGGACATGATTTGTATAAGTATAAATATTATCCATGATTTTCATTATCCATGATTTTCATTATCCTTACATCTGATACAAACAGTGTAAGAAACATATCGTTAGCACTAACCACGCTTTCTTTTATAAATTACCATAAGGGAATCTACTATGAACTGATGAATATTTCATTTCGAAAATTTCTACATCTGTTGGCGTCTCACTGCTACCAGGTCAAACCCAGTGTCGTGGTGTTATGTATGTGTCTTACGCTTCTCTAGTGGCTTGCGTTATAGATTTATTCATCTTTTCCCCCCTTTTTTTCCAGGTTTCAGCCACACCATTTGTCCATCTTTTTCTTGGTCGTTCCCTAGCCTTCATTCCGGATATTCTGCTATAAAAAAAAAGTATCATATTCAGTTTGGTCTAGATGCATTCTCACCAGATCGTCCATGTTTGGCACTGAGAGCATAAAGTAGGGATCAAGATTATGGTATACTAATAATCATTTGCTGCTTTGCTGGAAAGGAAACATGTTGATGTTCAAGCAGTGAGAGTAACTGGTAGGTGACATAATTTATAGCAAGAGTAACAGTAAAGAATCGTCTCATGTCATGGGTGCACAGGGTGTACACGTGTAAGAGGTCATGGCCTTGACATCGGTCATGTGACGCCTGTTTCATATTTTATAGACCAATCAGTACTCGTTGAGTAATGTGGTCAGCATGACACCGGGTGCCTTTATTTTTCTGGACATTACCTCATACCTATTTGTAATGACCCACGATGAAGGTGAAAGTGGGATTATCCGACAGAATATAGAAAGCTAGTGTTGCACTTCAAATTCGCTACAATTCTCTCCCCAAGACTCGATTTATCATCTCCACAGAGAAGGACAGTGTATTATATTCAGACTAAGGACTGGGCACAACAAACTTCGTCAATATATGTTCAAACTTGTCGGTGTGAGAAACACGGAGACCTGTCCCTGCTGCGTGGCACCCGAAAACGCCGAGCATGTGCTCCAACACTGTCATCTGTATGCTGACAACAGAGACGCAATATGGCCTGGTCCAACCACAATGAAGCCAAAACGTTATGGTACACGAGAAGATATGGACTGCACGATAGCTTTCATTAAGGCTAATGGTCTCCTGATATAAGTTTTCTAAAAGAAGGATTGAAGAAGAAGAAGAGCACTTCGAATGTTAGGACCTGAATTGGGAACACGTGTTGTACTTAAATGTTGTTGGGGTGAACTGATTATTGATTACTAATTTAAGAATCGACATCATAGCACACCGGGCATATCCATAGATGCTCCGTCTCCCGCAGCAAATGTCTACAGATGTAGATGCTAACTGTTCGGTAGCACGCTGATTATACACACGTCGTTCTCCTCTCTCTCATACGCCTGTCCTTGCTGGATCAGCACTTAATTCTTCATTCACACATTCTCACAGATGTTATTCCACTTAACATCGTGTATTCTAACGACATTAGTTCATATAAGTTATTCACAGTGTCTTTCCTGTCCAGCAAGTACATGTGTTCCCATAGATATCTCTTTTGTATCGACGTCGACATGTTTAGATGTGCGCTGCCAGTCGACACATGTCGGACATGAACGAGCCCAACAATAAGCCCAGCACGGCTGAGGTTTACGACAAAATTATAGACTTGGTCGACCTCGGAACTAAGGTCAATTTTTGTGGGTCGACCTCGGAGCTAAGGTCAGTTTTTTTAGCCTCGAAACTACAGTCAATTGTTGTGAGTCCATCTCAGAGCTAGAGTCAATTTATTTGTAAGTCGACCTCGAAGCTAAGGTCAGCTTTTCTGTGAGTCGATCTCATAGCTAATGTATTTCTGAATCAGCAGCAGCAGAAGAAGAAGAAGTACTACTTACGATTTTACTGAACCATATGAAGCAGCCCCTCACTCAATACATTTCACTCTGAGGGCATCTTATATAAGTTCACAGAAATGCTACCTGCACTCACAAGAAGCAGTAAATGTCACAGATCGATAGCGCTGCTGTTGTACCAGAACCGCGTGACACCTAAATCCCAGCTGATAAGAAGGACAGAAAACTGTGGCGAGCAGTCAGTAGCATAGTTTCTCCAGCTCCGAGTCAACTGAGTACTTCACGGGCTGGCTGACAGTTCAGCTGTGCTGGTTAAGGGAAGCTGATTGACTCGTGAGTTGGGCAGTTCCAGGGCAAAAACGGCGAAGGAACTGGTAACACGACCTCTAACAATATTGTAGTTAAAGTAAAGATCCCGTTTCACGCCTTTAGGCGTATCGGGCATATGGGAAGAGCGCCCATATTTTTTTACAGACCGCCGGCACTAGGTGAGTAATGTGGTCAGCATTACGCCGGCCGTCCTAACTTCCCCAGGACAGCCATCCCGGTATTCGCATTTTAGGCATACCACGATAAAAATCTACGCAGCCAGCAGTGGGTTTCAATCACGGTACGTTGGAATTACGAGTCGGACTCGCAACGCCTTAGCCACAGACGCCGCTAACATTATTGTAATAAGACCTAAACATAAAATTCTGCCGTTTCAATATTGGCGGTTGTCGAGGGCCCTAATATAACCTATGGGGTGAATGAGGTTTCTGTGACTTGCGCCCGAGTCATTCTCAACCGAATGGTGGCACTTTTTGTCACCAGTCGGTTATCGCTTGTTTTGTGATCCTCGTAGGGACTAAATTAATTGAGTGCCAAATAGACCTGCAGGAAATGCGCATCTATATACAGGTTCTATAGTACAAACCACGAGAATATTTCTTTCAACGATATTAAATACCGTGGATGCCAGATACTTTTAGTATGCTCTGATTAAAAAATATACAAATTACGAGAACATTTTGCAAGCTGGGTGGGATTCACAGAATATATAATTACACATGATATATTGTCTGGGACTGAAATTAAAAAAAAAAATTGTTGTTAAAAGCGGGACTGAACACCACACCTTTCCCTACTTTTACCCCCCCCCCACCCCCACCCCCACCCCCCTCCCCACTTCAAACTCCCCAAACCCAGTAATTCTCGGCTAGGTGGTTTCCCTAAGGTTAGGCTATTTGATATAAGGTCTACCAATTAATTAATTATCAACTTTGTCAACTTTCAAAGAGCCTTCGACAGTATCCATCGTCCAACACTCTGGAAATTGCTTAACATCTATGGTTTCCCCATAAAATATATCAACATCATAAAACTTTTTATAATGAAACACGAAGCTGTGTAAGAACTGATTCCGGCAACTCTGACTGGTTCCCGGTGGAAACAGGAGTGAAGCAAGGCTGTGTCCCATCGCCGATGCTTTTTGGTATAGCAATCGACTGGGTCATGCGCAAGTGCATAAATAACGCAAATTTAGGCATTACATGGGTTGACAAAATTCTGGAAGACCTAGACTTCGCCGACGACATAGCACTCCTGAGTTCAGAACACACAGACGCCCAAGAAAAAATTAATCGACTCCAGAATTTCTCAGAACAAATTGAACTCCAAATTAACACCGCAAAAACAAACATTCTAGACCTTACCAACAGTTCAGTTGATGTCACGCTGAACAACAACAGCCTTGAAAAAGTCAACAGTTTCACTTATCTAGGGAGCAAGATGTCATCTACAGGAGATACCGCACCAGAAATACCATTTAGAATAGCACTGGCATCTAGTGCCTTCAATAAACTGTCCAACATCTGGAAATCAAAGACACTTAGCAAACACACAAAACTCAAGATCTTCAATTCTTGTGTGATTCCAGTACTAACCTATGGATGCGAGAGCTGGAAATCAACGAAAACTCTAGACACAAAATTAGACAGTTTTGAAAATAAATGCCTTAGAAGAATACTAAATTTCAAATGGTTAGATTTCCGAACCAATACACAAATAAGGCAAGAATCCAGGCAAGAGTATGTGTCTAATTTTATTCGAAAACGCCGCTGGAACTATGTCGGCCACGCCCTTAGAATGGATAAATCAAGACTTCCTTACCAAGCCCTCATTTGGACACCACAGGGGAAAAGATCTCGTGGAAGACCAAGGGAAACCCTACGTAGAACTATCATCAGGAAAGGCTCGCTCATGGGCCACTCAAACATCCAAGACCTACAACAGATTGCAAAGAACCGCCATGCATGGAGAGTCATGACCTCTGCCCTATGTGCCGCACTCGACACAAGAGGAAAGACTAACTAACTAATTAATTAATCTTCAGTTGATTCAGTGTGAGATTCTCTAACGTTCAGTTAATTTTATGTGAGATTCTCTAACGTTCAGTTAATTTTATGTGAGATTCTCTAACGTTCAGTTAATTTTATCTGAGATTCTCTAACTTTCAGTTAATTTTATGTGAGATTCTCTAACGTTCAGTTTATTTTATGTGAAATTCTCTAACGTTCAGTAAATTTTATGTGAGATTCTCTAATGTTCAGTTATTTTATATGAGATTCTCTAATGTTCAGTTAATTTTATTTGAGATTTTCTAATGTTCAGTTAATTTTATGTGAGATTCTCTAACGTTCAGTTAATTTTATGTGAGATTCTCTAACGTTTAGTTGATTTTATATGAGATTCTCTAACGTTCAGTTAATTTTATGTGAGATTCTCTAATGTTCAGGTAATTTTATTTGAGATTCTCTATCGTTCAGTTAATTTTATGTGAGATTCTCTAACGTTTAGTTGATTTTATGTGAGATTCTCTAACGTTCAGTAAATTTTTTTTGAGATCCTCTAACGTTCAGTTAAATTTATGTGAGATTCTCTAACGTTTAGTTAATTTTATGTGAGATTTTCTAACGCTAAGTTAATTTTATGTGAGATCCTCTAATGTTCAGTTAATTTTATGTGAGATTCTCTAACGTTCAGTTAATTTTATGTGAGATTCTCTAACGTTCAGTTAATTTTATGTGAGATTCTCTAACGTTAAGTTAATTTTATGTGAGATCCTCTAACGTTCAGTTAAATTTATGTGAGATTCTCTAATGTGCTGTAGATTTTACTTGAGATCCCCTGACGTTCGGGTAATTTCCCTCACCGCCGCACCCCTTATCCCTAAAAAAAAAAAAAAACCATGTATAATACTCTCCAATTTGTTTATGTCTTTTATATTATTTCATACATATAAATTCTTCCTATTTGACATTCACTACCTAATCAGGATAATAATAAATTTTATTGCTACTATTATTATTGAGAACCTTAACAAGGCCCAAAACCCTTTATAATGGGGCTGAGGGTCCCATTTCATTCTAAAGATTTGTGTGTGCGTGTGTGTGATGATTACATTGTAAGGTAGATCGACACGGCAAAACTGGAATCACGGGGCCACACAGCTAGCGAAACACTGCAATGAAAGTCACTTTATGATGACGTCAGTATAATGCAACCTGCTGGGTAGGACAGCCAGTGAATGCCAGTTACACTGAGACAAGCGTTAGTCCCAGGTTGTCACAATTCCGTACACAACTGTCCCGTGGGGAAAAAAAAAGGATCAGAGAAAATCTATAAATGTGGAGAAAGTAATCAATAATCACCGGTGAACGAAAATTTCAGGCTTTCTTCTTCGCGTGAGTAAAAATAAAAAATAAAATTAAAGATTCCTTTTCAGGCCTTGGCCACATTGGGCATTTAGGAAGAGTACCCCATATTTTTACAGTCCAAGCGGCACTGAATGGGTAATGTGGTCAGCATTACATCGGTCTAAACTTCCCCAGGATTTACACACAGGTACCCATTTTAGGCTGGGTCGACCTGCGACCCCCCCCCCCCCCTCTCCCCCCATACCATGATACACATCCACGCAGCCAGCAGTGCGTTTTGATAAGTCAGTTAGAATTATCACGCCGCTTTCTTCGCATTCACTGCCTGTAAACTCCTACGCGGAGTTTTTTATTGTTCGTCAATTTTTTAACTTTTGTCTTGTTCCACAACTTGAGTTTTGTTTGCACTTATGTTTTACAAATCTGACTTTTGTGTATGCAGACTATTGGTCTGCACTCTGGTCGATTGAGAGACCTATAATTAGTCGTATTTTACGACACGACGTGCTTGTTTTGTCCCATATATTGAATGTTAAATTAAGAATCGACGTAACAAACTTCCCCTTAAGTGATGCGTCCCTGTTTTCAGCAGCAAGTGAAGAGTTCCAATTCCGCTAGCGCCAGCAGCTGTCTGATTGTATATCCGTCTCGCCTTTCCTTTGCATGTTAATGTTAGTAGCGTATCCTTAACAGGACGTTACAGAACCAACACCAGAATTGGCTGTGGTGGTTTTTCTAGGCTAATTTATGTCCAGTAGTTTACCATTGCTTTTTGGACTGTCGGTTTCTCGATACCACAGTCGAAACCAACGCAAGGCGCAAGGCCCGCAGTTGGGATCGGACCCGGCACCCCGGCATTACGAAGCGCGTGCGCGGCGTCTTAGCCACAGAAGCCGAGCTTTAAGCGTCGGCCAAATCACCGTAACTCCTTGCAGCGCCATTGTCCTCAGACCGTAATGATCTTTTGCGCCTCCGCACTGTTCACTGATTCCAAAAAGACCCTTACAACATCTAGAATATCATACATCAATTCAACACCAAGTATCTGCCTGATCGTTTCCCAACACACCGGCAAGACCTGAAGAAAATATCAAACTTACACTAACTGTCCCAGACCACTGAAGCGATACTTTATGGAGCATGAGTGTCTCCACCTTTCTCAAAACGCCCTGTGAGTAAGTTACAGTTACAATATATGTGTACAGCTAAATCTCAAACCAGCGAAGGGCAGCAGTGACTGCCTCCACCTCAATTCTCAAACTGTACGTTGTAATATCATGTGTCAGACTGCAGAACTAAGTGACGTCCATTCGCTTTAGCATTAAACCCCCATACAATTCACCTGTCTCTTAACACATAGCCATTTGTAAACAGAATCAAATTCCCTGGGCGAAAATTGTCATGGCTTATTTGTTAAACTTATGATTTAGCAGCACAAGATGGCCCGATCCTGCACTCACGACCAAAAGTTCTTGGAACCCTGCAAAAATCTGATGTTTACTTGGACACTTTGAACCACTCCTCTCCTCGCCCAAATTTATCAAGCCAACAAATATGTATAATTGTGTCTTCAGCTTGAGCCGTCCAAAATCTCCACCTTTTCAGTGTGCGACCCTTAGCTCTACACAGAGCTTCATGCAGGAGGTGCTTCTTGTCTGCAGCTACTCTGAGATAGGACTTTGCTTGCAGAACATTGAGCTTGCCTGTAATAGTAGACAGTGTAAGTACATATCGCATACATACTACCGGCGTATCTCTTGTACACCGATAATTACTCATTTGGCTTCGTTCTGTGTGCATTTGAGTTTCATCAGCTGACTCTTTGGTATGGTCAGTATTCCAAGTAATTAATCTATTATTGGCAGGATCCCATGTTCGAACACTGGGAACAGCATTTTTTTTAATCCATGTCCATTGCTGCCATAATAGTGAAAGCACTAAGCTCCGTTTTGGCATTTCACAGCAACTGCCTCCACAAGATCTCTGAAGGTCAGGCTTCGATCGAAAAGATACCTAGGTACCTCAGTTTGCTTTCTCTTTTGATGTTTCTGTCATTAATTATGATCCCTGGAACATCAGCTTTTACAATTATATTGTCCAGAGAGCACCATAAAACAGCCGTCTTTTTTCTGCACACCAGTGTGTCACTTTGTCTACAGTTGCCTGTCTGTCTGTTTTCTATCGCTTCCCCGCCTATATACAATGATATTTGCAAATGTCAATATCTTTCCATCACCTGGTGCTTTAAATTCGGCAATCTTGCTTGTATTCACATTGAAGATCATTGGTGAAATACGTGGTTCTGAGGTCCATGTAGCAGGCTAAGGACAACCAAATGTGAATGCAGGACAGCTTCTATTCAGTTCACCAGCCACGGACAAACACCCTTCTCCATGAGTGCAGAAATGAAAATATCATATCAGACTCTATTGTAGGCATCTTCAAGATCAAGTTCTGCGGCAACCGTCTCCTGTCTGTTCTGGAACGTCTCATAAAGATCACTAACAAAACTAGCTGGATATGACCCCGCATCTTTCCGTGGCTGGTAACTACCCAACCCGTTTAGTAGGAGCTACTTTCCTTTCCCAAAATATTTATAGTTTAACAGCAATAATCTTTTCTAGAACCTTGTCAAAGTTATTTTGTAGGGTGATAATCCTGAAACCGCTGAGTCTGGAATGTTCTTTGCCTGTTTTTGGAAGAGGGATTAGGTAGCCGTGTACACAGTCTTGGTGTACTGAAGATGTTCTGATGCTCTGGTTGAAGTGAAAAGCCATCTCCCTCAAGTTTTCATCATTCATGCTCTTTCTGTGGGCATTCTTGACTCCGTCTAGCCCCGGTAGTGTCTTTTGCTTTTTTGAAATATATATTTTATATCCTCAGCCATAATGTTATAATGAAAATAATTATCATAGTATTAGACAGGTTATCTCTAAAAGGAATTTCTAAATTCCCTATCATTATCATCAGTTTGAACTATAAATCTCTCCTAAAATGCTTTTACTTTCTCTTTGTCTGTTGTCATTGACATAAATTATCAGGGTATATAATGCCTGTTGTGAAAGGCCGATCATTACTTTGCTTCTGTCTGTGAAGTTTCCAAAACCTACCCTGTGATGTATCCCCTCCAGTTTCGCTCATTACATGTTCCCATTTAGCCTTTTTTGCATCTGCTGGACAACACTTGAACTCTCTTACTTTTTCTATTCTAAGTCTTTCTAGCTTCTCTACATCGTCTTGTAACCTGTGAGGAGTCCCATATGATGCTAGGCTAGTTGCGTATCCTTTACAGGACGTTGCAGAACCAACCACAACAGCCCCTGGCTGTTGTGTGGTTCTCTGGGCAAATTTACGTGCAGTAGTTTACCATTGCTTTCTGAACGGTCGGCTTTCTTGATACCACTGTCGAAACCAATGCAAGGCGCATGGCCCGCAGCTGGGATCGAACCCGGCACCCCGGCATTACGAAGCGTTCGCATCGACTTAGCTACAGAGCCGACTATGATGCTAGAGTAATATGTTAAAAAATCAAGGTGCCAGCATGGATGATGTGGCTTGCATTACACCGGCCTTCTCATTTTGCCTTTTCTCCTCTGTTGGATCATAGGCCATTCAACCAAATCAGGTCAAGTCGTTCTATCCTTAGCTATCGCATGCAGTTCTCCTAATGTCCTTTTCGTCTTTTCTAACGTTACTCTCTAGCTACCTTCTCCGTGTGTTTTTGGTCTTTCTTCCGTTCTACGCCACTATGGACATTCTAGTTATTTTATTCTCAGGTTTTCTCAAAGTGTGTCATATCCAACGCCAGCGTCCTTTCTTCACAACTTGGTCCACTGGAACTCGTTTGGTTGTCTCCCAAAGCCCTACATTAGTGATACCGGCCGCCGTAACCTCTTAAAACACCACCCGGTACTCATTTTAGATTGGGTCGACCCCTGAGCTAAGCTCTTATGTTAAACATTAACCTGCCCATTGCTGATTTGACACCAAGACCTTAGGCCTGGCGGGCGAACGTCTAATCTCTGCGCTACCGCGGCTACCCACATAACATAACATAACATAACATAACCATACATCGCACATAACAACAAATCTAACAATACCATAATAAAGGTCCTTTTCCACGCCTTTATGCGTATATGGCATATTTGACGTGACCTAAATTGTTTATAATCCAATCGGCACAAAATGGATGATGTGGTCAGCATTCTGTGAACTCTTCATCTAATCTACATTGTCTTACCAGTCAGGACAAAGTCAGTTTGAATTAACACACACCGGCGGTTCAAGTTATCAGCTTCGTCCCTTCCATTCTAATTGTTTTCGGGAAGAACGGATAACCTTTGACCCACTCATCTGTGGCGAGTGCTGTATGAAGTCGTCAACTATTGGTATCTGACACGTGACCGCGGTAGGTAATCACTGATTGTTGAACGACATTCGTTAAGAAACAAACTATGTGTCGTATCTGTGTGTGGAAGGGTATCTTCGTCCTTGACCCCTAATAAGTATGAAAAACGATATAGTCTACCATTAATTTATTAATAATGGAATTTTTTCAGCAATTAATTAATTAATTAATTAATTAATTAATTAATTAATTAATTAATTCATTCATTCATTCATTCATTCATTCATTCATTCATTCATTTAAGCAGTAAGGCATTTGTTACAGTAACCCATTCCTGACCCATTTAACCTCTAAATTTACCTATTCATCATTGTTCTACATTCGAAACTCCGAACCCATCAACACGCTACACCAATTCATCATTGTTTTAGCTTTTTAACACTCTCTTACCCATTCAGCTGTTACACTGTGCTTAATTCTACATTTATTCCCAATGCCGCGGCAAGGCAAACTTTACGGATCGCAGCGTGAAGGTAGTGAAAGGCAGTGAAGTTCACACTAGAGACAACACTTCTTATGTAGATAATCTATTTTAAGCGAATGAATGAAAGAAGAAGAAGAGAAGAAGAAGAAGAAGAAGAAGAAGAAGAAGAAGAAGAAGAAGAAGAAGATCCCAAATCTTATCAGTTGTAACTTGACACCCCCACCCCCCCCCCCAAAAAAAAAAAAAAAAAAGATTTCATTGCACTTCTTCTGGCCCCACGAAAAGATGGAATGTAAAGTTCTCATAGGCACAGCACTGTTGCTTTCAAACGGCTGTCATCCCGACAAATTAATATTCTAGGAATCTTTTTGTCAGTTTAGACGAAAAAGAAAATTCTTCAAACAAAATGAGGCCTGTCCTGGTGTACAAAAGTAAATTATGGACAGCTGGACGATTAGTGGGGAAAAACGTTGGAGATGAGATTAAATAGACGAATAAAAAAACTATATGGAAGCCTCGGAAATGAGATTGGATAGACGAATGAAAAACTATATGGAAGCCTCGGAAATGTGGTTTTATAGACGAATGAAAAACCGTATATAAACCTCGAAATGTGGTTTCATAGACGAATGAAAAACCGTATGGAAACCTCGGAAATATGGTTTTATAGGCGAATTAAAAAAAAACTATATGGAAGCCTCGGAAATGTGGTTTTTTAGAATAATGAAAAACTATATGGAAACCTTGGAAATGTGGTTTTATAGACTAATGAAAACCTGTGTGGAAGCTTCGGAAATGTGGTTTTATAGACGAATAAAAAACCACATGGAAGCTTCGGAAATGTGGTTTTATAGACAAATAAAAAACCACATGGAAGCTTCGGAAATGTGGTTTTATAGACGAATGAAAAAACTGTATGGAAGCCTCGGAAATTTGGTTTTATAGACAAATGAAAAACTAAATGGAAGCTTCAGAAACGTGGTTTTATAGACAAATGAAAAACTATATCGAAGCCTCGGAAATGTGGTTTTATAAACAAATGACGAGAAACTCATAGACATATTACCAAAAATAATGAAGATGTCTTGAAAGAAGCAGAATCACTAAGATAACTGAATGCCCACATCAGAAAGAGACGATTGACATTCTTCGGTCAGTCAAGCGAAGGAGGAAAATGGAAGGTGGGAAAGGTGGATGGAAGATGAGGCAGAGTTAGGTCAAGAGAAAAGATGCTAGACAGTTTGACGTCATGGCATGGAGGATCACCTGTGTCAGAATTGACTGGAATTACACGAGACAAAGGTTTATCGATAGTCAAGAATACCAACGCCACATGGCATGGACTACAAGGAGAAGAAGAAATCTCGAGGATTGCATTATCAAAGTACGTTATGTGTGTCGTCGCCGTGTGGGACACAATTTGTAGTTATTTTGAAGTTCCAAACCCCGGCTTTTGCCGGGGGTCGTAACATAACCTAACGACTGAAAACTATTTTGGGACCTCTTCATGGGTGATACTCATCCGCATGGTGGCACTTTGTGTCACCGGGTGTTTATCGCTTGTGTGATGTGCTAGTGGGGTAAAATTGACTTACTTACTTATTTCTTAAACAAGCATGGGAAATTTAACGACCAATAGAATAAATGACGTTGGTGTTTTTTTAGTAAAACTTATGTCTTGAAATACTTTAGAATAAAACTGAATTAGAAAATTCAGTGTTTTTTTTGTGTCAGCGCTACTGATTCTGACCAGGTAGGTCACGTTCAACCAGCATCCCCAAAGGGGGAGCTTTAGGTTATAATTGTGACTCGGTTAAAGGAGCCATATAAAATGGCTTAGCAATGTACACCATCAAAAGCTCTGAAAAGGTCTCCTGCAGTGTTGGTGCGATCAAGGGAGACAGACACAAATAGTCTCAACCGGCGACAAAGTGGTCTACCGGCGAGCCAATGGGCGATCCGGACACCGATGATTCTGACACCAACAGCCATGGAGAGAAAGAAACAAGAAAAGAAAAAAAAAGAAGAAAAAGCGTGACAGAAAAAAAGGTGAAATAAATTAAGAAAGAAGAAAGAAAGAAAGAAAGAAAGAAAGAAAGAAAGAAAGAAAGAAAGAAAGAAAGAAAGAAGAAAGAAAGAAAGAGGGAAAGAAAGAAAGAACCGTAAGTTTATTCCCCTAAGCAATTTAAGCACACACACAAACACACACACACACACACACACACACACCAACACATACACTCACACTACGCTATATGACATGTTCAAACAAGCCACGATCAGTTATCAAGTGATGATCAGTTATCAAACAGTAGGCGGATACCTGTGAGAGTACTTGACAATCAGTCAGACCAAGTTTGAACTCTACAAGTGCTCTGTTATAGGAAAGTCATTGATAAGATACGGACTCACCTCGTGATTGGGTACTTACGATTTTATCAATAGCAAAAGTCGATAAAATTCAACGTCGAATGTAAGTGAGTGTCTAAAGGTTAGGAAAGTTGGTAAAAATCGCGGGGCGTATGCGATAACGGGTGTTCCAAGTGTTTGGGCACGGAGGAGTGGATTAATGTCAAAGGTTAGGCCTGGCTTTGTATCGTCAAGACAATAAATTCGGCTCTAATTGTTAGGTGGGCTCAAACGGTAATTTGGGTTTCGAGAGACCACAGTCTTGTTGAGTTGCTTCTTGTAAACTGGTCGCAGATGGTGTATTGTGGCGATTCGAAGCCTGCCGTCAAGAAAAGCATCCAGGTAAGGCGTGTACAGTCTATATATCTTCTGACTTACCTACTAACCTACCTAAGTATTTACCTGTCTATTTTCCAGCTTAGCTAGCTACCTGCACACAAAGGTACCTTTTCTCAGGTTAATTACCTTTCAACATTCCCACTGTCGTATCTTCAGATGTAAACGTATCTACCTGCCTATCTATCTATCTATCTATCTATCTATCTATCTATCTATCTATCTATCTATCTATCTATCTATCTATCTATCTATCTATCTATCTATCTATCTATCTGTCTGTCTGTCTGTCTGTCTGTCTGTCTGTCTGTCTGTCTGTCTGTCTGTCTGTCTGTCTGTCTGTCTGTCTGTCTGTCTGTCTGTCTGTCTGTCTGTCTTTCTGTCTGTCTGTCTGTCTCTGTCTCTCTATCCCTCCGTCTGTCCGTACTTCCGTCTGTCTGTCTGTATACTTGTCTGTCTATTTGTATGCCTAATTGCTTAATAAACGTCGTTGAAAATCTTCCGATAATCCAATGGTCATTATTGCTTTCTAACATTTGCATCTGGTAAACCGGCTAATATACCCGTCGTAATTTTGTATCAAAACCGATGAGTCTTTCATTTGATCTAAGGTCGATTAAACAATTAGATTTCCCAGAGAAGAAACGGGCCTGGTTTATCAGCCGGGGCAGTAGATAAGGAAGTGAAATAGACCATTTGTTGAGACAGAACATCTCTCAACAAAAGTGGTTCTCAAATTGTGTTCCTTTCCACGGAAGCGTGTTCCATAGAAAAAAAAAAATAATTGCAAAATTATTTACAGGAAATATTGTTAGTCAGCGGAGCTGGAACCTGGCCGAGAACTAGCCCCCCCCCCCCCAACCACCACACACACACTCACACACCACACACACACTCACACACCACACTCACACACCCCACCTCTCCTCTCCTAAAACGTGTATTATTCTAATATCTGCATTTTAGCGGTATGCAGTGGCGTAGCAAGGTTAGGTGGTACCCAATGCGAAGGATTTCATCACACATACTCACCCCGTTTCCCTCCGCCTCAACACACACACACACACACTCACACACAGAGACACACACACACAACAACACTAATTCTTTGCCATTGTGACACTTTTGATCACCTTCAAATAACTGGGTTTCTTTTCAAATTGTAAAAACATTTCTTGTTGGCATTTTGTCATCCACTCACTGATGATACTCCGAGAGGCCTACACCTCTTGCCACACCCTTCCCATGCCACTAACGAGATGACCAAATCATTTGAACTTCTGTTTCTCGGTTACTTTGCTGCAAGGTTTTGTACCCACTGTATGATAGTATATTGTCTCGCAATGATGGTCATACTGGTGGTTTTCATTGGACATCACATCTTACAGGCGTTTATTATCATCATCACCATCATCGACGTCATCATTATCATCATCGTCGTCGTCATCATCATTTTCATCATTATCGTTGTCATTATTATCAAAAGCATCATCATCATTATCAGCATCATCATCATCACCATCATCATCATCATCATCAAAAGCATCATCATCATCATCATCAAAAGCATCTTTATCATTATCATCACCATCATCGTCATCATCATCGACACCATCATCACCATCATCATCATCATCAAAAGCATCATCATCATCATCATCATCATCACAAGCATCATCATCATCATCATCATCATCATCAAAAGCATCATCATCATCATCATCATCAAAGCATCCTCATCATCATCATCATCATCACCATCATCATCGTCGTCCTCATCATCATCATCATCACCAATTTGCTGTGTCGTGATATATCACGCAGGGCTCTTTGTTTAGGCGTTCACTGGGTTCTGTTGTATGCTATAATTTCGTTGGTAAGATAGAATCCAGTCAGCACCTCAGGCCTCCCTCGTGAACGCTCGTCTCAGGATTTCTTGTGGAGCTCCTCGTGTATTCAGTCCATTTATTTCTCATTTTTGTGTCCGTTTTGGTGACTCTCTGCCCCCTTTCTCTTCGGGTGATAACTACTATACTGCCAGCTACTCAGTGTTGCCACTTTTCTTTGACAAAAAAAAAACACATCCAAAACGGCGTCAAAAATATCTAAAAACAGCTAAATTTGTGTTAAAAACATTTAGAAAAACATCCAAATGGAAATAATCACAAATAACATAGTAATTGATATGACTTATCCTAAAGAATCATGTCCTCATCTTTACTGAAGTCTGCTTTACAAGATTCACAAGATAAACTTAGCTTTGATGATGAAGTTGAAGCTTCAGATCCAAAATGACAGCTCTAGCTGTTCCAATTTCTTTTAATACCCAATCAGGGAGCTGATAAGTGGAACAGCCTTTTCCTACTCTTATCAGGCAAAATTTTATTGTCGATAGCATTTAAGAGGTCAAATTTCATCCTGTTTCTTAGGTTAGATTTGATAAATTCACTCAAATGAAAAACAACTAGAGAAACATCTACCATCTAAACGTCAAAAACGCCATCTAAATGCAGGCGAAAACATCTAAATTTGGATGTAAAACATCCAAAGTGGCAACACTGCAGCTACTGTGTTCTACAGCTAATGACGCAAGCGTTTGAAAACACGTTTTTCCTATTGGTTCACATTTCTTAAGTAATTTTTGTTATCCTTTTTCTTAGACAATGGCTGTGAGTTGCATTTAACTTTCGTTCTATGTCTTTAATGCTTCTCCAACTTTCACTGGCATATGAAAAAATATTACAATTAAAAACACATATCGGTTTTAAAAACTATATAATTTACAGTTCCATAATTTGTTCACGTTTTTGAAAGCCGCAGTTGCCTTGTCATTTCGTATCATAACTGATACCTTAGTTGTTTCCCAACAATCAAAATTGATACCTAAACAGGTAAACTGTTTTTGTGTGTTTTTTATTTTTTTATTTTTAACTTTGTACTTTTTCTCTACAGTCATCAGGTTTTTCGTGTCTTAAGTGTATTCCTCTTTTCCTAACTTATGGGTTCATAAATTACTGATAAAATAATTTATCACAGGACACCTTTTTTGGGAGCCGTCACTGTCTTTACAGATGAAAAGGGCTTGGGCGGGGGGTGGGGGGGGGGGGCCGCTTTTAGTGTATTTATGCATTAAGACGTCACTGAGGCAGGCTCTGTATTAAACTCTACTATATCTTATATTTTGAGAATCACTCCGTGTACACTGAAAATGAAGCAGAAGTCAAGAAGACCGGAAACGACTTGAAAACTGTCACCGCCAAAATGTAAATGGAGGGAAAGTTTGAATGCGAGCGGACGTGGCTACTTAGAGTTTGGACACAATCAAATTATGACCCGAAAGACATTTGAAAAATATGTCGTATGCTACAAATCTACACATGATCTTGATAGACGCTTTTCACGTGTGTCACGTTTTCAGCGACAAGTGGACTTTCTTGGTTACAAACCGAAGTTATGTAGATTATTATTTGTAGTTATATTTTTCTCTGTGCTGTTTTTAGGCTGAAGCAGGTTTTCTAGCCGCAGCTAGAATTTGTTATTCATGAGACAGCCCATAATGCATAGTGTGTCTAGCAAGACATGCTCGCGTTAAGTAAGATCTTAAGTAGCTAGAGCAGCGCTTTCCAAACTGTTCTTGTTGGTAACATACATTTAAGACCAACATAATTTCGTGTTTCAATAATTCAGTCTGCCTTACAAAGGGTACTTCAATTTTATTTCACCCCAAACAAACGAAATCCGGGAGTTCCCGGGATAATCCAAACACATCCCGTGACATTAAGGTGTTTTCTTTTGCGGTTTATTTTGGCTTTATTTATAATAAAATGTGTGTTTTGCTAAATCTAACCCTAATCATAAACCTTTGCTAAAACTTAACTCCCAGCTTTGATTAGGATGAATTAAACTGAAATAGTTTTCAAAGTTTTGGGAAAGATAAAAATCCATCTTTAAAACACAAAGAAAGAAAAAACGTAACTTAATAATATTTGAATCATGCGGACAAAAACAATACATTGCACAATTTATTGCCATACATATTTTGCTGTATCGTCAGGTGCGCCGGCGTGATGCTGACCACATCACCCATTTTGTGCCGTTGGTCTATAAAAATATAGGTCTAGCCCTATATGCCCTATACGCCTAAAACCGTGAAAAGGGTCCGTTACTTTTACTCAGTTGCGTTACTACAGAGGTAAATCAACAGATAATGAAGCACAGAATGAATCTTTTTCTTGCTGAAATGCATAAATCACATTTTCGAGTTGCTCATCTATCCGCCGGAAATTCAAAATCAAAATCAGTCACGTGTTTACCATGGTAACTTCAAAGTGATCACGTGATCTTTCCATTTACATTAAATTGAGAAATTAAGAGTTTTATTGAAACAGTCTCGATACGTGTATTTACTAAAACACAGAATGTAGAGGTGGCCAGCGTGATGTTGATGTTGTCAATTCCTTTATAAATGGAGTCCAGCACCATGTACCTGATTCGCTATGGGCTGGTCGGGTTCGTCGTTTACATACTTGAAGAAATCGGACAATATCCCAGCAATCTGGACAGTGTGGCGTAGGCGTTACGAACGCGCTTCGTAATGCTGAGGAGCCGGGTTCGATCCCAGCTGCGGGCGGTTTGTCTTGCGTTGGTTTCGACAGTGGTACCGACAGCTGACCATTCAGTAAGCAATGGCAAACTACTGAGCGTAAAGTTTGCCTAAAAAAACCACAACAGCCAAAACATGGTAAGGGTTGTTTCTGCAACGTCCTGTAAATTACACGTAACTAACTTAATCTGGACAGTAGACCAACAAGGCAGATCCCAGAGATCCCATTTAACCTACTAGAAAGCTGTAATTAAGGCACCCGTAATGACTACACCATTCAGATGTAACCTCAAGTCCTATGCAGGTAAGAACTAACAAAACACTGCAATGTCCTATCGATATCTGGCATTTATACTCAGAGAAACACAGAACATGTGAAAGGTTACCAGATATGCAGTTTTTTTTTGTGTGGTTCTGACTCGTTTATCGCTCTTTTGCAGGTTTCAGTTTTTAAAAAATCTTTTTCGATGTCATCTTTATTTCTTCTTCTTTTTCTTTGTATCTACCAGCTGTAAACTCCGGCAGAAACTTTTTGTTGCTCATCCACTTCTCGACTCTAGTCTTGTTCCAGAACCTGAGTCTTGTGTGCACATCTGTTTTACAGATCTGGCTTACTTGTATACAGATTGTTGGTCCCTCGCCTCTCAGGCTGATGCACTCCAACTTCGAAGGAAATTAATCTGATTAGTAGATTTTTGCTACATGTTTTTTTTAGGGGAAGGGGTCTATCCTACGACAGCAATTTGAAACCGTATAAATACCACTGATGATAAGGCAATATATGAAGACAGTGAGTGATTTGTCATCAGACACAGACGAGGTCAAGATTCAGAACTGTCATATAAGCAAAATGACCCTTGTCCACGCCTTTAGGCGGATGGGGAATATAGGGCTAGACCTATATTTTTATATAGACAAATCGGCACTTAGTGGGTAATGTGGTCAGCATCACGGCGGCCGCCTTTACTTTCCAGGACTGCACCTGATACCCACTAAGAACTGCCATATGGTTGAGAGTTTTGACCGTGATGAGTTTTCAGATTCTATGATGAATAAAGCATGAGTTCAAAAACTTTATGTAATCATATTTTTTTTTCCTCTCCAAATTTTAGGTCTGAAAATTAAGATGTGCCTTAAAAACATAATAATCGTCCTATACTTGGAGAAATAAGATAAGTGGGCAACGGCTAGATGTTATGCCCACTGTCTGAACACACTAGTGACTGTTGGGATACACACTGACTGTGCTCAAGTGAGGTCAGCTGATCTCAACTCTAGCACGATGTGCGGCGTGACCTGGCATGGACATATGAGTGAGTGTGTATGTGTTTGCTGGCGATTATGTGTACGTTATGTTAATTGTTCCACGTGTAGTGCCATATTTCTCTTTTCGTTTTTTTTTTCTAGACCCGAAAGCCTTTCGTTACCAAGTCTTTATCTAAACTTCTCTAATTGTTATTTATTTTTCTACCTCTCTGTCTGGCTGTCTGCTTGTCCCTTTATCTCTCGCTTTTTGTTTAATTTCTCCCGAACTCTCCACTTTCTCTGTAACTGAATGTTGTATGAAACTGGCAGCCAGCGCTCTCAGATAAGAAAACCATCTGTAAAATATAACGAATCTTTAGCAACTCTACACAGAGCTTGGCCTAAGTTGTTAGTAGCCTATGCTTTATTGGGAGATAAGAGTGGGAAATAGTTTTTCCTCACCACTGTATCTGTAACTTTGTTGGAGGATGAAAGTTTTGATTTGTGTTCAGGTTTAAACAACGGATCAGCATCATGGCACAAGGGTAGTAAACCATAAGTGCTCCGTTCTACTTCAAACTCAAGCCTGAGTCCGAAGAATCTCAGCCCAGTGCACGAATTCCGTAGCACCCGCGAGGATCCTGAAATACTTTGGGTAGATTTTTAACTCTAAATTTTGCTCGGGCTGCGCCGTTAAGGCAACTCTTTTCAATTTCCAACTGCCAAGTGATGTTTTAACGTATGCAACAACACACACGGGCGTCCGATATTACTACCTAGAGACCAAGGAAAGTCAACGTGAAATATCCTAGCCTTCACCGGCGCCTGAACTCGTGGCCTCCAGCACTCGAGGCGGACGCCATGCCGCAAGACCACTCAAGCTTTGATTGTATACTTTAAAATATGTTTTCGTGTTACATTCATTGAATACACTTTAATTGATGGTCTCAGGTAAAGAACTATTGATTCTTACTCTTCTTCGGTCCTTAAAATGAAGGCGTTAGTATTTATTATTGTAGTTTACAGCTAGGCTGCGATGTCTGCTTTATTAGGCCCAACTTATCTGATTTCAGCAAAATCTTAATCGGTCGCCTTTCACGATATGCTTGTTAGAGAGCAAAAGGCAGCCCGGCTCGCTAGCTCAGTTGGTTAAACCTGAATGCGCGGCGACCGGGTGACGAACTCCTTGTGGTTTGGATTCACGCCCGGGAGTAGGCAGAAAAGCCACATTTCTCCTAGATTGATTGTATCTATCATGGAATCAAGGCCGAAGGGTTGCGGTATCCATAGCACCGAGCCCAAGGGTTAACAACTCATGGTTTCTGGATGTTAAAGAGAGAGAGAGAGAGAGAGAGAGAGAGAGAGAGAGAGAGAGAGAGAGAGAGAGAGAGAGAGAGAGAGAGAGAGAGAGAGAGAGAGAGATAGCAATAGGTTGATTCTCCCCCCGATGCCCCCCCCCCCCCCCCCCCCCCCCCCCTTTTCCTTTTTTTCAAGTGAGGTCCCAGAACCCAGACGGCGAATGTTGACTTGGCATGTTTGTTACCTTTTCATTTCCAGGATCCTGTAAACATCTTTTTTTTTTTTTTTAAACATCCGTCACTGCCTAAAGAAAAGGTCACATGCACTGTACACTGCTGCCTGTATGTCGACCAGACGCACAAGTCGACCTCAAGATTTGTTACTAGCCATATAAGTCGACTTCTAGTTTCGGAAATAATCAAATGAAAACGTGATCATGTCCGCAATTTACGGTACATCAGCACCCCACCATGTCGATTGGGAGTCGCCGTGGCGTAGCGGCTAGACGCTTGCCAGCGGATCGGAAGGTCGTGGGTTCGCTCCCTGACGGAGCCAGTATTTTTTTCTCCAAAAATGGCCCTGGCTTCCAGGTCGATACAGCCTTGAGTGGGTACCAGGTGCAGTCTTGGGAAGTAAAGGCGGCCGGGGTGATGCTGATCACATCACCCATCTTTGTTGTCGATGACTCATAGAGTCTAGATAAGGAATTTTCATTTCCCACACATGCCGTTTTACTATCTCTAACTCAGCATCACTATCCAGATCATCAATGATGCCAAGAAAGAAATCGCTAGGAAATCTTTCAGGCCAGGGAAAACGTATCTGCGAGTCCCAATCAGTTCATCACAGTTTGTTTCTCAAAATGTGCCTAAGTCAGGGCATCTTGCTGTGACGCCTCTGGCACTCGCCGTATCATCTTTCAGAACAACGCGTTTATACCGTGCTTTCCCTTCAGGGCGACACGTCGTCCTCGATTGAAACTGTATCCTTGGTATCTCTGAGCACGTCTACACACAGGATTAACCCCCCACCCCCCCCCCACCCCAATCCTGTTATAACAAATAGGGGGCGTGTGATGTGCTCAGTGTCTGAGGCTGAAGACTTTTGCATAAAATGAAAAGTCTCATGAAACATCATTCCAGACTTTCTTCACACTTAGACACTAGACATTCTTTCTAACAATTCGACAATTTGCTAGGCGTTTAGCTGTTCTTACTCTAATCAGGCAAATGATTATAATTTTTATTTATAGTAGGTATGTTGCACCGGTCATTTTATTCTTTTCTTTTGAGTTTAAATATATGTATCTTATATAAAAGCTAACACGTAAGTAGTAT
This sequence comes from Candidula unifasciata, assembly GCA_905116865.2. NCBI lineage: Eukaryota > Metazoa > Mollusca > Gastropoda > Stylommatophora > Geomitridae > Candidula > Candidula unifasciata. Next base: position 425,001 of record CAJHNH020000780.1, read on the forward strand.
TACAAGCCAGGTATTGCCATTATGCCAACAGGGTAACCAAAGCTAGCTGTGAACAACTTTTATTCAGATGTTATTCAAATTTAAAACTCGGTTTCAACTTTTTCGGTTAAATATGTGTAGCGTTTGTCGTTAGGAAGACGGTTCGACAGCTTTGAAATTGTTATTTCTGTCAGATATTTCTATCATTGGTTGTTACAGAGATCGAAAGATTCAGAACTTTCTTAAATATAACCTGGCACAATTTTCATTTAATTAAACATCTTAGCGCAGATTCGAAAGATTTTCTCTGTGACTGTTAACCACTATTCATTTGATAGGCAAATGTCACAATTCAGTGATTTCCTTTTGTCACACCTTGTGTGTCTAAAAACAGATTCGATAGTAATCGACTGCGTATAGTTTAAAATCTCTTCTATACCAGCAAGCAGCTTATGTTGGTCATTAAACATTTTGTTGTCAACATAAAAGAATGTTATTTAGGGCCATGTAGGAACCTACAATGAATTATTCATTTTTGTGCGAATATATAATTCGAGACTTACTGAGAATTCAATGTTTGTATTATTCTGTAAATTATGAATATTTTTCTTGTAGAAAAACAGTATGGGAGTCTTGTTACTTAGTGTGGCGTCAGTCATTGTTCAACTTCTCAATAGTGTTTTACTGTGCAGCTAGTGGGAAGAATGATGGACTTCATTAGGTACACGTAATTACCATAATTAATCCAGCTGATGAGATACGACCACCAGAGACCAGCCTGTCTCTCTGCGTTGGAGGATTGGATCTTAGCATACTATTGAACCTGCCAGATCTAACTCTTCCAGCTCAGTGAGATAGGCGTACTCGACATGGAGTGCCAAGGAAGATGGATCGTTCTCTACAAAGTCAATAGCTCAGAGTTTGAGTCTACGGTTTAAGCTTCTGTATCTTTTTTATCCTTCCCTACTAACTCCTTCTCCTTCCGTTCTTCCTCCTCCTTCTGCTTCACCTTTAAAAAAAAACGATTCGCACCTTGTAGTTTACAGCTAGGCTGTGATATCTGCGCGCTTTCGGTTAAACACGTCCGATTTCAGCTGAAACCCTGTTTAATCCTTATACAACATGCTTGCTACAGTGAGTCTATTATTTTTCCCTTAAAAAAATTAGGCAACGGAACCCTGTGGGGAAAGTCTTGACTGGATTTCTTACTATTTATATTTTTTAAGGCTCTCCAGATGTGAGAGAGTCAGTGAGATCTCATATCCTTTACCGTCTCAATAAACCATACATGTCTCACACAACAATAATTCATTCATCCATCCATCCATTCATCCATCCATCCATCCATCCATCCATCCATCCATCCATCCATCCATCCATCCATCCATCCATCCATCCATCCATCCATCCATCCATCCATCCATCCATCCATCCATCCATCCATCCATCCATCCATCCATCCATCCATTCATTCATTCATTCATTCATTCATTCATTCATTCATTCATTCATTCATTCATTCATTCATTCATTCATTCATTCATTCATTCATTCATTCATTCATTCGTTCATTCATTATCCATTTGTACCAATATATGTCCGATAGTAAGTGTGAAGTAAAGTAAAGGACCCTTTTCACACCTTTAGCCATATGGGGCTAGGGCTATATTTTACAGACCAATCGGCACAAGATGGGTGATGTAGTCAGCATCACGCCGGCCGCCTTTACTTCCCGAGACTGCACCCGGTACCCACTCAAGGCTAGGTCGACGTAGGAGCCAAAGTCTTTTTTGAAAAAAAAAAAAACAGGCTCCGCCAGGAAGCGAGCCTACAACCTTCCAAACTATCCACTGCGCCACGCCGACTTTTCGTTTTACCCTGTGTAATAACTTTGAAGTCATTGATGAAACTCACCCTTGGGGTTCATCTCGGCCATCCTCGTTTCCTGTATCCCTTTATTTCCAGTTTCAGTCCTGATTGGTGATTCTCTGGTTATCGTTTCTCAGAACGAGTCCAGTACACCTCAGTCTTCTCTGTCTTATAATTGTTGATATAAGTGGTTGCCCAGATATTTCTCTCAAACAGCAGCTCCTCTTTTTACTGTTATTCGGTACATAATTTATCGGTACGCGACAAAACTTCTTATACAAACCGTTTGGCGTCGGTCCTTGTCAGCTCTATCCATTACTTTCTATCTTTGGTAGTGTCAATAATTCTAACATTCCTGTGTTCTCATATCTCCTAATGACGACAACGTCTCTCTTTCCGTAATATTAGCATGTCACTCTACCGACGCTTTTTACATCATTTAGTCAACTTCTTCTTCTTTTCTTTTTCTTCTTTTTCTTCTTCTTCTTCTTCTTCTTCTTCTTCTTCTTCTTCTTCTTCTTCTTCTTCTTCTTCTTCTTCTTCTTCTTCTTCTTCTTCTTCTTCTTCTTCTTCTTCTTCTTAGCATTCACAGGCTGTAAACTCCAGAGGAAAGTTTTGTTTGTTCGTCCACTTCTAGACTTTAGTCTTGTTC
>CAJHNH020000780.1:432500-453728 GCA_905116865.2 Candidula unifasciata
GCCAAACTTTACAAATCTGTCAAATCCAAACGAGACGGATTTGGGAAGCAAATACATTAGCTACTAGCCTATTTCGACCGTTTGGCGTAACTTGGTGAAATTTGTAGCGTGCTATGCTACCATTGTAGGAAAATGATTCGAATAAACAAACAAGTAATTTTTATTTTGCTGTATTTGTAGTGTGCTTATGTCTGTCTGTCTGTCTGTCTGTCTGTCTGTCTGTCTGTCTGTCTGTCTGTCTGTCTGTCTGTCTGTCTGTCTGTCTGTCTGTCTGTCTGTCTGTCTGTCTGTCTGTCTGTCTGTCTGTCTGTCTGTCTGTATGTATGTATGTATGTATGTATGTATGTATGTATGTATGTATGTATGTATGTATGTATGTATGTATGTATGTATGTATGTATGTATATAAGACACTCATTAAAATCACATAGTTAGCATGTTTACAGTTAACGGCTTGAGGCAAAGTTGGCAAAAGATCAGTTTACTCGTGTTTTAGTGGTAATCCGTGAAAAACTAAGGCGCGTTTTTTTCTTAACCAGGTTGATACGTCATGTAATGCCAAAATGCTTTTTGACTGGCTCGTAAAAAGTAAACCGTTCTATATCAGTTACTGTATTTTTTTTTTTTTTTTTTTTTTTTTCGAGGGTTACACAAATTATTAGTCCGACAAAGGTCAAAAAATTTCGCCCCTGAAAAATGCAGCACATGTGCAACTGTAAATTATATAACCATAAAGGCATGGCGAACATAAGTCTACGTGCAAAAATTCGTGCTGATCCATACAAGAGTTTTAGAGATATTTGTTGAAAATTTGAATTCACGTCTTTTGGAACGGACTGTAAATATATTTTTGTGTAGACCACTCGGCACTCGATGGTTAATGTAGTCATCATCACGCCTGTCACACTTATTTTTTTAGGCTGAGTCGAATGTCTTCGCTTCTCATAATCCGTCTCGTTCGGATTCGAATCAATGATCTTGCGACCGACAGCATCATGTAGCAATTCCTTTTGCAGAACGTCGCTCTTACCGCGTTTTGCCCGAAGGAAACCTGGTCTCTCACCAGCTCTCCCGCCTCTTGTACTTTCATATTCAAGGAGTTATTTATATCCTGTGCCCATCTTTGTGTTAATCGGCCGCTGATCCTCCGTCCTGGTACCATGCCCTCTGCTATTATTTTTCCCAATCCACCATGGCGCTTGATATGACCAAAATATTTCAGTTTCCGAGACACGATGATGTTTATTAGCAAATCTTCCGTGATGATCGGTTCTTTAAAAATGTCCGTATTTCTTCTCTTCTTTGTCCATGGGTTTCTGAGAATCTTTCTATAGCATTTCAGCTCAAAAGCCCATTTTTTTTCTTTCTTATTTTAAGGACTGGAAGATGGTCCACGACTCACATCCGTATGTTGCAACAGGGAAGATGCATATTCTCACAATTTTAAATGGGATTTCCTTGCTGGTGCTTAGCCATAGACATTAATGCTGTTTAATCGTTGCATTGATATGGGCATCCTCCTCTTGATTTGTCAAACAGTCTTATTTATTATAGAGTCTAGATATTCAAAGCAGAGTGTAATTTAGTGGTAAATCCAACAACATCAATGTTTCTACATTATAAATAGTGTACAGCGAAGAATATCCAGTGTAATATTTTGAGAAAATTAACACCAGCCTGGAACTTGAGTGTTTTGTTGAGCACATCGCTCACCAGATGCTGACTGGTCTATACAAAACTATCGGTCTAGAACTACGTGCTGATTCGCCGTGGTCTAGCGGCTAGAAGCTCGCCTTGCTGGTCGGAAGGTCGTGGGTTCAGGTCGACATAGCCAGACAGTTTTTAAAAAATGAAATAAGCTGCTAGGACGACCCAGCAATAAATGGGTACCAGGAAAAGACCTAGGAAGTAAAGGTGGCCGGTGTGGTGCTGACCATTTCACACAGTGAGTGTAGACTGAGCTATAAAATATAGGTTTAGCCCTACGTGCCCAATACGCCTGAATGTGTGGAAAAGGGTAATTTAATTTTTTTACTGTTATTGAACTGCCCCCCCCCCCCACCCCAAGGGAATACCGGACCTACTTTTCTAGGACCTACGAGCAACTGCCCATTGTGCCTATGCAAGACAGCCTTGCTCCCAGCTATAAGTTTTAACTGGGGAGGGGGCGGGGAACGAGTCACGCTGAAATTGTAGAGGGAAAGAGGCGACCGGAGAGAGAGAGAGAGAGAGAGGGGGGGGGGGGGAGGAGGATTGCTGTTATCTTTCTTGGCTTGTCCTTGTAAGTTTAGCTATTCCTGGACTTTTTGACTTGGCCTCTGATTCGTTCTGCCATGATTATGCATTTTCAACAAGAGGTTATTTCTATGATTTTAAAATTACTGTTCCTTATCTGCTAGCTCCCACTGTGCAAGCTGGCAAAATGGTTTGCTGTGAAAAAGCAGCATTGTCAAGGTCTAATTTGTCAAGCTTAGGTTCATTCCCTGCTCTAAAATTAACAGATTGTCTTTCCATTAGCTGTTTAAAAAAATGTCAAATTGTTACAATTGGCGCATTTTATGTATTTCCTGTGCATGTGGCTAGTCACTTTAAAATAGCTAGTTTCGCCTCCTTCTTCTCTACCAATGCTTCTTCTTTTTCTTCTTCTTCTTCTTTTTCTTCTTCTTCTTCTTCTTCTTCTTCTTCTTCTTCTTCTTCTTCTTCTTCTTCTTCTTCTTCTTCTTCTTCTTCTTCTTATTCCTCTTCTTCTTCTCTTTCTTCTTCTTCTTCCTCTTCTTTCTTCTTATCGGTGTATTCTTCTCCTTCTTTTCTTCTACTTCCTATATTCCCCAGTAATTATTCATTTCTCAAGAGTCTAATACAAAACCTTCCTGTGATTATACTGTGTGTCCCATCCACGTTTTTTTTTTTTTTTCAAATTTGTTTTCTTCTTTTATCGTCTCACTGACACCAGGTTGCACCCCAGTGTCGTTGTATTGTCTTTGTCTTGCGCTTCTCGTGTGGCTTCTATGGTGGTGGATTTGTTGATTTTCTTTTTTGTCCCAAGTTTCAGCGACACCATTTGCCCATCTCTCTCTTGGTCTTTCTCTCGCCTTCCTTTCAGATGATCTCATCTGCAGTTTGGTCTTTCTACCTTCTCACTAAATGGCCGAATCATTTCAATCGTTATCTGACAAATTCAGACACGATCGTATTCCAACTTTAACTCTGGTATTTGTAACCGGATCTTTTCTTACGTTGTTATCTACCTTACGATGAAAACGTATTTTCACAGTAGTTATTTTAATTTATGTGATTTGTCCAGTTAACGTTAATTTCATCCAGTTTTCTTTATAAGTGCTGCAGTCTTCTCATATAAATCACAAAAGGAGAATCTCAACTCAGTACACCAACTCCATATCACCATTGAGCATCCAGCCCTCTAAGAGTTAACCATAATGGACCAGATTCGCACCGGTTTTATGTTCTAACATGTAGATCGTGTTATGTGAACTCTAGACGCAGCTGTCAAGATACACAGGAATGTACTGGAGTTGAACAGCCAGCAACGGTACAGTTAGCACAGAGAACCAAGAATTTAGTTCCTTCAAGATAACCTATCTCTTTCCAGGACAAAGGGTCTCGTCTACAGTCTCTGTATAATTCAAAGACAGTCCAATAGGCATTCTATGCTAACTTATGTTCATAGAATATCTGGTTGTAGTCATTTTCAACAAAAGTATTAACTCCTTTAAAATATATTAGATAACCTCAGCCGCCCTTCTATATTCCTAAAGGGGGAGGGGGGGGGGGAGCATGGTCGCCTTTAGGAGGGGACTTAAGCATGTTTAAGTGCGCATTAATAATATTAATTGTTTTTATATGATCAGTGACAAACAGTCATAATAATTTATTTGAAATAACTGAAACCTATATCAGATGAATCAGGTGCCGTCTTCACAAAGAAGATTGGCTGCAATAATCTCCAACATGTTATGTCTCTTGTCCTCGTTGTACACTCTCACAGACTGCTGACTGTTCATCTCTTGATGTTGTCCTCCCACTTGCATCGCTGCTTACCTCTTCTCTCTACTATCCTTTGACCTTTCCCTCCAGTATGGTTTTTTTAATGGGTGTTATGACTTTTAATGTGGCCAAAGTATTTCAATTGTCTCTCTTTTTTTACTTCTTTCCGTAATTCTTTTTTCATTTGTTGCCTTTCCAAAACCTTTGTATTTGATTGATTTTGTTTCCATGAAATTCGACTTATTCTTTTGCATGTCCACATCTTCAGAGACTCAGTTCGATGTTCTAGTTGCATGTTCATTGTCCAAGTTTCTGCACCATTTAGCAGAACTGAGTATGCATAACATTTGACGATTCTCATTTTTAGTGAGTTGTTTAACTCTTTCTATAAATCTACAAACGATTACTTAAAAAAAGACACACTTACTTCGTAATTTTAGCCACTAAGCTTCCTTACGAACTTGGTTGGTTTTTATTTTATTGCAAAAAAAGCGGGTGGAAAAAGGGGGGGGGGGGGTGGTCCTGAAAGGACCTATACCAGGGGCACTGACACAAAAAAACTGGGGTCTGGGACTTCAGCACCCCACCATGCTTCTCCAACCACTCCCCTACACTTTCTATACAAAATTAAAAGAGACTTTCTCTACAAGAGACTTTCTATACAATGTTAGAGGAGATTTTCTATACAAGATTAAAAGAGACTTTATATACACGGTTAAAAAATACTTTCTATACAAAATTTAAACATATTTTTTATATAAGAGACTTTCTATACAAGGTTGAAAGAGACTTTCTATACAAAGTTAAAAGAGAATTTCTATACAAGGTTTAAAGAGACTCTCTATACAAGGTTAAAATAGACTTTCTATATAAGGCTAAAGGAGACCGATAGTTAACTTTGCAAAATTGTGAGGATTTGGGGGGGGGGGGGGTAGATTCACTGGATACTCTGCTCCTAAGAAGCATGTCGTAAAGGGCAACTAATTATGGATCTCCAGCATGTAGTGGCAAATATTTATTAGCAATTATTGGCATCTGAGGGACACATAGTAGATCAATAGCCCGAGAGACAAAACACTCAATAATTCACTTTCGTGACAAGTAGACAGAAGGATCTTTCTCTATGTTGCTAATAACGAATGCAAGACATAAGGACACATGCAAGACACTTTTGTAGCAGATCTAGTTCACTCTCCTAATGCGTTCTTTTCTTCTCCTGTTCATGCCGTTCTGGGAGAAAAGCACGTCTCCCTCATGTCGTCGCAGTCACATATGCCTAATGTAATTTAGCCAGTGTACCCTAAACCTGTTCTTATCTTGAGCTTATCTTTCGCGTCGCTTTTTGAGATCGCCTGTTTTATTGGTTTTGAATATACTTATAACCAGCACGTTGAGATAAGATAGTTCAAGGGTTACTGGAAGATCTCTTTCTCGGCAGGAGAGGGGTATCAAGTGTTCGAATAGGTGGAACTTAGCTGTTGTTTGACCGCTAGAAGACTAAATACAAAGCACTCAAGAAGACACTATCGTGACAAGTAGACAAAAGGATCTTTCTCTGCGTAGCTGCTGGGGACCAGCAGTTTTGCTTGTATAAAAAAAAAGTCCCATAGAAGCGCAAGATAAGTGGTACGTGGACAAGGTATCCCGCCCGACCAGTAGGCGCGTACCACAGCTCGTTATCAGTTGTAGCTCGTTCAAACTTAGGCTTAGTTTTGAGGTGAATTTCTGGCAAGCAGAGATCGGCTGGATGTTTGGTCCCAAGGTCCACGCTGCATTCACAGGCATTGCGTTTTACTGTTGGAAGCAGAACAGTCTCTGATTGTACTTTTGCTGAAAGAGGGTGTCTTTTGAGTAAGGTATCTGCATTTAAAAAAAAATATATTTTTTGACATTAGTTGATGACTATTTCGGTTAGACTATCGTTTTAGTGATCAAAACAGAAAAGTTCCGTTGTCTTTTGGCTCCACGGGGGTGTCAATGTGCACGGTTTCTTAATTGTGTCTAGGCTGTAGTGTTATATCTGTCGACATTAGGTAGTGTTAATTTGATTATTGTCCATTTATACCAAGTAAACTAGTGTTTATGTATTCCAATAACATTTTTTTTAGGCTCGACGAGGGTGTCATTTGCGTAACGTTTCTAAATAACTCTTAGACGTTCCGATTTAACTGCCTACATTAGTCGATGTTAATTTGTTCAGTTACACTGGCGTTTTAATGTTAGAAGCAGTCGGGTTTCCGTTTGTCCTTTGGCTGCCTCAGGGCTTCTCTGTGTGGGTTCCGTCGCTCTATTGTGAGGCACAAATAACAGACCCACTGCTCCCTTGTAAGCATGTCGTAGGCGACGACTAATTAGCAGTGTTTCCTTCAAAGTCTGCGTGCATCTGCCTGAGAGGCGAAGAACCAACAGTCTGCATACAAATAAGCCCGATCTGTTTGAAAAACCATTTTTTTTTCTAATTGAAAAAAAAAAAAAAAAAACTGAATGTGTACACAAAACTAAGTTTCTGTAACAAGACTTAAGTCCAGAAGTGTACAAACAACTAGAATTTGTCAGCGGAGTTTACAGCCGGTGAACCAGGAGGACAAGAAGTAAAAGATGTGAAAATAAAGTTTGTGTATGGCTCTCAATAAGCCATTTATGCATTGGGGGCGGCGCAAGGTTCCTGACGCAAATTTTTCATGTACCAAACGGTACAAGATGGGTCATATGGTCAGCATCGCATAAGGCGTCTTTACTTTTCATGTCATTTTTTTCCGTACCAGTTTTAAGATAGGTCTACCTGACAGTCAGAGTTTAAAAAAAAAACATAATGACCTTTCGACTGGTTGATGAACTTTGATCTTTGTCTTTTCCCTGCATTTTGCCAGTTGTGTAGGTTGTACTAATGTCATATACGTAGTTACCTGCCTTTTGCTAGTTGTGTAGTTTGTGCTAATGTCATAAACATAGTTACCTGCCTTTTGCCAGTTGTGTAGTTTGTACTAATGTCATATACGTAGTTACCTGCCCTTTGCCAGTTGTGTAGTTTGTGCTAATGTCATATACGTAGTTACCTGCCTTTCGCTAGTTGTGTAGTTTGTACTAATGTCAAATACGTAGTTACCTGCCTTTCGCTAGTTGTATAGTTTGTACTTATGTCATATACGTAGTTACCTGCCTTTTGCTAGTTGTCTAGTTTGTACTAATGTCATATACGTAGTTACCTACCTTTTGCTAGTTGTATTGTTTGTACTAATGTCATATACGTAGTTACCTGCCTTTTGCCAGTTCTTTAGTTTGTACTAATGTCATATACAAAGTTTCCTGCCGAACAGTACATATACTTATCTGCAGAAATTTTAAGATTTCATTGGTTTAGATACTTTTACTTACCGAAATGTTATGTTGAAAATTTTCTTTGTAGCATTTCCTTCTCATGCAGTTATACAGTTAATTGCTTTGTTTATTCGTTGGTGACAATGAACAAGTAATTAACCCTGTCACCTCAGTTACCTAAACAAAATATGCAGATAGTTTTAAACTGCTGTCCCTGTTGCAGCTCAAAATAGGTATTATTGGGATGTCCTGTTTTCAGGTGAAGATATAATTGTCACCCTAATTTAATCCATCTACCCCTTTTTGATTTGTCTGTTGATCCATGTAAGGTTTCTTAATTGTTGCTAGACTGTATAACAGTATCTTTTAGCATCAAGTGACCTTTTTTATATTAATATTATTAAATTATACTGTATAGAGAATTATTCTCTTCTTCTTTACGTCCTCTTTTACTGCTTCGGGTGTCGAGGGAGATAAAAGGTCTTACTTTGTGCTTTTCTGGCTGCTTCGACAAATTGGTGCTGTAGAGTTTCTCTGGTGTTATCTTCCCATATTGTTCTTGGTCTACCTCTTGCTCTAGGTCCCTCTCCATGGAGAATTATCTACCTTCGTATTTTAAAGGCATATTTTCATTACTACACTGAAACAGCGTGTTAAATGGCGGTCAGGAGAAAAAGTCTAAGAAATATAGTCTAGCAGTGTTTGCTTGCTGTTCTTGTTGTTGTTTGTTGACGGTACGCCAAAACGGTTATAAAGTAAGTAACCTGTTGTCCAGTGTGGGAGGGTCTTGGAAGTAACTAACTTAACTTATATGGACTTGTAGTTTGTTCACTTGTGCGTGGATGGGACTTTGTTTCAGTTTTGTATGGCTATGTCCTTCAATAACTAAATTATGCGTGTGTGCAACAAGTCGTTTTATTGACACTTTATGCTTCCTGAACAATCTGAGTGTGTTGCGCCGTGTTTCTTTATGGACTGTGTTTGATTCATGAGATCGTTTTATTTCCCCCCATAGCTTATGTTATATTGCTTGTGCTTGCACCAGCTAAACATGGCTGTATAAAGAACTGACACGATGAGACATCAAGCCCTCTGGTGTACCAGGTTTGAAGCTGAGCGTCATCAAATCTGGCTTTGAGTGGAACATGAGGTTCAGAAAAGGTATTTCGTAGATAGAATTTTACTTCATCGTATTTGTTTGCTGAGAAAGTTACTGCATATTTTTGGTTGTCATTGTTGCTGAAGATTTATGGGTATTTTAATTTTAGATAACCTCATCACATTAACTTCAAGATTTCGTAGGGAATTTATTTGGATTTCCATGGGTAGTTCTATAATATAAGGGAGTAAGTGTTAGGGTTAGTGTTGAATGAATAGCGACTACTACGAAATGTAACAACCGCCCCCCCCCCCCCCACTACTGGGTGAACTGGGAATTTTCCTACCACATTTCGAAGCGGACGAGATGGGGGTCGTCTATAATTAAAGTATCGATTCATGTTTCCTCTCATATGTAACTAATCTTGTTTATCCAAACAAATTGGGCATCAAGCTTTGAGGCATACCTTGTTCATTTTTGAAATACACCAAGTTGGTCTGGTCATTGAGGGGAACAGTATGTTGTATAAGGTCGGTTATGGAACTGAGAGAGATTTATTTGATCGTCTGTGTCGTCTGAGATATTATCGCCTGTGTATGTTGTGGCTGTTAAATATTCGTGTTGATTCTCCTAAATAACTAACAGTTTACTACCCAAACAATATGCAGCCTGCGACATCAAGCTCTGGTGGATATCAATCAAGTCAAGCACTGGGTGGAAACAACGAGTTGAATAAGGTGTGTCATGGAGTGGAGAGAGTTTTATCTCATCGTGTTTATAAAAATCTGATGAGATTCAACTCCTCCAACTGCAGATCGCACCTATAAGCTACGATGATTGCCTCAACCTCGCCAGACAACCTCATCGGCTGCTGACAGAATCTAATCCATCTTTTTTTCTATACAGAGCAACACATCTTACTACCTGTGGTAACAACTTCTTCAGAACGGTATAGGGGGACTAGCGCGTTCCTGGCCTCGGCGTTGCGGGTCCGACTCATAATTCCAACGTACCGCGATCGAAACCCACTGCTGGCTGCGTGGATTTTTATCATAGTATGGGGAGTCGTTGGTCGACCCAGCCCAAAATAGGTACCAGGATGGCTGTCCTGGGGAAGTAAAGACGGCTGGCGTAATGCTGGCCACGTTACCCACCCAGTGCCGATTGGTCTATGAAAATATTGGATGCTCTTCCCATATGCCCGATGCGCCTAAGGCGTGAAAAAAGATCTTTAATTTTTGTGTGTGTGTGTGGGTAGGGGAACTAAGGGTCAGGCTTGAGATTGACTACCTCATCCTGTAAAAAAATATAGTTACAAAAACCAACTAAACATGAAAAAGTCAAAAGAAGAAACAAGAAAGATCCAGTCAAACAAGGCAAGTGCATAAAAAGATAAGGAAGGACATGGATATCTGCATATGTTAGCTGAGGATAGAACAACTTGGCATGAATTGTTTGAGCACCTTTACTTCACTGGGGTTAAGAAAGGCAGAAGAATAAGATGAAGATATGGGGACCAGAGGAGGGGTGGTGTGGAGGACCAGGCAAGGACATTCTTGAGCCTGATTATTTTTTTTCTTTTTTTTTTTTTCTTTCTTTGTTTATCACCTGTAAGCTCTGGACGGAAAGTCCTGGGTGTTCGTCCATTTAGACTATGGCTTTGTGCCAGGGCCTGAGTTTTGAGTGTGCATCCATTCTACGGGCTTATTTGTGTGCAGTAGGTTGTTCCTTGCTGCTCGGTCAGATGCACGTCGACTTTTACGACATGCTTTTTTGTGGCAGAGGGTCTATTCTTGTTTCCCTCACAATGGCGTCCCGCAACCCTCACAGAGAGTCTGATGATTTAAGGCCGCATGGCTAGTGCACTGGTCACGAATAATACACGTGCAACACACACATGTTTTGTTTTATCTGTTTCATCGATACCATCATGATTATCATCAACAACGTCAGTATAATCGTCCTTGTAAACTCATCATCATCATCACCATGTTGTGCCATTGTGAGGGCCCTCTGGGAGCAGTCCAGAGGCACACATAGATCAGTTTGGCCTGAGGAGAATGGCGCTGTTGGGAGTTAGCAGAGCTTCTGGCCTACGCTCAACACTCAAGGGAAAGGCGAGGCGGGTGTACTATTATTTCATTTTCCGGTACCATCGGAATGGGAACTCTTCGTCTGCTGCTAAAGATGAGGACCGCGCGCTTATGGGAGTATCCCAAGTGCTATGATGTCGATTCTTAATTCAACTTTCAACAACATGCTGTGCCCTTATGAGTCACATAGAACCCGTAGACTAATTATATCAGTTCGTTCTATCCCTTCAGTCTTACCGATAGTATTCCGTTTAGAACATTTGGCCTCTCTTTGACTGCATTTGTTTTATGTGTTACTGTTTATTATGTTACCTTCTTGAAATCTTAGTTTCAGCTTCACAGCAAACGGGTCACCCCATAGTTGCTCCGCTTCTGTGCCAAAGAAAAACACACAGAATGTTCATCACTGTCTCTTGTGAAAAGATTGACACAGACTGCAGTTTCAGCATATCCAATATTATAGCACGCATTAAAATCATAAGGCAGCCATCAGAAGTGTTAACACAAACAATCCGACACTAGAAATGTGATTCACCATCCACGGAAGCAGCAGACGAGCGGTTGCACACGCTGTCAACTCCAATCATGTAAGGCACCACCAATTCTGTGGCAACCAACTACACGCCATTTTTTAATCTACAGCTCACAACACCACGCATTTCAAATGAAATCCGCAGCTTACAGTGTTGCGCTCGGTAGCTGAGCGACAAAACTGTATCCATTCAGTCTACACATGAAGAAAAATGCAACGGGCACTGTCTGTTAGCAATTGTCCATTATATTGCTACATGAATACAAGATGATTTATACATAAAATAGTATTGCCGTGGGAAAGATGGGTGTTTGGAAATGCTGTATGTAAGATGACACAGTATGCTCAACTTTGTCCTTTTGAAAATAAAGTCAATTCGCTTGATAGTTCTCTAATCAACGTTTGTTTTAAAGTTTTTCTTGTAAGTTCTAGTTTGATCAATCAATTTGTTTCCTATTTCAGTGTCTGTTTGGTGATTCTCTGCTTATTTATTTTCAGGATGTACCCTGTATGTTGCCATCTTATTTGTCTTATTGTTTTTAACAGCATTAATTGCGTTAGTTCTTTACTTTCCTTGAATTCATCCCATTTAATGTTCATCATTTATTTTTTTTATTTTTTTGTAGTTGTCATTTTCGTGTTCGCTGACTATAAACTCCCTGCAGAAAGTTCTGGTTGTTCATCAAATTATATACTTCAGTCTTGTTTTAGAACATGAGTTGTGTGTGCACATCCATTTTACAGGTCTGATTTATTTGAATACCGGCTGTTGGTTCCTCGACTCTCAGGTAGATTATGCCTTTCGACTTCTAGAGAAACAACTTTAATCAGTCGACTCTTACGACATGCTTGTTAAGGGACATTGGAACTATTCTTTTTCGCTCTTTATTGGGATCCTGGAATCCACACATTGACACTTTTTTAAAAACAATTTTCTTTTAAAGAAAAAAAAACTGTTCATTCGTTCATTCCTTCTCCCACTAACGTTTGTTTCAGGGTTTTTTATTGGGCTCCTGGTTTCCTCAATACATTTGTTTCCCAAATTAGTGCCTGTTGGTGATTTTCTGCTCATAATGTACTGTGGAAAACGGTCCTTTACGCCTTTTCAGAATATTAATTAGTACGTGACAGAAAAAAAAGGCAGACACCTTACACACAATGAACCACAGATGAGACATGGGTTTTATGACTATGCATTTTTAACTTTTTGTTATCGTCTGTGGCTCTGTTGTTTCCAATGCACTTGTTAATTCATGGATACCGGGGTCGATTCCAGCTGCGGACGATTTGGCCGCACACCGTCTTGCATTGATTTCGACATTGGTATCAGTCGATCGTTTAGTAAGCAATGGCAAAATACTGAACATAAAACTGCTTAGTGAATCCACAAACAGCCACTTCTCCCTTTCCTTTATACTCTCTCTCTCTCTCTCTCTCTCTCTCTCTCTCTCTCTCTCTCTCTCTCTCTCTCTCTCTCTCTCTCTCTCACACACACACACACACACACACATAAATACTGGGTTTGTTTCTGCAATTTTCTTTATAGGATATACAACTAACCCTTTTTTTATGAAAATAATTTAGTGTCTTATAGTTATTTTAGTTACATTTGTAATGCTATATTTTAGAATTGGATGTTTCTTTCTAGTTTTCTGTGCTGTATTTAATATATTATATTAAATATTTTGTTATTTGTTTTGCTTCTAGGCTGCTCGTGCAACTGCAAGCTATGGGCGATTTCCATCGTCAGAATAAACGATCTGTAATCATCTTCATATATGTTAATGAGGAAAGATTGGAAGTGGTGGAAAATTTCGAACATCTTGGGTTACTGGTTACCAACAATGGTGACACAATGAAAGAAATTAAACGGCGACTATCAATTGCTCTTCAAAGACTAAAACAACACATCATTAAAATTCTTAATAGCAATAGGCAACATTCAGTCTCTAGGTACCATATGGGCTGTGTCGATGGTTCTTAGAACATCCTCTGCTATGACTGTAAAGTACAATACGAGAGTGGCAGTCTCTCGTACATAGTCCACCTACAAACACTGACACTCAGTTATATCAAGGCTGGTTTGCTCTCAGACGTCTCCTCTCTATAGCTTGCTGCGTTTTCATTCGCATAGACTGCAACAGCACCCAGCCTCTAGGAAATGGGTACCAGAGTGACACTCTGGGGTAAATTGAGGAACGTCGCTGTAGCTACAGAGTTACGTGCGAACGGCGACACAGGCGGACAGTTTCTTATCAGCTGTCCGTACTGGTAGCAGAGCACTTATGGTTTATAACCGTGTGCAATGACGCTGGTTCACATCTCCCGACTTTACCTTTACCTTTTAGACCCTTGCACTGTCTGCCTCCATTGGAGTCTGCAGCTGATCTCACCCAGTTATCTGTGTCAATGTTGATATCTTTCTTCGCACGTTAGCAGACGTCTTTATAGCGTAGCCTTGGCTTTCATGTAGATCTTCTTCGCGTTACCAGTTCACCATACAAGAGACCTTTTGAAATGCCACCATCCTCCATGCGAGATATGTATCAGCCAGCGAGGGAGTTTTTATTTTTTAAATTTGTATACTTAATTTGTTGACCCGGGTCGGTTTCCCCAAATGTCCAGCCTAGCCGCCCGACTACATATCTCTACATAAAGGATATTACGTCGGTAATCCAGACTGAACAGGGAAACTTGTTGATATTTCTCTTGCCGATTGGGTTTCACCAGTGTGACCGACCCCAGTCCCTTTAGCCCAGCGGTTTTCAACATTTGCGTCGCGACCCTTTTGGGGATGGAACGACCCTTTCACAGGGGTCGCCTAAGACCATCGGAAAACAAATATTCACTGAAGTCATATAGTAGCAACGAAAAAAATTTTATGACTGGGGGCCACCACAACATGAGGAACTGAATTTAAGGGTCGTGGCATTAGGAAGGTTGCGAACCACTGCTCTAGCCAGACCAGTGAAGCAGAGCTACGCTCTGATCTTAGAGGCGTCTTTAATTCAGTCAGTGGAAAGTGCATGTTTGTACTCCTGCTCTTTTGAACACACATTCGTTGAAAACAAAGTCTCGCCATATACCAAAAATGCCTCCTATACAATGTATGTGGAAAATATTCAGTGATGTTTTTGAGGGCGTTAGTGACGTTCAACCCCATCAGAACCACACAATGAGCTATTAACACCCTGTGACACAAAGTACCACAATTCGGATGAGAATCGCCTGGGTGTAAGTCATAGAAACCCCTTTCAACCGTAAGGTTATATGATGGTTTATTGTCCCCGAGGGAGGATGGGGTAGGGTTTTGAAAAAAAAAAAAACATTGTGTCCCATATTGGGGCGAAGATGATTCTATAGTTTTTCTTCTTCTTGAGTAACCCCCATCTCCCCCCCCCCCCCACACACACACACACACTTGAGAAACATATAGGAAACCCTTAGTATACTGAGACATTCCAGTTTACGAAACAATCTGCTACACAGTTTGGGTGGGGTAGTGTAAAATAATTGTACAGAGAATAAAATAACTGACTGACTAACTGATTGACTGACTGACTTTCTACTACACCAGGACATCACACAAGCGATAAACACCCGATGACACAATGTGCCACCATGTGGATGAGTATCACCGTGGAGAAGTCCCAGAAACCGCGTTCAGCCATTATGCCAAATTTATGGCCTGGCTATATTGCGGCCCCCGGCAAGAGCCAGGGTGGGGCTTCAAATAACGAACAATTGTATGCTAAAAAGTATGGTATTTTTTCCACTGTTATAAAGTGACATAAACGGAGAATCAAATATTTTTTTAAAAATTAATTTTAACTGGATTGTCCCTTCCATGATTGCAGTCTACTAGTTTAACACATCGATGATAATGATCAGACGCTGGCAAATAATAGAAACCTGGCTTAATCATTTCTGAAAAACACTAATGCATATTAGCTGACTGACTGACTTTCTACCCCACCAGGACATCACACAAGCGATAAACACCCGATGACACAAAGTGCCACCATGCGGATGAGGGTCACTGTGGAGAGGTCCCAGAAACCGCGTTCAGACAATTGGCCATATTGATGGCCTGCCTATATTGCGGCCCCTGGCAAAAGCCAGAGTGGGGCTTCAAATAACAAAAAAATTACGTCCTAAGAAGGACGTAAGTAATATATGCAAATTAGCTAAAACAGTGTTAAATATTGAATTAAGAATCCACATCATAGTAATCGGGACACTCCAATAAGCGCTGCGTGCACATCGTCAACAGTAAACGAGGAGTTCCAATTCCGATGGTACCAGTAATTGTCAGACCGTACACCCGTCTCGCCTTCACCATTGAGTTTTGAGCGTCGGCCAGATCTCCTGGCTAAAATTTGACTAAAACTTAAATGAAAGTCATTACTACCAAGTCATATGCGGTAATAATGAAAGGGACATAACCAGAAGTCTACCAAAAAAAAAAATAATACTTATACTATAGCAATCTATGCTTGAAAGTGACCCTCAGTCTAACATGGATAGGCGATAAATGTTTTATACAGACGAACAGAAACACTCAAGCTATTTAACAAAAATGAGCCATGTTCCTTTACGTGCATATTTTCATCCGCACATTGCTACAACAACACCGTTGTCCGTGGACAGATAACAACGTGTGTCTCAGGTGATTCTTGACCTGTTGATTGGCGCAGTTGTGCAGTTTGGCGAGAAGATAACGTATCAGACACGATTTTTTTTAACGTTTACCCACTACCAGCCCGAGCAGTAAAGCCGAAGATGTCTACGAAAATTCTCCATTTGTTCGGCCGGTCCACGGCCAGTCTGTGATCACCATTGTTTTTGAGTAAATGTATACACAAATTAAACTAACTACAGTTTATGTAACTTGCAACATATTTTACTATATATTCTGTTGTTGTCTTTATTTTATTGTCTAATGGCTAATTTATTTATCTTCATAATAATAATTCATTCAATAAAATATGTTGCAAGATAATTAAACTGTAGTTTATAATGTGTATACATTTATTCAATAATAACAGTGAGCACAGACCGGCCGTGAACCAGCACAACGAAACGGGAATTTCCGTAGACCTGTTTGGCCTTATTGCTTGAGCTGGCCGTGGTTCACCTATGGCTATATTAATTTGAGGCTGAATAGTTATATCTCTATCCTTAATACCGCAAAATGTAGTAATACTTTTCATTTAAATTTTGACTCATTTACACAAGTGTTTTATAAAATGAGCACTAACGCTTTATGGGAGGGTGCTGGCGTGGTCCAGGAGCGGTAGCTGCCTCGATCGAATTTGAAGTGGGGGAGGGGGTGGTGTTCCCTAGGGGATGTAGTCTCCGTTGCAGTTAGGGCATTGAATACAAGCTACGGCTGATATTGACACACATACACACACACACACACACCCAGAGAGAGAGAGAGAGAGAGAGAGAGAGAGAGAGAGAGAGAGAGAGAGAGAGAGAGAAAAAAATTTTATCAAACCATTCGTACAAGGGACGGTTTAAAAACAATAACAGGAATGCCTCCTATTTTTTTAATGTGTTTAAATCTATGTAAATACTGTATCGATTTACAAATCATAAGTTTAGCAGGATTCCTCACATATTCTTCAACACTGTACACAGTATTACCAACCTGGCAAAAATAATTTCCAAAGATGTTCGGTTTATACAACGTAATGTCATACAGTTCCTTAATGTTGAAGGCAAGATCTCAAATTGACGTTTAGGTTTGAGGTTTCAACAACGGATCAACATCATGGCACACGGGCAGTAACACATAAGTGTTCCGTTCTTTTTTTTAACTCAAGTCTGAGTTCGAAGAAGCTCAGCACAGTGTACAAGCTCTGAAACACCAGCTAGGATCCTGAAATAATTTGGGTAGATTTTTAACTCAAAATTTTGCCCGGGCAGTGCCGTTAGACTACTCCTTTCGATGTCCAACTGCAAGAGGATTTTTTTTACATGCGCAACAATGCAAACAGGCGTCCTATCTCACTACCCAAAGACCAGGGGGAATTACTCCAAGTCCAAGTCAAGGTGAGAAAAATCCCAGCCCTTACCGGGGATTAAACCCGGTACCTATAGCACTTGATGCGGACACCATGCCTCATGACAACTCAGTACCCCCTCCCACCCCCACCCCCCCCCCCCCATGAACGTTTAAAGAATGCTTATAAACATTGAAGAGTGGATGTTAACAGTGTCTGACGCTAGGTACATCGTTGTGACGCAGATGAAGTATGTCAACCCCTAATGGCTGACGTAAAGCGGACTGGCCGTCAATTTGCCGCAGTTACTTCACACAACATTCATCGAGCTGAGGATTTCAGGCAGCCCCACGTCTCAGAGCTTTAAAACGCCAAAGAGACCCTTAGAACTTTAGAGAAGATACTAATTACATTACAGAAGGTATATATCAGGTAAGGAATAGATTCAACAATTTGGTGACAATAGGCGAGACTACATGAAGATGGTAGGGTAACAGCAAAGAGATACATATCTTGATGGCTTAGTCACAAGCATCGGGGTGGGGTGGGGGGTGGGGGGGGGGGACAAGAACATTGACCTTATACGTAATGCTGCTGATCGAACAGGATTGTGAATCATGACCGCATATGATTCTAGGCATGGCACGTGATGGTGATATTTCCAGGGAGAGGAGACACTGAACGATCACCCCCCCCCCCGCCCCTTTTTTCAACTGGAAAGGAAGGTAAGCCACACATACAACAACAAAATAGTTTGGGAAACGCTGATTTATATAGACACCTTCTTTTAGGGTGCCTATTTGGTCATGATCTTGGTACACTTGTTTTCATAGCGAGGTGCATACGCCATTTAGAGGTGACTCATGCATCTCCACAGATCACGATCCCTGGTTGCCTGGAACAGCTCTCTTGATGACATCCCTCCATGCCATAGATTCAGCCCATCCAGCAGTAGTCTCTCCTGGTTTGTCTCTACACCTCTTTCCATTTATCTTTCCAGTTGTCACGATGTTCTCCAATATTCTCTTCCCATTAAGTGGCCAAAGAACAGTCTTTGTATCTTGCTTATTGTTGTATATAGAGATCTACTTTTATTAGCTTCTTTCAAACAATCGTTGTTAGTTACTCTTGCCATCCAAGCTATTCGTAACATTCGAAGGAGTTGCGTGGTCTCGAGGCATAATGTCCGCCTCCAGTTCTAGAGGACCCGGGTTAAATCCCCTGTAAGAGCTTAGATTTTTTTTCACGTGGACTTGGACTTCTAGTAATCCCCCCCCCCCCGGTCTCTGGGTAGTGAGATCGAATGCCCGTGTGCATTGTTGCGCACGTAAAAAATCCCTTGCAGTTGGAAATCGAAAAGAGTAGCCTAACGGCGCTGCCCGGGCAAACACATTTAGAGTTAAGATCTACCGAAAGTATTTCAGGATCCTCGCCGGTGATAGAGAGCCTGCGCACTGTGCTGAGCTTGAGTTAGAAGAAAGTACGGAGCACTTATGGGTGCCGTGTGCCATGATGTTTGATTCGTTGTTAAAACCTCAAGCAACGTAGCATTCGCACTTTTAGCTACCTACGCAAAATTCGCCTCGTAAAATTCGTGTGTATTTCAACTTGACACTCAGTTTCTTTACTTATACATTATTCTTAAGACCACCTATTCAGCATAGTTTATGACAATGAGGTACGAAAAAGAAAATGACTTTTTTTCCCCCAGGCATTATACAGTTTAAATCCGACCTTGGGTTAGAGCTATGTATATGAAAAGAAATTTTATGAAAAGAAACGTCCAAAATATGTTGGTTACATTAGAAGGCACAGAAAAAAAAGAGGGGGGGGGGGGGAGGGCAGACTATTAACAATTATACAGGAGGGAATGGCGAGTAAGAGGTATTTGATTGGCACCTTTCAGTCCTTCCAGAAGATACTGTTATATTGCGTTATAAAGAGGCATGTTACTCACAGCCCATGGCGATGGCGAGTGTGACTAGCAAAAATCGCCTGCATTAAGTAAAGACTTTTCACAATTATAACATGGAACTTCAGGACCGTTGCTGTCAATATTTGTGTTTATTGTGTTTTTTTCTCAGACGCTCAGCTCTCATCCTTTTTGCAGTCACTTTTTCACTTCATTATTATCTCCCTGATATGAACCCTTTAAACAACATGGTACATGGCCTTTTGTTTCCACAAGTCCACCTCAATACCTGCATCAATCATGTCCCGAGCAAGAGATAGACTAATAGGGTATCATTCATGGTTTATATTTCACCCTAAATGGGTCATCTCATAATTGCCCCGTTCATCTGCAAGTGAAAGACCATACAAATTGAACATCGCTATCCCACAGAAAAAGTCAAAAGTCAAAGCCAACAGTTCGCACCTGCATCAAATACAAAAGGCGACGGCTGAGGTGTCAACACCTACAGCCTATCACTATAAGTGCTATTCATAGGCGCCGCAAACAGCAGTTACGACATACCAGCATATACGCATACGGTGCTGCATAAGGCACCCAAAATTAGGCAGTTCCTAACACATCTTCAAGTGCACGGCCACTTAGCATTCCCCATTACATTCAGTGTCGCACCATGCAATCAACTCAATAGCCGAACCGGATTTTACATTTGTCCCGTTTGTTGTACCAACAATTTTTCATTATTCATTTAAAGATCACCTTCATCGCACATCGAGCATGACCATAAATGCTCCGATCTCCTCCTGAGTATGTCTTTAAACGTTATTTTTCTAGGCCAACAACTCCCATTCTGATTGATTGAAAATAGTCATTCTTTCCCTGCCGTCTGAAACAAGTGCCGCGTCACGTAAACTTCGCGCGTCGTATTGTATTTACCTAAGCAAATACTCCTGCAACCTTTACATAAATAAACTTGTGAATCGAACCGTGAGTATTACTAGACCTTACCATACATTAACTATATTACATGCTCTCCTTAATGTCAACCGCAAAAGCGAAAATTGGCCGATGGACGTGGGATCTGATATCAAAATCCTAGTCAATTCCATTTTCCCCGCACGTCGCCGCCAAAAAAGTATTAGGAAAATATAAATCGTCTATTTTAATTTCATATGATTTTGAAGGCGACATGTCAAGAAGTGGAAAACGTTGTTGTCGTGAAATGATAGTCATTACACATCGGTTTGTAAGGCTGATAACCTGTCTTACCTGTAATCTGCACAAAATTCAAACTTGGACTCGCCCAGAAATATATAGTCCCTTATATCTATATATATAGGCCTGTATTGGACAACATTATTATGTCTGCCTTTTCTGGTTACTTTAACTAAACTCCACTTTTAAATGTATTTCTTTTGGGGATATATTTAGGGAGTTAATTGAGGTTTCTTGGAAACCGATTTACTCCTTGCCCCAGTATACAAGGAACTTCTTTTGTACCAACGCCTGAAATGTCTAACTGACGCCATTCTCCTTGCCAGCTTCTCAAGCCTCCAGATGTGTTAATCTGTGCCTGTATACTTTAAATTTTCAAGGCAATCTGGAAAGATCTCAGTTTTACATATGCTTGGGTAAGTTAATTATAGTTTTACGAGTACCTAGAATGTTGTCTGTAAAGTAGTCACTGCTGTAGAGAAATCCATATCGGCTGTGTGATCTCACTTAGTTCTACCATTCTTGATCGCTAGAGTAGCGGATTCGAACGTAGATCTTCCACTGTACAGACTAAATAGCTTATGCACTCAATAAACCACCCATACTGATAAACATTTAATGCCCTTACTATTGTGTACGTTTTAAACTACTTACAGAATCTGTACATACGAGATGGGGACAGAATTGGGTCAGGGCTGTGTTAATCAAAGTATGTGTGTGTGCTTGACCCAGATCAATGAGTGCTGGGGCGGTTGGGAAAACTAGTGAATGCAGGTACTGACAGTAAATATTGGTGTTTGTGTGCAGAGTGAGGGGGATAGGGGGAGATGATATATGTGTTAGACCACTTTATCTATCTCCACTGCATATCTGACTTGCCTTCTCTTGCACTAAACAGACAGATAAATATAGGAGACTTATGTCTTTTGGTCTGGAGAGACAATCTGAGGAATGAAACAGGAGAGCAGGGAGGAGTCAGCAGATGGGAGTTGATGACTATGCTTGCTCTGTCTTTCCTGTCAAGATGTTACCCTCTTGATGAT
>CAJHNH020000780.1:460460-530460 GCA_905116865.2 Candidula unifasciata
ATTTGCTATTTGTTTCCTCACAGCTCCATTGGTTCCCATGATGACATATAGTCACCTCCAGGACCGGCTGTCTGCCTAGTTTCCTTAGGATCTAGACATTAGTGCTGAAATTCTTTCACTGATAGCTGGAATTCACTTCAATTGTTTTTGTACAGATATTATACTAAATACATGCATTCATTTTCATGGCTGACTTAGGTTTCTCTATGTCACCTTCTTAAGTGTTTAGCAGTTGTATGTGTATGTATCTTCATTATATGTGTTAACATGGTTATGATAATGAACTATCATAACCTGGGGGCTTTCTTTAGTAAGTAGTGGGGGTGTCCAGCCAAGTGTGCCTAGAAATATATATATATATATATATATATATATATATATATTGACATATTTTGTAGTGCCAATACTTGAGTTGCCCTACTCCAGAGATAAGTTGATCGTATATTGGCCACGGGGAATCCCTTAGACCAATACGAGCCAAACGACTCAACAAAATTATCTCTGAGTGCTGCTGGTTCTGAAGGAGAAATCCTTACATTAGGCACGCGACAGGAGTGATATGTGACAGTTGTTTTAGGAATCTTGGCTAACCCAGTATACTCCATGGTCATCATATTCAACACGAAATACACGACAGGCTGCACATCAGTTATATTGTTCATCAAAGTCTAGCACGTTTTTTTTTTTTTCTTAATAATATTATTTCGCAGTACTCTGCCATACTGTAACCAGTTACTCAGGCTCTTCAAGCTGTTTAAGTTGATCTTCCAGAAGTCCAACTGCAAGTTCAAAATCTGCTCAGTGTAGTAAAACTTCACCGAGGTGATTCCGATAACTATTTCAGGGATATTTTTGAGAAAATAGTACAACTCGCACAGAAAGTGGATATTGAACTGATTATCCCAAGACAGTGTGGAAGACAAAAGCATCGAAGTAATCCAGGAACCATAAGTGTTGAAGAGTAAGTACTTCAGACAAACAGTTTACATTCCATACTTAGATCCTCTAATTTACTCAATGGAGAGTCTATTTTGTGAAGCCAACAGTGCACAATTTAACTTAGCGTTGCTGCATCCTTCGAAATTGTGCAAACTGAATCGTCAACAGTTTAAGGATATAATGTTTACTGTTAATCAGGTATACCACATTGATAATTTTGAAACTGAACAAAAGTAGCCAAGATTTCATTGACTAGTTAACTTTTACAAAGTTTTGTCTGAGAGTCAAGTATGCCTCACTAGTTTTGCTAACATTACCAGCAACAACATGTACCGTGGAGCGATCGTTCAGCACATTACGTCGTGTAAAAACATGGTTAGATCTACAATGTCAGATGAACGTCTGTCTGGATTGTGCATGCTAAGCGTTGGCTTGGATTGGCTTTTTACCCCACCAGGACATCACACAAGCGATAAACACCCGATGACACAAAGTGCCACCATGCGGATGAGGATCACCGTGGAGAGGTCCCAGAAACCGCGTTCAGACATTTGGCCATTTTTATGGCCTGCCTATATTGCGGCGCCTGGCAAAAGCCAGAGTGGGGCTTCAAATAACAAAAAATTACGTCCTGAAAAGGACGTAAGGATTATCGCAGCAAGCGCATGCTAAGCGTACACAGAGATATGTACGGTAGCGATAACAGATGACTCCAGTTCTTGTTTAAACAATAAATTTTATTTTAAATTTATGTTGTAATATTTTTTGTTATATACATATATTGTGTTAATAAAAAAATTTCCTTTTTGCTACAGTATGCCCTTCATTACTACAGTGTCCTGACCGTTAGTTCACCATACAAATACGGTACAGTAAATTAAAACTACATTAAAACGTTACTTAAAATATTTTGCTCCCCTCTAGAAAATTTTCTGCGGGCGCCCATGGTCGAGACCCACAGGTTGAGAGTCGCTGGGTTAACAAACGTGCAAGGGGCGGTAATTTTTCCTGAGAACTCATAAGATACACAATTTTAGAGTAGTTTCCCGTGTCGGCTGTTCTACTTGTGTGTTATTTTGATTGTAGCTTGTTCGTTTCCTTACATCTAATAATAGGCTTCTTTCCCCGAATCAAGAATAAACGTCTGTAGACAGACTGGTTTGATCATAAAATGAAAGGCGCTGATTCATTTGATATATTGAATAGATATCAGTTTTGACCATAAAAATTGTAGTGAGCGGAGAAATCAGCTAGGCCAACTGCTGAGCAGCGCTCACAATTGAAGTTCAAGTTCTGAGGAAAGTTCAAAGTGTAAATAAAGTTAGTTGGACTTCGTGTTTTTGACTGAAATGTATAAAGAATCTGTGTTCACGATGTCAACAGTTGAGTTTCATAGATTCAGTGATAAAATCCAGATAAGTATTAAGAAAGGATACGATGATAGGTGTGGACTTGCAAAACATTTACATATTTTGTTGATAAACTTCCGTTCCAAAACCAACAAGCAGCAACATCTGAAGGAGGGCATTTTGCATCACACTTTAGCGGTGCAAAAGGGATAACCTTATAATACTTATATATTTAAAATGGATCTTCCTTTGGATGAAGAATTACAGCAGGACCAACAAGAAGTCATTGAATGGGTTCCCGCTATTGACCCACGACCATCTGACATTACATTGGTGATAGAATCATGGCGGTTTCACGTTCACAGAGATATCCTCATGAAATCCAGCGATTACTTCAGGGCCATGTTTTCCTCGCATATGATCGAAAGCAGGAAGGATGTCGTCGAACTGCATTTAGTCAATCCAGAAGTGTTTAGTATTTTAGTTGATGGCATGTACACAGGATGTCTAGCATTAACCGAAGATAATGCATTTGCAGTTGTACAAGCTGCGGAAATGTTGCAAATCGGTGACCCTCTGAACTCAGCACAATTATCTTTCATGAGAAAGACATTCATTAACGTCAGTCAATGCTTTGAGCTGATGCATTTTTGCATCCCACTCAACCTCACAGAATTACATTGTGATGCACGAAAATTTTGCCTTGCTCATTTCTGGGAACTAAAAGATTCCACTGCATTAACTAGCTTGTCATTATCAGAACTGTATGATTATTTATCTGACACTTATCTGGTTGTAGAGGCAGAGATCCATGTCCTAGAAGCAATATACGCCTGGTTGTGTGCAAACAAGAATAGCATTCCTTACAGTTTACACGACTTTGGCTTAAAGGACAAAGTAAAGAAAATGATTCTCGAGTGTGTGTCTTTAAAGAAAGTCGATGAAGATACACATGATGTTATTATGAATGCAGTTTTCAGTGATGAACGTCTCCCAGTTGAACATTTTAAGGTAACAATTTTTTATATGTGTGTATCTATGTTAGTTTAGTTAGTTAGTTAGTTAACCTACAAATTAGCCTTATTGCACATCAGAGTCCATTTTAAATTATCTTCAGTATATCCCTCAGCGGACGTTGACCTATAACACCAGTTCTGTGTTGGTTTACTATTCTTCTTTGGCTACCTGTATAGTGTTCATATTTGGCGACTCCTCTTGACCTGAATTCTTATAGTCTTTTGAGTGTTGCCGCTTACACATTGTCTCCTAAATCATCGTCTCTTTCTGCCTCCTTAGGAGCATTTCAGTTTTACCTTGAACCAGAACCATGACAGTCCATGAGCTTTGTACATGTTGAGCAGATCTGTCAGTGTAGTTAACTGCACCTCCGTCAGCTGAATTTTCAATAATTAGGGCTTGAACTTCTGCCTCGACCACCAATGGGCCTTGTTATCTGCAATCTCTACAGTTTCATGTAGACTGAAAAGGATTTACCCCACACTGCTGGCACTTGTGTGTTTGTGTACATCTATGCACACACTCTTATTTTAACTCTTTGAGTCCCAGAGCGTTTAGCATCACAGGCCCAACGGGTAGTCACAAGAGACATAAAAGCGGCGCATCGTGCGTTCATTGGACTGCTAGGTAGTAACCTATGAACGTATGATGCGTTCCTTGGGACTCAAAGAGTTAAACATTTAATGCTTTTATCTATATAATTTGTGTATACTGTATACTATCAGTCTGTCTTACTTTTCTGGCTAAGTCTTTGCTGCATTTACTAATTCTGAGCACTAATGTTTTCTGTGTTCTATGTCTATATCATGTTTATTCAAGCTGTATTTACTCATAATCTCTGTTGTTTTGTCCAGATATATATTATATATTGTCATTTTATATCATGTGAGCATTTGCCATATTTACTCATTCTATGTATATACCTGTGCATACTATATGAACCTCTTCTTTTGCCCTTGTATCTCCTTATGGAGCATAGGCCCTCAACCAACTTATGCCAGGCCATCTTATGCTTTGCTACTGCATGCATGCACCTCACCCCATATAGTACCTGTCTTTTTAACTTTTCTCTAGCACCTTTCTTTACATGTTTTTTCATCTGGCTTTATTTCTCTGCATCTGTGGGTTCCAGTACAAAGACATTCTTGTTATGTTTTTCTCAAGTTTTCTCAACGCATGTCCTATCATATTTGAGTATCATTTCTTTAGAATTTTAGTTCTGTCCCGAAGCTCAACATTAGTTATTCTATCATATATTTAATTCCCTCTATTCTGCGCAGGCACCAGGTAAGAAAGTTTAAGTTTATTAGTCATTGTTATATTTTTTTAAAGTTTTTTTCCATGTTTCCACTGAATTCAGCAGTACTGATTTGACATTAGAATTACAGATTTTAAGTTTATTAGTTTTAATTTCCTTTGACTTCCACAAATTTCCTAGTGCAATGAATGCTTCTCTTTCTTTCTTTGTATCTCCTTCACTGTCAAAACGGTTCTCCTTGCAACTAAGGCCACATATTGGGGAAGTACGCCGGAGTTCAGTCCCCTGGCCGCATTGCAATTAAGGAATGGAGAAGGATCGAATCACACAACAAAGTGAGGTCAACATGGCTGGCAGACCACGCGCTGCGACTCAAATTAGCGACTGCGTTCTTGCGACGCAAGACTAACCCTACCTCTAACCCTAACCCAAACCATAACCCTAACCCTAAATCCTAACCCTATGACAGCAGTGCACTGCACCCAACCCTACCCCTAACCCTAAACCCTAACCCTATGATGACAGCAGTGCACTGCACGCTTTCTATCGCTCATGCTGTCTATCGCCAACACACTAATTACGTCATTTGTTTCGTTCCCTCTTCTCCACTCCGTAATTGCAATGCGGCCAGGGGACTGGACTCCGGCGTACTCCCCCAATATGTGGCCGTAGTTGCAAGGAGAGCCCAAAATTACTACCTAGAAAAGTAAATTGATCTCTTACAAGTTAAGGAATGGTGACAAAGTAAAGGGCTCATTTCTGCCAAGGCCCACTGGGCATTTGATGATAGGCCAATATTTGTATAGATGAATCAGCACTGGATGGATGATGTGGTCAGCAACATGTCAGTCACCTTTACTTGTGAGGACGTTTCCTGGTATCCAGTTTAGTTGTGTCAGCGTATGAGCCAGGTTCAAACTCATCACCAGCCGCCGGCGGGGAGCCTGGGTCAGTGACAGATACCAACAAACAGCAGCAGAGATAAGCCAGTAATAATGTCACCAGAAACCAGTCATAGCCATTTGGTGCAAGTACACTAATCCACAGATGTATCCAAAAATTCCCTTGGAGCTGGTTTTATCCAAAAGATCCTCAGGAGCTGGTTGAACTTGGATACTTTTGTTTTTCTGTTGGGGAAAGGAACAGCATGAACAATCAAACTCATTACCTTCGGGCTTGCAGCCAAAGGTGTAGCCACTGCGTTACCATGACTCACCAGTTCATAAATGTTAGTAGTTTATTAGTTAGTTGCGAATTCTTTACAGGACGTTGCAGAACCAACCCTAACAGCCCCTGGCTGTTGTGTGGTTTCTCTAGGCAATTTACATCCAGTAGTTTGCCATTGCTTTCTGGACGGTCGGCTTTCTTGATACCACTGTCGAAACCAACGCAAGGCATGTTGCCCGCAGCTGGGATCGAACCTGGCATCCCGGCATTACGAAGCGAAGCGTTCGCATCGACTTAGCCACAGAGCTGACTTAGTTGTTTATTACTAATTAATTTAGTCAGTATTTCTCTGTTTTCAGCTCCATACAGCAGTACTGATTTGATATCAGAACTTGAGTTTATTTCTTTCAAAGATGTGTGTATTTGTTTGTGCTTTATTACCACAGCCTCCAACATTTCTTGTGAATTCTCACTTGTACACTGCCCAGTTCAAATTAAACTTTCAGTATGCCTTCCTCATAATTATGTCCCTGTTGTGAGAGAGAAGAGATTCAACAGAGCACATCCATGTCTTACTCATACTATGCAGCTATAATCAGTTTGTTACTGAAAATAAATGTTGGAAAGTTAGGAGCCAAAAAAAAAAACAGTTGAAAGGATTGAAGGACGTTGAGCTCAGAGCTGGGAAATTCATAAAAGAATCCAGTCTTTATTTTCAAAGTACAGATGATTTGTTTTTCTTTCCTTTCAGTCCTGTTTAGCTACACGAAAGAGACAGGAAGATGTTTTTATGTTCTGGGCTATGTTGACCTCTTCAAAAATTTCCGAAGGACTAGTGGATATTCTCAAGCTGGATATGGAGACAGGAAGTGCAATTAAATTTGGCACAATGACAGACATTGTAGAGAAGCCTGGCTTTCAGCTTGGGTCTGCTGCTTGTTACTTAGGTAAATGTTTTGAAATCCAGCTTTCATAGTTTTGTGTTATTTAGGTAAATGTGAAATCCAACTTTCCTAATTTTATGTTATTTAAGTAAATGTGAAATCCAACTTTCATAGTTTTGTGTTATTTAGGAAAATGTGAAATCCAGCTTTCATAGTTTTGTGTTATTTAGGTAATAAGAACTCCACAGGGGAGCATGCACAGCAGGGGTCCACCACAATCAGTAGAAAACTCCTTCATCAATGATTGTTACAGCCTATAACTTCCTATACAGTCTCTGAAGGTGGGCCTGACCTGGGTCCGGGCGTGAAATCCAGTTTTCAGTGTTTTCATATTTAGGTGACTGTTAAGAAATATATTTTTAATAGTTTTGCTTTATTTCAGTAAATGTGAAATCAGGCTTTCATAGTTTTGTGTTATTTAGGTAAATGTGAAATCCAGCTTTCATAGTTTTGTGTTATTTAGGTAAATGTGAAATCCAGCTTTCATAGTTTTGTGTTATTTAGGTAAATGTGAAATCCAGCTTTCATAGTTTTGTGTTATTTAGGTAAATGTGAAATCAGGCTTTAAAATTTTTGTGTTATTTAGGTAAATGTGAAATCAGGCTTTAATATTTTTGTGTTATTTAGGTAAATGTGAAATCAGGCTTTTATAATTTTGTGTTATTTAGGTAAATGTGAAATCAGGCTTTAATATTTTTGTGTTATTTAGGTAGCTGTTGAGAAACATGTTTTTCATAGTTTTTTATATAAATGTTGAGAAACTAGGTTTTCATAGTTCTGCCTTATTTAGGTTAATGTTGAGAATCTAGGCTTTCATAGTTTTATGTTAATTAGGTAAATAATGTTGCAAAAAATCGCTGTCCTAGTTTTATGTTATTTATTTACATGTTGAGAAACCAACCTTTCTAAATTTTCTGTTATTTAGGTAAATGTTAAAAAATCTCAGATTAATAGTTATGTGTTATTTAGGTAAATATTGAGAAGCCTGGGTTTCATAATATGTTGAGAAACTTGACTTTCATAGCTGTGTGCTATTTAGATAAATGTTAAGAAGCCTATCTTTCATACTTTTGTTATGTAGATACATGTTGAGAAACTAAACTTCTGTAGTTCTGTGTCATTTAGATAAATGTTAAGAGACTGAGCTTTCGTCATTTTGTGTTATTTACCTAAATGTTGAGAATAGGCTTTGATAATTTTGAGTTATTTAGGTAAATGTTGAGAAACTAGGCTTGTATAGTTTTACGTTGTTTAGGTATATGATGGGAAACTAGGCTTTTATAGTCTTGTGTTATTTTTTAAAATTATTAAAAACCAGGTTTTTCAGTTTGTAAATGGGGAGAAATCAGGGTTTCTTAATTTTATGTTTCATATGCAGATGTTGAGTAACCAAGTTTTCATAAATTTATGTTCTGTATGATAAATATTGAGATAACAGGCTTTCATAGTTTTGTGTTATTTAGGCAAATGTCTAGAAACCATGAGTTCCTTAGTTAAATGTTGAGGATTATCACCATAGACAGACCCACAGAAGTTAAATGTTTAGAAAAAAAAAAGGTTTTTATAGTTTTATATTATTTGGGTAACTGTTGAGAACCCATTCTTTCATAGTTTTGTAATTTGGATAAATGTTGAGAAACTAGATTTTCATAATTTTAATTTTCTTAGAGAAATATTGAGCTAGCATAATACAAATCTGGAGACTTTTCAAAATAAGTGATTGATTTATTGGCACCTTTCAGTCTTTCCAGACGATAGTGTTATATTGTGCTATGCGGATGGAGATAGCGAGTGTGACTAGCAAGACCCGCCCGTGTTAAGAAAAGTCTTCCACAATGATAGCTTAGGATTTCAGGACCATTGTTGTCAACATTTGTGTTTTAATCTATTTCTTCTCAGACGCCCAGTTCTCGTCTTTTCTGCAATCATTTCTTCTTTCACTCTCATTCCTTTCCTGATATGCCCTCTCCACACAACACGGTCAATGGCATTTTGTCTCCATAAGTCCACCTCAATACCTGTATCATTCATGTCCTGCTTTCACACATCTTTATACCAAAATAAATGTTTAACAGGAGTCATGCGAGTATTTTGGCCCAACAAGATCACAAATGATGTACTGAGATGATAACTCAAATGTCCATCCCTTGCACATGTTCTGAAAGGAAGACAATGGAGTTGGTTTTGTGATTCACTTCAGTACATCCGGGTTGACCCTGTATAGCACTTCAGAACTCTCTTGATTATCTTAGATGATAAAGATTGCATAGCATTTTGTTCATCCTGTGAAATGTTGCTTTTGCTTGGGTATTCTACATTTAATTAATTTTTTTTTGGTCCTGGCAATATTTCGTAATGCCGGGATGCTGGGTTCGATCCCAGCTGCGGGCCATGCGTCTTGCGTTAATTTCGACAGTGGTATCAAGAAAGCCGACCGTTCATAAAGCAATGGCAAACTGCTGTTCATAAATTTTCCTAGAAAAACCACACAACAGCCAGGGGTTGGTTCTGCAACATCCTGTAAAGGATACGCAACTAACCTAACCTGGCAATATTTCCTCAAAATCTCACAATAATATTTAAAAATCACACCAGGACATTACATGCTACACATTTTGTAAGACTGTAAAGATAACAGAAAGGTGGTACTACCTGTTCTCTTTTGACATGGAATGTTGGAGAGCATACTCCAAATCTGACATCCTACATTGTACCTGTGGCTTCAGACGGAGGAGCGCATAAGAAGGGTATTTATTAGCCTTATCCTAGGAGCCTTATCAAGTTATGGGAGGCAGACAAGGCCCTTAGCCTTGGTTGGCAGCTGGCCTAGAAGGAAGGCTGCCATATGCAGGCAGATACAGCACCACTCCTCTGATCTGTCAGCTTCTGCAGCATGCTTTTTTTCCAAATATATTAGTATTACCTTGAGTAAACAAGGCAGATTAAATGCTGCAGAGGCAACACATGATCTTTACAGTACTGCCAGGGCTTAATTCTGTGGAGAGAAAAAAGCTTGGCTTAATTGACCAAAGCTGCCATCTTCTAGCACAATATAGCAGTTGTCTGGAAAGATAGGAAGGTGCCAACAACAGCAAAGATAAAGGAATTCGCAACAGGGGTTGGCCAGATTTCATTAACATGTGCTGACTAGTTACAAAATCTAAGAAGACCTCTATTGTGATGTTTTGAACACACAGAGTGAAAAAAAGGCATTCTAGGACTGACACAGATGTCCTTAGGATTGTTTTTCTGCAGTCACCCCTTACAAGACGTGTTGGCACATTGTCATTTGGTTTACAGCTAGTCTTTGATATCTGCACCTTTCAGGCCAGCACATTTAGTTTCAGCAAAACTCCGGATAGTCACATAATTTTGACATGCTTGTTGTATGGGGAGTAGTGGATCTATTCCCCCCCCCCCCCCCCATTAAATTAGGGCCACAGGAACCACTTGGGGCCCTTAACATTGAAAGAGTTAAGGAATTAAACCATACATTTTTACCACTCTCTGCTCAGGTCCCTATGTGTACATCTCAGGTGGCGGACCAGACTTTGGCAAAGTTAACTGGATCAGGCAGATCTGGAGGTTTGACGTGTCAAAACCGTATGCCCCCTGGGAGACTGTGGGAGACCTGATTGAATTTCGTCGCAACCATACGATGGTGATACTCAACTGGAAACTGTACATCTTTGGCGGTTTTGGGAAGTTTCGAACCAAAAATGTCCAGATGCACAGTCTGGATCTTAACTCCGGTAAGATTCCATTGTTTTCTTGCTTGTAACACTTGAAGTACCATACAAGAATTACTTTACATCTCATTTTATTTTTAAAAAATATAGTCAAAGTAAAAGCAAAATTGACGGCCAACCCACATTGGACAACGGGTTACCAGATGTGCCCCCCCCCCCCCCCCCAATCCTGTTTTGATTAAAAAAAATTTTTTTTTCATTTAAGCTCAGAATTAAGACATAAATATTGTAGTGACATTGTGTGCATAAAACAACTCCCTTTTTTAAACCTAATTTAAAAAAAAAAGAGCCTTTTCTACACCTTCAGGTGTATTGGGCATATAGGACTAGACCGTACTTTATAGACAATTCGGCACTCTGTGCATGAAGTGGTGAACATATGCCAGCTTAAACTTGATAAATTTTGAAAAATGTATCGTCTAATGCACAGAAAAATATAGGTGTTATATTAATACCCTACCCCAAACAGGGGAAATCCACAAGTCATGGGACAGTCTAATATTTCAGAGGGTGGTAGATGGGCTGCATGCAGTCGTGGGACCTAGGCTTCATGCACTCGTAGGACCTAGGCTGCACTCTCTCGTGGGGCGTAGGTGGGTTGGTGTTAGGGCCAGTTCTGTATGTTTTAGTGTCAATAAAAGCATCAGAAAGCCAGAAAACCCAGTCTTACCACACTCTAAAATGTTGAACTATCCTGTGACATCATCTTGGGTAGGATATTAATAAAGAACCAAAATACGGTACATTGTGACCATCTGGTACCCCAGTTTAACCTTTATAGTGGAAAGAGGTGTCTGAAACAATGAAGTTGCAGTGGGTTTGATCTCTCAGAAGGCAATCCAGGGGGAAATAAATAAGCAAAAAAAAAAAACTTTAGGTAAAAGTTTTTAGGTCTGAAGAATTAATATAATAGCAGTATGGGAAGGTAAGGAGTTAAAGTAAGTAATGGTACATAGGGTGACTATACATCCCATTTTCACTGGGACAGTCACATCTTTTAGGTGTGACAGTCATCCCATCAGTACTTGAAAAATAAAAATAAAAACCATCACTTGTCTCGTTTTATAAAGTTCTGGTAATAAACTTCAGAATAGAAAATACAAGTAATTATAAATTAAGACTATGTTAGATTTAATAGTTTCGGGGAACTTTTAATAATAATAATAAATTCTAGAATCATTTGTGTGGGGTGGGATAAAACTGGCTTTTTGGGCGAACCTGTTTTCAGCTGAAAAAATTAGTAGGTTGTCCCATTTTTAGCTCAAGATTATGTAGTCAAAATGAAAAATATCTGTTGCAAAAAATCGCTATCATTTAAAGTCAGAAAGAGAGTGCTAAAATGTTACATAGAACCTTTTCTGCTGTATGGCAGCAAATCTTGGAATGAATGTCAATGAACAAATTAAGAAGAATTTGGAAGCAACAGAGATGGGGTTTCTGAGACGAATGTAATGAATACCTTGGACGGCCAGAGTAACTAACAACGATCGAAAGCTAATGAAAGTAGATCTCTATATGCAACAATAAGAAAGAGAAAAACACTGTTCTTTTGCCACGTAATGAGAAGGGAGACATTGGAGAGATCAGTGGAAAAGGGGTAGAGGCAGAACAAGAGAGATGATGCTGGATGGGCTGAAACGATGTCATGGGGGGGATATCATCAAGAGAGCTGTTCCAGGCAATCAGGGATCGTGATCCGTGAAGATGTATGAGTGCCTACGCCAGTTGGCAGGGCTCTGGAGATGTATGAGTGCCTACTGCCAGTTGGCAGGGCACATGATGATGTTAATGATGATTATGTAGTCACCTCTGTACAGAGTAGTTTAGTGTTACAACCACATGGGTCACAACAAGTTCAGAAAAGTATATCCTACCAGTGCTGTGCTGCCAAAAACAAAATGTATTTATCATTCACAATGGCCTGCCTGGCTCGAGGTTAACTTTCAAGTCTCCCTGAAGACGGGAATCGTTTTTCACTGACATTTATTTGTCTGCGAGGTTGACCAAGCCTACAGTAGATACCAGGACATTTTTTAAGAAGTAAAGGCAGCCAGTTTGGGAATTACAAGCATTGCTTTAGAGGGCCCGGGTAGTTAGTGTCCCTTGAGTATTTTCTCCAGGCGATGCTGGTGTGTTGGGAAATGAACAGGCAGATAGGTTGGCTGGTTCTGCACCACTTGGTGGTGAATTGATGCACAACAAGTTAGATGTTGCAAGGGTCCTTTGAGAAAGCGAGTGAACATTGCAGAAGTAGATCATCACAGTCGGAGGAGAATGGTACCGTCAGAAGTGACCCAGATCTGACCCATGCTTAGCAACTAAGGGAAAGCCGAGATAAATAAACAATAAGACTGTTACTGGTACCATCAAATCCGGAACTCTGAAGATGATGAAGCCTGGTAGTCTGGTAGTCTTAGTTTCAGCTTCATAGCAAACGGGTCACCCCATCTTTGCTCCGCTCCTGTGCCAACGAAAAACACACAGAATGTTTATCACAGTATTAGAATTGCAGTTCATCATTGATGGTAGCAGAAGTCGCCAACAAATCAGCAGTTGCCCACGAGATGATGAAGCGCTTATGGGTAAGGGGGGGGGCTGATGTCGATTCCTAATTCCCAATCCATTACTTAGATCTGCAACAAGTCTTGACACACATCTCTTGGGTTAGCACAGTATGCTGTGTATGGTTTAGGTTTAGACAGTGGATCAACATCACGGCACAAGGGGTAACCCATAAGTGCTCCATTCTACTTCTGACTCAAGCCTGAGCCCAAAGAATCCCCCAGCTCTATGCTGTCTATGCCTCCCAGTGTGGAAGGGCATTCTTTCCTTGACATTCAACTGCCAAGGGATGTATTGCGTGCGCAAGAATAGATACTGGAGTCCGATCTTACTACCTGGAGACCAGAGTACTAGAAATCCACGTAAAAAAATTCCAGCCTTCACCAGGGTCTGAACCCGGAACCTCCAGCACTCAAGGTGGATGCCATGCCTCAAGACCACTTAATCCCCCAGCTTTTTAACTTGCTTGCCAGTGCTGTTGACTCACCACTATCCATATTAATAGTTTGGCTTGCTGACTTTGATGTCATGGGTTCGAATCCCCTTTGATATTTTTTTGGGGTCAGTAATCTAGTCTGTTAGGTTGACTTAGCCTAAAATGTATGCCAGGAAATTTCCTGAGAATTGGCAGCAAGCATGATCACCCATGTTGGGTATTTTTTAAACAATATGGAGCTGACACTGTGTACCCTGCAGTACAGCTGGTGGTATTATAAAGCGATCCTTGAGTTTCCTGTTATTTCTGACTCACCACTGTCCATTTTCAGGAGACTGGGAACAGTTGGCACCCATGCCAGTCCATGAGTTTAACCCTCCAGCCACCACCGCTAACACCTGCATATACTACATCAGCTCGCACTGGACTCTCCACTGCTTCAGTCTTGAAACCAAAGACTGGACCCACCTGGACTTCTTAACCCCACCGGAACCTGCTCACCCCGAAATCAGACCACTGACCCTGTTTCCCTTCAAGGCTGGAGAGAGTCGATGCTTTGCTATTGCTACTCTGTTTCGGGACACTTTGAAAATACAGCTCCTGCGTGCTCATGCACCATCATTGACCTTACAGACCTTTAGAGAAGTGGCTGACATGCCGATCTATTTCACATTTGCAAACTTTGTTACCCTAAATGGAAAACTGGTGCTGTTTTTTACATCTCAGAAAAGTGATGATCCGTTTTCTGGACAGAATGAAAGCAGCGCTGCTTTCCTAAATGCATGGGGTTTTGACCCGATGACCAATCAATATAGTTGTTTTTCTGATATCCATAATGTGAGGCAAGCTCTCTCCATTGCTGCATTGCCTTATTTTCCAGATGTGTTTTCATTGGAGTGTAAGGAACTGTTGTAAAGTTTGTTGTAGGGTTAGTTGGATTTCTGAATATTTGGTTATCTCCAGTTTACTTGTCGTGTGTTGGATACAGGTGGTTGAGAATATGTGCTCCAGTTAAACAAAAAAGAAGAGTGTTTGCTTCTGTTCTGTTAATTGCCAAAACAACTTCAGAGAGGTGGTTTTATAGAAGGATAACACCGTTGATGGATAAAAGGTGTAATGTAGATTTCTGGACACACATTTCTTCACAAAGTTAACTGATTACCCCTGAATCAGGGTTGTCACAACCAGATGGGTGACAGTGTTTTGAAAAGTATATCATGCCAGCGGAAACTAACAGACTCCGTATAGTCAGTACTTTGCTCTCAATAACACATAATAGTTTTGACCCGAAGACCGATGAATATTGTTTTCCTAGTGTCCAGAATGTGAGGAGAGCTCTTTCCATTGCTACATTGCCTTATCAAAGATGTAATTTTGATTTCTGGGTGGACATATCTTCACAGGGATAACTGATTACCATTGAATCAGAAAAAAAAAAGACAATTTTATTGAAAAAAGTCTAACACTAGACTTGTGTGACAGTGGGTAAATTGGAAGGGAATATGGGCCGAAAAAGAGCAGGAGAGTTTATAACGAACAAATGGCATCAGGATGTAGAAGTGCGTTTGTATCAGAAATGATTGATAATACATGAGACAGAAGGTTGTGGAGAGACATGATGACACATGGCCCACATCTTGAACTAAAAGAAGATGGTATTGTCCCCATTGACCATCTGCAGAAGTCTTTAATAATGTGTTCTGTTCTAGAAAAACTTGACTTTTCTGGAATTGTTCAGTTTTATACCATTGTTCCTTTTGCTTTTGTATGGTAATGAAAGGCTTTCTAGCGGCACTTTTTTTTTTTTTGGGGGGGGGGGGGGGGGGGGGGGGGGGGGGGGACATTTCTGGTT
This sequence comes from Candidula unifasciata, assembly GCA_905116865.2. Classification (NCBI taxonomy): domain Eukaryota; kingdom Metazoa; phylum Mollusca; class Gastropoda; order Stylommatophora; family Geomitridae; genus Candidula; species Candidula unifasciata. Next base: position 475,734 of record CAJHNH020000780.1, read on the forward strand.
GTCTTTTGTGACCTTATGTAAACTATATATATATATATACTATTTATTTACTGTATTTTGCAGTTTTGCTGCAGTTCAATCTGTATCATTTTATTTTCATGTACCCCATTACATGCCAGCCGGGGCGGGGCATCTTGTGTTTACATTTCCCTTGAATTTATTTCACTATCTGGTCTCTCAGGTCAACATTGCCCTTGATGTATAGCAGTGAATTTCCAGTTAAATAGAGGTAGCAGACATGATTACCCCATCAAGTGCTGATTCATTTTTAAAAAAAAAATGGAGTCAACATCATTTTTCATGTAACCCATTACAGTGTTAATAGTTACGCTTGCGGGCCCGGGTATCTTAGTTCAAAATTGCCCTGATTGTATTTCACTAATCTAGTCTTCCAGGTTAACTAAGCCTTTGATATATACCAGTGAATTTCTTGGGAAATGAAGCCTGCAAATATGATCATGAGAGAGTTGATTTATTTAAAAAAAAAAATGGAGCTAACACCACGTAATTGGTGCAACCTTCGGCATTCTAGAGAATCCTGTACTTTCCTGTTATTTCTGACTTCCCACTGTCCATTTTCAGGAGACTGGGAACAACTGCCACCTATGCCTGTCCATGAGATTAATCCTCCAGCCACCACAACTGACAACTGCATATACTACATCAGCTCCGAGTGGACCATATACTCCTTCACTCTCGGAAGCACTGACTGGACTTCTCTGACCGTGACCATCTCACCATTTGGGATCAAGCTTCCCAGGGTCAAACTCCTGACCCTGTTTCTCTTTGAGGCTAAGGAATGTAAATGTTTTGCGGTTGCTACTGTGTTAACTGATACCATGAAGATACACCTCTTGCGTGTTCAGGAACCCCCATTGACAGTGCAGCCAATTAGAGGAGTGGCAATCATGCCCAACAATTTTGTCTATACAAACTTTGTTTTACATCACAAAAAGGTGGTTCTGTTTTTCACATCTCAAAGAAGCGACGATCCTGTTTCTCAACAGAATGTAAGCAGCACTGCTTTCCAAAATGCATGGAGTTACAATCCTATGAACAATAAATACCATCGTTTTCCTAATGTCCGGAATGTGAGGCAAGCCCACTCCATTGCTGCATTGCCTTTTTTTCCAGATGTGTTTTCAGTGGAGTGTAAGGAACTCAAGTGAAAATGTATGTTGTATGTATGGATGGATTTCTAGATATTTGGTTACCTTCAGTTTACTTATGTTGTTGTTATGTTGGAGAGAGATGGTTGTGGGCCTATACTTCATTTAAAGAGCAGACGCAGCAGAAGAATAATGTTATATAATAGAAAGAAACACATAGACTACATCATAAAAAGACAATTTAAATTCTTTAAGCATATCAGGAGAAAGATTTTGTACGCTTTGGCATTGAGTTGATTGAAGAACCAGCATCACAGCACTCAGGGCATATCCACAATGGCTCCGTCCCCATCTTCAGCAGCCAGTGCAGAAATCTGATACCAAAGGTACTAGTAGCTGTCTGATTATATGTCCTTGCTTTTCCTCTGAGCGTCGAGTATCAGCCAGATTCCCGCATCACTCCTTGCTGTATCACTCTCACCAGACTGAGGATCTGTTTGCTCCTCCGAATTGCACATGTGCTCCCATAAGGCCTTAACCATATCTGCCTTATTATGCATCAGTATTCCACCAAGTCATGCAGAGCCAGCCAGTCTGTCCACCTGTCCATTTCCCAGGACTTTGGCATTATGACATGAAAGAGCATCTGTATCATAAATTGACAGTGTACAAGACAGGGTTGAGGACAGACATTATTTCCAGTGCCCTACAGTTTATACTATAAGAAATTTGCCATAGTGATCATCTGCTGAGAAACCCACTGGTGTTGACACAGTTGAGTTCTTCGTGTTCACCAGCTGTAAACTCCAGCAGAAAGTTCTGTTTATTCATCCACCTCTGGATTTTTAGTCTCGTTCCAGAACCTGAGTGTTGCATGCACATCCATTTTACAAATCTGAATTATTTGAATGCAGATTGTTGGTTCCTTGTCTCTCGGGCATGTGCACTTTGAAGGAAGGCCCCAGTTAGTCAACTCTCCGACATGCTTGTTGGTAAGGCAGTGGGTCTGTTCTTGTTTTTCCCCACAGTGGGGCCCCAGAACCCCAGAGTGTAGTCCAAAACAGAAGAGCTACATTATGTTTCTGGAATTGTGCTTGTAGTTGTACATGTTTTTGTGTGTGTTTATAGTTTGATAATGTTGTCATGTGATGGTGTTCTTTCTGATCACTTAATTCAAATGTGATGATCAGCGTAGGCTGTGATGATCAGCGTAGGCTGTCATGTTTTGTCATCTCACACGATCGCCAGAATCGCAGATCAGTACAGTGTTTTGGTCTCCCCCCATCCATATGGCCAGGCCATCTAGGTATTTAGCTCTTTGCCTCCCTCTTGCTCTCTTTCCACCACTCTTGCCAGTTGTTATCAAGTTCTGGATTCCCTTCCTTCTCATCTGTCCAAAAAACACTGACTGTCTGCGTCTAAAAATGTTCTAATAAGTTTGACTTTCATCTGTCTTAGCGAGAAACGTTTCATTCGTTTTTCTATCCTTTCATGATATTCTTTGCATTCTTTTCAGAAACCACAGCACTGCAGCAGATAAATGTTTTTCATCTTGCCTGCTCATTGTCCATGTTTCACATTCATATAACACACATTCTACATAACACTTTAACACTTTTTCTCACTGCATGTGACATCTTCTTGTTAGTGAGAATCTTTTGCATTTTGCTATGATGATTCTTGTTCTAATTTCTGCAAGGCATCGTGCATCAGATATTATGGTTATTCCAAGATAGTTGTGTCTATTAACTTGCTTAAGAATTGTTCTGTTTACGTTTATTTCACATTTTGTTGTATCTTTCCTCTTGATGCTGACCATAATTTCTTCACTTCTCTTGAAATTTTCCTATCTTATGCAAACCTAAAAAAAAAAAAAAAAACTAGAGGTACCAAGACGGTTAAAAAAATGTTTATATTTATATGGGTGCTCAAGCTGTATATGTTGTAGAGGTAAGGCTTGAACAATGATCCTTTACTTCAGGTAACTTTTTATTGTAAATGTAAATTGCCAGATGTTTCAAGTTTCAATATGCGATTTTTCTATTTTTGTATAAGATTACACTTGAGCAGAGTGCCTTATGCAGAGTAGGGATCACTTGATTGTTGTGCATATTTCTAAATATTAACTCTCTCTACTTCACATTAGTTTTGTACTAATTCAGTTTCAGTTCATGAATAAAGATTGATATATGTGCAGTGATTTGATGCTACAAGTGCTGATTTTTTACATTTATTTACTAGCTCCATTCACTGGGTATCATTGCTTTATAAGCAGCATGAAAAAAAAATTGTTTTAGAAGTATTGGGTTGTTAGCATTCTGTGGATATTTTTTTCTGGGAATGTAGGTGTGTTGGGCAATAAACAGGAGGATAGATTAACTGTTTCTGCACCACTTGGTGGTAATATGATGCTTGACATGCTAGATGTCATCAGGGCCCTGTAGGAGTGATTGAGCTAAGCAGAAGCACAAATCGAACATCACAGTCTGATGAGAATGGTGCAGCAAGGAGTGACCAGGGGATCTAATCTACGCTCTGAGGAAAGGCAACACAGACGTACAATCAGACGTGCTACTAAAATCATCAGAATTAGACCTCTGCCCTTGCTGTTGGGGCAACACCGACATACAATCAGACTGCTACTAGTACCAGTTGAGTTAGACTTCTGCCCTTGCTGATGAGCTCACGCTCGCTCTACCGCCCGATAACGCAGATGTACCAGCCAATTGTTACTCGTTTGTCTAGTGAACTGAGGAGGAAGCACGCTTGGGTGTTCTTTTCAGAATACTCTAACAAGCCTTGCCTACTCCGAAGGGACCTAGCTTTCGACAGCAGCCTCAGAAGTACCGCCTCTGCCAGCCAGCCACAGCCACACGAAACCATGACCCGTGGCAAGAAGATCCCGACCCAGCACCGGGAAACCAGGTCGACCTCTGCCAAGAAGGGAGACGAGCTGTCGCCGCACCAGCCCCTACGGTGCCGACAGTGCCAGAACCGACCGACGACCCAGAAGAGATGCCAGCCTCACTCACCCAGACGCCGCCAGCTCTGGATGTAGGCCCTATCGAGGCACCCGTCTACCCAGAAGCCGCCCCAGTCGTGGCGCAGGAGCCTACCTACACCCGCCCACTCAGACAGCAGCAGCGACCGGGAACATACAGCACAGAGCTCCCTCAATGCTCACGCTGTAACAAGGCGTGGCACTCAGCCGCTACATGCCGGAGCAGCCCAATTTGTCGTTACTGCGCCGGGCCGCACAACTTCAGGGAGTGCAGCTTAGCAAAGAAGGACCCGGACTTCAAAAAGCCCAACCTTAACAGAAAGTGCTCAAACTGCGCAGGGAACCATAGCGCGAGGTACCAGGGATGCCCGTACATCAAAGACTGCAAGAGATCACTGACAACCACCGCCACCAAACGCAACGCCTGCACAGAAAGAAGCCAGAGCTACCAGGCTCCCAGACCGAGAGACATCGCAGAAGCAAGCAAAGTCCAGGCCGAGATCTCTGCCTTAAAAAGAGAAATCGATGCCCTACGGGAGGAAAACGGCGCCATTAAAAAGAAACAAGACCTTGCAAGAGACGAAAACACCGAAATAAGGAGACTGCTACAGGAATCCCTAGAAACCCAGAAACGGCAGGAGATCGAGCTAGCAGACATGGGGAAATTCAAGTGCGACCTCCTTGCAGTCCTGACCGACCTCAAGAAGCAAAAAGAAGAAAGCGCCGAGATCAGCCTATCAGAAGCCTCAAAGACGAAAGCATCAATGGCAGCACTAGAAGCGAAGCTATCAAAACTCAGCAAAGAAAACATACAGCTGGAAAAAGACATAGCATCCACAAATATTGTTATGGAAGCTAGAGAAGAGGCAAGGAAGAAAGCAGTCAGAAGAAACCAATTACAAGCGGCTAAGAACAAGGAAACAGAAACCACTAAATCCGACGTAAAGAAGGTAGAAGTCCCAGAGGAACCAGAAGTCAGCGAGGCCAGCATCCAAGAAATGCGACAGAGGTACAACCAGATCATGCACCCTCACGCAATAAACTTTGTCCAGGGCGAATACAGAATACAGTTCTGCTATGAAACAATGCAAAAGGAGGGCCGATTACCGGTCGGACCACTTGGACCCAGACGCCTGAGTTTCCTGGTTATGCGCGACCAACTTAATGCAGCCCATGCGCAACTAAGTAAGGCGAAAAAACCTCAAGAAACGACCAAATAGTTGTGATTGCCGACGAAGCCCAGCAGACGAACCGACCGATTAAAGCCATCAGCCAACCAGAATATGAATAGCCGCCATGACACCTGCCAAAACCCAGCCACCGGACCGGAAAGCCCACCGTGAATGCTCGACAAGCTAGATAATCTCCCACCGCATAGGCCACGCCCGGCATACTACACTAGTCCTTCTCAGGACTAGTATACCACCCATCCACACCCCAAGCGAATGTTGCAAAACAGCAAGGAAACCTACAGGAAGACGAGAGACAACGTCACACAAAAACAAAGAAACAAATACCGCAAAGAAACCAGGACGCAATTAAAACCAAGCCCCAGAGGCAGGTTGAAGCCGTCCGAAGTTTTTCATTTTTTTTGGATTTTCAAGCAAGCAAGCAAGCAAGAGGCAACACAGACATACAATCAGACGTGCTACTAGTACCAGTGGAGTTAGACTTCTGCCCTTGCTGCTGAGGCAACACAGACATACAACCAGACTGCTACTAGTACCAGAGAGTTAGACTTCTGCCCTTGCTGTTGGGGCAACACAGACATACAATCAGACTGCTACTAGTACCAGAGAGTTAGACTTCTGCCCTTGCTGCCTGCTGAGGCAACACAGACATACAATCAGACTGCTACTAGTACCAGAGAGTTAGATCTCTGCCCTTGCTGTTGGGGCAACACAGACATACAATCAGACTGCTACTAGTACCAGAGAGTTAGATCTCTGCCCTTGCCGTTGGGGCAACACAGACATACAATCAGACTGCTACTAGTACCAGAGAGTTAGATCTCTGCCCTTGCTGTTGGGGCAATGCAGACATACAATCAGACTGCTACTAGTACCAGAGAGTTAGATCTCTGCCCTTGCCGTTGAGGCAACACAGACATACAATCAGATTGCTACTAGTACCAGAGAGTTAGATCTCTGCCCTTGCTGTTGGGGCAATGCAGACATACAATCAGACTGCTACTAATACCAGAGAGTTAGATCTCTGCCCTTGCTGTTGGGGCAACACAGACATACAATCAGACTGCTACTAGTACCAGAGAGTTAGATCTCTGCCCTTGCTGTTGGGGCAACACAGACATACAATCAGACTGCTACTAGTACCAGAGAGTTAGATCTCTGCCCTTGCTGTTGGGGCAATGCAGACATACAATCAGACTGCTACTAGTACCAGTGGAGTAAGATCTCTGCCCTTGCTGTTGGGGCAACACAGACATACAATCAGACTGCTACTAGTACCAGAGAGTTAGATCTCTGCCCTTGCTGTTGGGGCAACACAGACATACAATCAGACGTGCTACTACTAGTACCAGTGGAGTTAGACTTCTGCCCTTGCTGCTGAGGCAACACAGACATACAATCAGACTGCTACTAGTACCAGAGAGTTAGATCTCTGCCCTTGCTGTTGGGGCAACCCAGACATACAATCAGACTGCTACTAGTACCAGAGAGTTAGATCTCTGCCCTTGCCGTTGAGGCAACACAGACATACAATCAGACTGCTACTAGTACCAGAGAGTTAGATCTCTGCCCTTGCCGTTGGGGCAACACAGACATACAATCAGACTGCTACTAGTACCAGAGAGTTAGATCTCTGCCCTTGCTGTTGGGGCAATGCAGACATACAATCAGACTGCTACTAGTACCAGAGAGTTAGATCTCTGCCCTTGCCGTTGAGGCAACACAGACATACAATCAGATTGCTACTAGTACCAGAGAGTTAGATCTCTGCCCTTGCTGTTGGGGCAATGCAGACATACAATCAGACTGCTACTAGTACCAGAGAGTTAGATCTCTGCCCTTGCTGTTGGGGCAACACAGACATACAATCAGACTGCTACTAGTACCAGAGAGTTAGATCTCTGCCCTTGCTGTTGGGGCAATGCAGACATACAATCAGACTGCTACTAGTACCAGTGGAGTTAGATCTCTGCCCTTGCTGTTGGGGCAACACAGACATACAATCAGACTGCTACTAGTACCAGAGAGTTAGATCTCTGCCCTTGCTGTTGGGGCAACACAGACATACAATCAGACTGCTACTAGTGCAAGAGAGTTAGATCTCTGCCCTTGCTGTTGGGGCAACACAGACATACAATCAGACTGCTACTAGTACCAGTGGAGTTAGACTTCTGCCCTTGCTGCTGAGGCAACACAGACATACAATCAGACTGCTACTAGTACCAGAGAGTTAGATCTCTGCCCTTGCCGTTGGGGCAACACAGACATACAATCAGACTGCTACTAGTACCAGAGAGTTAGATCTCTGCCCTTGCTGTTGGGGCAACACAGACATACAATCAGACTGCTACTAGTACCAGAGAGTTAGATCTCTGCCCTTGCCGTTGGGGCAACACAGACATACAATCAGACTGCTACTAGTACCAGAGAGTTAGATCTCTGCCCTTGCTGTTGGGGCAATGCAGACATACAATCAGACTGCTACTAGTACCAGAGAGTTAGATCTCTGCCCTTGCTGTTGGGGCAATGCAGTCTGATTTGTTCCCACATCTGTTTTCTTCTTATTTTGTCAGGCGTTGTTTTACCTATCAAATTATGCAACTATATATTACAAGCCATATTATCTTATATAAAAAAGCTAGAGATATTGAAATTATTATATTTATAACATTTTTATTGTAATTGTTCCAGGCTGTAATAATAAGTATAAATAGAATAATTTCGTACTAGCATCTGCTATTACATTATAAAAGGATATTCCTTTACAAAAAAAATTTGCCTTCTAGGATTGCAACCTGAAGGTGTAACAGTGACTCAAAGAGCCACTATTTGGATGCCAATATAACAGAGGAATCCCAAATACCTTGTTCAGAACAGTTATATTAAGGCACCGTTCAGTTAGAACAAGTAATCCCCTGTCCTGTATTGGTAGAGGACTGCTAACTGGATGTTTTCATCAGAATATACGTTGTAATGGGATGTTATGTTTTCTCTCTTCTGTATGTTTTAATAGCATACAGTTTTTTAATAGCATACAAAGTGTTAACTTTAAACGAATACATTTACAGAAAGACAGAAAAAAACTTTATTTTAAAATTTATGGACAAATTTTAAGAGAAAGGATGCATATTTTGAGATAAAGCAGGCAAAGAATCACAAAACAGATAATGAAATAGGAAACAGATTCAGGAAAATACAGGATTTACTTCTTGCAAAATAAATTAATTAATCAATCATAAACACAGTTTATTTTCCGTGCAAACTTAATTCATTTTTCACACACAAAAATTTGTTCTGGAATATGATAATATTTTAAGGTTACAAAAAGAACATTTTGGAATGTGACAGCTTCTTGCATAAACGGCAAGTTTCTGAGAACGATATGTTTTTTCTTAAACAACCTGGAATGTCATAGTCGCTAACAGGGTTACTGTTTTTGGTTGATTGGTTGGCTCTCTTTTCTTCATCTCTGTTCATTTTTGAAAGGATTGCTGGCATATTGCAAAGAGGATTGCTGGCATATTGCAAAGAGGATTGCTGGCATATTGCAAAGAGGATTGCTGGCATATTGCAATGTGGTTTAAAGCAAGGCTGTGATGTCTTTAGCGTTCACTCCAACACTTCCAGTTTCAGCAAGCCATAAATGTTTTGTTGCACAGAAGTTGTGGCCCACAACCCACACAGGAAGGTTGTTGCCTGGCTGGTTGGGTTGGCTTGGCTGGTAGGTTTGCTGTTTGCTTGGTTGTTGGTTGTCTTCCTATGGAAGACTTCAGCTCATAAATCCATATTGAACAACTGAACATAAAGTTGTCTAGTAAAATCTAACAGCCAAAAATACAAGGATTGGTTCTGCCATGTCCTGTATACATAATCTTTTTCTTAACCATCTCCTGCTGACACTGAACCCTGTTTATGTTTAAAAATGATGATTAAGTCGACTTAACCTCACAGCCACAGAGAAGACAGGATACACAATTATGTAATTACAAGGTAACAATATGTAACAGGCTGGGTCAGTTAATGAGATAATCAAATACATGTTGTATAAGATATTGGTAAACAAAAGGTTATAAACTGCAATGATTACAAGCTGACAGTAGGTTACAAGATGTCATAGTCAAAAGTTAACAGAATAAAAGATGAGACAGTTATACTTTGTGAATAAAATAAAATATTATACAGTTACACACTGACAGTAGAACACAGACACAAAGTAACTGAGACAGTTTCACGTTGACAACAAAATAATAGATGAGGCAGTTACAGATTGACAGAACAAAAACAAAAACAAAATGACAAAAATGTGACAGTCAAAAGTTAGCCATAGATTATAAGCTAAGTCAGCGATTAGCTAAATGAAGATTACAAAATGTGACAGCTATGAGATTAACTGATTACAACTTTGTCAGTTCTCTGCAACAAAATGAAAAAAAAAAGAACATAGTTACAAGTTGACAAGGTTACTAGTCAGCCAGCCATGAAATAATGGGTCAGTTGAAAGGTTACAATCATCATCAAGTGTCTTGCCAACTGGCTTGGGTGATCATGCCTCTCCACAATCTGCAACTGCGTGTATTAGTTTGTGTATTGTTGACACCCCTCCAAGCCTTGACAAAAGACTATCAAGGATCTTCTCACATTGTTATCACCATTAGGCAGTTTGATACAACTGTAGACTTCAATTTCTATATATATGTTGCAATTTGTTATTTTAAATTAAAGACAAAAGTTTAAGAAGTTATGTAAGGCCACTTATTGTCCTGTAAGAAAGTTAACAACTGTCCAGTTTCAGGAATGTAGAATATCATTTGTTTAAGGCAAAACTTTACTTAAATCTCAAAACTAAAGTCCCTGATGTGAAATTAGAACAACAGTAACATATCATCACATAACATTATCATCATCGCTCACTATACTCACAGGAAAGGCAAGATGGACATATAACAAGATTTAGACCAGTACCATCAGTATTGGAACTCTCTGCTGGCTGCTGAAGATGAGGATGGAGCATGCATGGGAATGCCCTGAGTGCTGTGAAGTCAATTCTTGACTTAATTCAACTCATCGCTGTCTGTAGTGCTGTCTTATATCACACAGGGCTCACAATCTAATCCTCCATTCTTTTCTATGCTGTGCAGTTCTTTCAATATCATGGGTGAAATCCAGTCTAAGTAAAAGTAAGGAAAGGACCCTTTTCCACGCCTTTAGGTGTATAGGGCATATAGGACTAGACCTATATTTTTATAGACTAACCGGCACAAGATAGGTGATGTGGTCAGCATCACGCCGAAATCCAGTCTAGCACCTTTAAATTCTCTCAGGAACTTTCGTTTTAGAGTTTCTCTGAGAATCATTTTTAGATGTCCACCTTTTCTAATCTGTTTCCTATTTCAGTGCCTGTTTCTCCTTCAGAGTTGTTGTGCACTGCCTGAGAGGCAAGCAACAACAACAACTGCACACAAATAAGCCAGTATAATGGGCGTACACACAAAACTCAGGTCCTGGTACAAAACTGAAGTCTAAATGGGCAAACAACCAGGACTCTCCAGCAGAGTTCACAGCCAATAAACACAAAGAAAGAAGAGTTTTTACCAGAATTCACAGCCAGTGAACACAAAGAAAGAAGAGTTTCCAGCAGAATTCACAGGCAGTGAACACACAGAAAGAAGAGTTTCCAGCAGAATTCACAGCCAGTGAACACACAGAAAGAAGAGTTTCCAGCAGAATTCACAGGCAGTGAACACACAGAAAGAAGAGTTTCCAGCAGAATTCACAGGCAGTGAACACACAGAAAGAAGAGTTTCCAGCAGAATTCACAGCCAGTGAACACACAGAAAGAAGAGTTTCCAGCAGAATTCACAGGCAGTGAACACACAGAAAGAAGAGTTTCCAGCAGAATTCACAGGCAGTGAACACACAGAAAGAAGAGTTTCCAGCAGAATTCACAGGCAGTGAACACACAGAAAGAAGAGTTTCCAGCAGAATTCACAGGCAGTGAACACACAGAAAGAAGAGTTTCCAGCAGAATTCACAGCCAGTGAACACACAGAAAGAAGAGTTTTCCAGCAGAATTCACAGGCAGTGAACACACAGAAAGAAGAGTTTCCAGCAGAATTCACAGCCAGTGAACACACAGAAAGAAGAGTTTCCAGCAGAATTCACAGCCAGTGAACACACAGAAAGAAGAGTTTCCAGCAGAATTCACAGGCAGTGAACACACAGAAAGAAGAGTTTCCAGCAGAATTCACAGCCAGTGAACACACAGAAAGAAGAGTTTCCAACAGAATTCACAGCCAGTGAACACACAGAAAGAAGAGTTTCCAGCAGAATTCACAGGCAGAGAACACACAGAAAGAAGAGTTTCCAGCAGAATCTACAGGCAGTGAACACACAGAAAGAAGAGTTTCCAGCAGAATTCACAGGCAGAGAACACACAGAAAGAAGAAAGAGAACCAGATTAGTGAATATCTGTGCTCTCTGCTTGCTTCTTCTCAGGATGTGCCCAAAATTGTGTCACTTTTTTTTTCCAGTCTCATAACTATCATTAGTAACTTGTACCTGTATAATAAAAATTAAAATAAAAAATTTGAACTGCTTCAGCCTGCCACTGAGGGTTTGGCTTTACTTGCGTCCTTATTTCTTTTGTGGAATGATGTTGTGGTGCGTGAATGCGCCTCCTGTTTACAACTTGCTCTCCTTGCCATTGTCAGTGTTGGAGCTGATTCCTTTGCTGGGTGTCAATCGCACAGTCACTGATTCCACCAGGGCAGTCGCCAAGTGCACTCTCTCGGAACAAACAAGCCTGACACTGAGCCACCCTCCACAAGGCCCTTTGCTGGGTCCCCTATTTAATTTCTTTTTTTTTTTAGCTTTTTTTTTTCCCCCACCTCATACATGTGTATGGATGTGAGCTTTTTTTTTTTTTTGGTCTCTTTTTTTTTTTCTATTTTTTTGGCCTTGCCTTTTTATCTTCTTTTTTTTAATCGTATTTTTTTTTTTTCAATTTTTTATCCAGTTTTCTTCTGGCCAACTATCATTAAATAACATCTTCAAATTTATGAAGTTACAAAACCTAACAAACTCTACAGCCAAAATGTGAAAATAAATGGTGCCTGAGATTTCGAATGCTTCAAAATTTGAACAGCTTGGAATCAGAATGAAATATTCATGTACATTTTGTCTTGAAACTTAAAGCCACCTTGGGAACCAAGTTGAGCTGATTTGATTCAAGAACTGACATCACAGCACACTGGCCATTCCCATAAGTGCTCCGTCCCCATCTTCAGCAGCCAGCGCAAAGTTCCGATACTAATGATGCCAGTAGCATTCTGATTAAATGTCCGTTTTGCCTGTCCTCTGAGCCTTGAGCCTTGGAAATTAAATACCAAAGGAAGAAATTTCTTCAGGGACAGAGGTGGGGGAAGTTGGAAGGATTAGCACTGCTGAAATCCAATATCTTTTGAAAACCTAATAAGTTGCTGAAAGATGGCTCCTCGATAAGAGCCCTATTTAACAGGTGTGTTAGCTTATCCAACATTATTGAACATTTTGGGTCAAAGGTAAAAATGGTTGCCAACATCAGAGCACTTTGGAATGCTGGCCCTCAACAAAAACTACATACTTGTTGTTGTTGCTGCTTTGTTTAATTCCCCCCAGTAGCTATAATTTCACATAAATATGGTTGTAGTGTTTGTGCATGCATGGGTGTGTACAATAAATATGTGCATAATAAATACTCATTGTCATAAAGCAATTCATCAGTCATTCATGAAATCATCAGAAATAAAATAAAATAAAAAAAGTGCTGGCTTCACATTGAGGTTGGCTGCAACATATCTGCTGCAAACTATAGGAATATTACATGATGAGGACTAAATCTCTTCCATGGTGTGATTCTTTTACCACTGTCTGAAAGCCATGGGAATTGTCTTTTTCTAAAATGTCCATGCTTGAATTGAATCCCAGTAAACATCAAATATAGCACTGTGAAATTCCTCCTCCTCATCCTTATCCTCCTCCTCCTCCTCCTCCTCCTTCTTCTTCTTCTTTGTTCACCAGTTGTAAGATCCAATGGAAAGTCCTGGTTGTTCATCCATTTGGACCTTGGCGTGTGCCAGTGCCTGAATTTTGTGTGTACATCTGTTTTGCTGGCTTATTTGTGTGCATTGGTTGTTCCTTGCCGCTTGGGCAGATGTATCCTGACTTCGAAGGAATTCCCCAATTAGTTGACTCTCGCAGCAAGCTTGTAGAGGAGGCAGTGGGTCTATTCTCGTTTTCCCCCATAATGGGAGACCAGAACAAACGGGGAGCAATGTGAAACAATTTTACTAACCTCTAAGCCACAGAAACACACCATATATAAGAAATAACAAAAGTACAACTCCGGCAGAACAATTCCCAAACAAAATAGCTGAATAGATAACCATTACATAAAATTGCCAGTATTTCACAAACATTAAGAAGCAGGTTATTTACTGTATATTAAAAATACAAATACAACAAATTGTGTAAATAACAAAAATTATGTACATGTTCAATAAATAATTTATAAATATGTTGAGAAAGGAGACAGACCTCAATTTGAAGGCAAGAATACACCACATATTTCTTAGTATTTTCATTTCTTACTTGCACAAATAATGTAATCATTACAAAGTTGACTGTATATAAAACACTGCATTTATTAAATGATCACATTTTCTGTTATTGAAGCAAAATATTCTTACATATAATGGTAATGTAGTAACTACCAGACGGCTCTGTGGCTAAGTCGATGCAAACGCTTTGAAATGCCGGGATGCCGGGTTCGATCCCAGCTGCGGGCCATGCGCCTTGCGTTGGTTTCGACAGTGGTATCAAGAAAGCCGACCGTCCAGAAAGTAATGGCAAACTACTGGACGTAAGTTTGCCTAGAAAAACCACACAACAGCCAGGGGCTGTTGGGGTTGGTTCTGCAATGTCCTGTAAAGGATAAGCAACAACCTAGTAACTACCATGTTTCTACAACATAAGACCTAACATGAAAGTAGGCCCTAGCATGATTTTTGAGCATGATCGTAAAATAAGCTGTATGCCAAATATAAGCTGTTCCTCAGATTGTCAACCAGATGGACAGATTTTGGTCATCCGTTAAAATAAACAATGGCTGTAGTGAAATATAACTGTGTAATATTATATTCCAGAATAAGAGTGTGACCCTATTAGAGTAAATGAAAATGTTATACTTCAATAAATGTAGATTTTCATGTTTGAAATAATGTAGACTTGAGAAACAAAACAAAAAAAAAATCACCTGACAAAAAATCCTAAGGCATCTTTTGGAGCGAAAATTAACCCAAGACCTGGTCTGATTTTCAGGTAAACATACAATAACAAAACAGCAAAGTAACAACATAACATAATTTAAAGGTAACACTAAAGGCACCAGTTTTTATGTGTATATGTTAATAGAGACCAGTACAGCTCCATTTTTATATGTTGTCTTCCTCACGTATTATTTTGTCAGCCATTCTGCGCACATATTCTGTTCATTTTTTTGTCAAAGCAGGCGATAGGGAAGAAGTCCAAAATATTTATGGAGTAGTCTCTGCTTGACTGCCTGTTCTTTGCTTTCTGTGAAATAAAAAAATTAGAAAGAATATGTGAAACCATTTGATAAATGTTATCATCAACACGTCAGTATTATAGGGACTCACGTAGATACACAGTCTGGGACACGGATTGCTGCGAGGAAATTAAAGAGCAGATTTTCTGGCTACAAAAGCGATAGCTACAAGAACATCTATAATGGACAAAGGAGACATGGTGAAGACCCTTTATGGACGAATGCTTACATAAGACAAGAGGTTGATGAAACGTATAAGAAAGTGTGATTGAGGAATTAGGTGTCGATCCTATGGATCATGCAAGAAGGGATGCATATATATATATATATATATATATATATATATATATATATATATATATATATATATATATATATATATATATATATATATATATATATATATATATATATATGTATATTAGGTGATATTCTTTTTTTTAAATAGCTGAAAAATGAAACACAACTGCAGAAAATGATGGACATAGTTGTTAACAGAAAGTCAAAACAAGGGTCTTAGTTTGAACAGCAGAAAAACAGAAGTAATGATAATTCCAATGAAAATGGCCCCCACAAAATGCAACATCATAATAAATGGGAAAGTTGAAATGTTCAAGCACTTGGGTACCCTGATAACAGCAGATGGAAGATGTATTAAGGAACTTAAAGGTAGAATAGATCAAGCAAAAGTAGCATTTCACACAATGAAGAATGTTCTATGCAATCTTTCTTTGTCAACTGAGGTAAGAAAGAGAATTCACAAGAGTGAAATAAATCCTATCTTGATATAAAGAGGTGAGTCATGAATAGTTGGCTGATTTATGAGAAATTGTATGAAGGCTGCAGAGGTGAGGTTTTATAGACAAATGATAAGAACACCTTACAGATAAATAGAGTCATGAAGGAACCGACTCACAAAAAGTACTAATTGCCCAATTCAGAAGGAGACAATCTACATTCTTTGGTCATGTCATAGGAATGAGAAAACTAGAGTAAGTCGTGCTAGTGGGAAAGTTGGAGGCAAAGAGAGGCAGAGGGAAATTACGAGAATATGTTGGATAAGTTGACATCATGGCATAGATCATCTGTTTCAAAACTGACTGAAAGTACGAGTAAGAAGGTTGTGGATAGACATGGCTACCAACTCCACACAGCATGGACTGTTAGAAAAAGAACTAGATTGTACAGATGAATATGAAAATATATGTTGTTAAGACAGCATTTGGTAAAAGTAATCTGCAATATATACTGTTAAGCCTTCACACAGTCGAGGCCACAACAGATGAGATGAGGTGGCAAGTTCCTTTGCTCACTGCATTTCTTCTTGTATGATTCTGCATATATATATAGTATTGTATGGTTGTTTGTGCTTGAATGGATATATGTGAGTATGTGTATGCACTGGCGACCACGTATGAGTGTGTATGTATGGGAGTTTGTCTATCTATGGGCATGAGTGTTTGTATGCATATTTCTGTATGTTTGGGTTCTTGTGTATGTATGGTTGTTTTTGTATGTTTAGGTGTTTGTGTCTGTATGGGTATATTTGAGAGTATGTGCGGGAGTGCATGTATGTATGTGTATGTATACATGTGCATGCACAGATGTTTGTATGTATGTGTGTATGTGTGTGTCTGTGTATGTGTTTGTGTGTGTGTGTGTGTTTTTGTGAGTGTCTGTGTGTGTGTCTGTGTGTATATGTCTGTCTGTATATGTGTACATATGTATGTGTGTATTTGTGTGTGTGTTGGTGAGCTCCTTGTGTGTGTGTGTACATGCGTGCATGCATGCGTGCGTGTGTGCATGCGTGTTGTGTGTGTGTGTGTGTGTGTGTGTATGTGTGTGTAACTAAGTGAGTGGGTGGGTGTGTGTATGTGGGTTTATGTGTGTGTGAGTGTAATTGTTTTGCATGCATTTTACAACTTATGATTTTGTGTTCTTTCTTGACATTCATAATATGTATATTATTGAATGAACCTAACATGCCTTACTGATAAAATACAACTGCTGTATGAAAGATGGTTGTTTGGAAGAACCGACAGGTCTGCATGCCCATTTTGTGACCCTTTAAAAATAAAGTTTGTCCGTTTGTCATTTATTCATTCTTCTGAAAGTTTCCAGAAAATTAACAAAATTGTCTGGTGTCCATTTTTATAGTGAAGGGTTCATCTCTCTCTTGTTGTACGCCACCTGGACATCATCATCATCATATAAACCACTTTTTCCATTACCTGGACATCACACAAGTGATAAACACCCGGTGACAAAAAAAATGTGGGGTGTTCTCAAAGTCTAGGAAGGATCGATGAACACATCGATAGACACAGGATAGCAGAGGACTCTACTATAACACTGATGTAGCCAAGAGACTAGCGGATGATGATCTCTCTCTCTCTCTCTCTCTCTTTCTTCTCTCTCTCTCTCTCTCTCTCTCTCTCTCTCATTGTACCCCAACAAGACATCACACAAGCGATAAACACCCGGTCATACAAAGTGCCACCATGTGGTTGAAGATCACTCGTGGAAAGGTTCCAGAAAACCCCGTTCAGCCGTTAAAGTCTGGCTTCATCAGGACCTGAACCCACTTCCTTTGGATCCACAGGTGAACATCTAGCTGTCACACCATGTGTGTGTATACATTATGTATGTAAGAAAGGTGGAGACAGGCATGCTCCATGCTGAGTGGCAAGCACCACTTCAGAGGTCGCTAATAGTTATCATCCTTTGGATATTTTCTCTGGTCTCAGCAGGTGTGGTGGGACATGAACAAGCAGGTGGATTAGCTGTTGCTGCACCACAGAATAGTGAACAGATGCATGGCAAGCTAGATCGTCAAAGCAGTGAACAGTGCGGAAGAGTGAACAGATCATTACCATATGGAGAAAATGGCGCAGTGGGGAGTCACCAGTGGATCTGGCTGAGACTCTGCACGAAGAGAAAGTAAATAAGTTTTACCCCACCAAGACATCACACAGAGAGATAAACACCTGGTGACACAAAGAGGATTACCCATGGAGAGTTCCCGGAAAACTCGTTCAACCATTAGGTTATATTAGGGCCCCCGGCAAAAGCCAGGGTGGGTCTTCAAAATAATGAAAAAAATTGCATCCCTCAAGGGGACGATGTTCATATCATTACTGCACTTAGAAAAACAGAAAGATGTAGACATAATACAACTGCTGCTGGCATGGTCAGCAATTGGAACTCTGTTGGATTCTGAAGATGAGGACAGTACTTATGAGAGTTATACAGCATCTTAATTATAATGGAACATTACAAACGTTTGCATACCTAAGTTCCTCTTCTCTCTCTCTCATTTCTCTCAGTTCGCGTTCTATCTTAGACTCTGCTGTCTGTTTGAATTCCTTGTATGAAAACATGTTTCCACCAGCTGCAACAGTGGAGGTTTTTCTGATCGTCTGCCCACCAGATTGCAGTACTTCTGTCTGTCCTCCTAAAGATGTATCAGATTCACTATGGGAGACTGAAATCTTCTTGGAAATGAAATTTCTTTTCTCAGTTCCATCAACCTTATCAAGCCCTGCAATTTCCATGTATTTCTTTGGTTCAATATGTTCTTCCGATGTTGAAATAATTTTGCCTTGACTGCGGAGCTCATGTTCTCTTTCATTCTGTTGTTGTACTTCATGCTGAAGCCGGCTGGTTGCAAACTTTCTCATGGACTCATTAGGTTTTGCTCCGACTGAGCGTGGTATAATTATGGAAGAGCTGTTATTAGATTCATGACTAGCACCGTAAGAAGAATATGAATTATCTTCTTTGTATATGAGTTCAGGTAAGCCTTTAATTCTCCGTAGTTCATTTTCTCGTTCTCTTGCCAGCCGCATCTCTCTTTCTATGGGGGTTTCTTGCTTTTCAAAGTAATTTGGTTTCTTGTCTTCATCATCGCTGTTACCATCAGATATTGGTCGAACTTTGACATCATAGCGTGATGGTATGTCAGATGGGGCTCGAACAGAGCCGTGGCTTGATGCTGAGTCTTCAGATTCCCTTCGTTTGTGGGAGACGAATGCTGACATATCTCTCTGCCAAAGGCCATGACCTGAAGGGGTCTCAACTTGTGAGGATCTTTGAGAGTTGGCTGTTGCAGGTTTTGCTGTCTGATTTGGAGATGTTGGATGCACTGATCCATCTACTTCATCCACAATATGGGAGCTATCCAGTGAGCTTCGAAGTCTTTTTAATTCTTCTTCTCTCTCCTTTAGTTCTCTGAGTTCCTTGGCGATCATACTTTCTCCTTCATGTGCATTCTTTGCAATAGCTTCCTCATATGACACAGCTTTTGCCTTGTTATGGTTTACATCTTTCACCTGAAAAGCAAACACCCAAAATTATTACATGTAAGGGACTTTTCTGGGCATACATGAGTAAACTCTGTATACAGCAAAAGCAGCTTTCAAACACGTAACATAAAATGCAGCGTTTATGTCCAGTTTTCAAGATTAAAAAATATGTCAAAAACAAACACACACACACACACACATACACAAGAGGGTTAACTTATATAAGAATCTTAAGCTGCAAAATCTTTTAAATTGTTTTGAACATCAGTTTGACTAGTACGACAAAATTTATGGTAATGAAAAAACCACACACTATATCCAGCTATTTTTTTCTAGAGAAATAACAAAAATGAGAGTCCTTGTTCCAGAACTGGAGTTTTGTATAGAAATTCGTTTTTTTTTTTACAGATCTGCTTACTTTTATGCAGACTGTTAGTTCCTTGTCTCTCAGGCAAATGCGTTATGACTTCGGTGAATAAAAATCCCTAACTAGTTGCTTTTTTACGACATGCTTAATAGGGAGGGAGTAGGTCTATTCTTTCTGGGGGGTGGGAGGACGGGCATAAAAGAGCGTTGTCCCTGGTGGTACACAATGATATGCAGTACCAACACCTTTTCTGGGGTATAATTTGTTTCAGCATTTCTATAAAAACACTTTGTGGTGAGTACCGGCACGTGTTTAGACACCTTGTACCTGTATCTTTTTTTTTCTAGAGACAAAGCTCCAGATGTCATACTGGCTGCATTTGTAAGTACAAATTTAGATTGTTTCAATCAAGGAACCTAGGTCGTATCAATCAGGGAACCTAGGTCGTATCAATCAGGGAACCTAGGTCATATCAATCAGGGAACCTAGGTCGTATCAATCAGGGAACCTAGGTCAGAGAAGTCAAAGAACCCTTGCCTTAACAGAATCAACCACATGACCATCAGACCAGCTCAGTATTTCAAACGGGATGAAGCCAGACAAGAGTACCTTGCAGGAAACCATCATCATCCGGTGCTTTGATGACTATCCTATGCATTGTTTTTCTTCTTCTTTGTGTTCACCTGCTGCAAACTCCATTGGAAAGTTCTGGTTGTTTTTCCACTTCTGGAGAATTTGAATTTTGCCTGACATCCGTTTGACTCATTTGGTTATTTGTATGTAGAGGGTTGGTTCCCCACTGCTCAGGCAGATGCACTCAGACTTTTGAGGAATAATCCCTAATTAGTAACTTTTAATGATGTTCTTGTTAGGGAGAGCCAGTGTCTGTGGCTTAGGCGTTGCAAGCGCGCTTCGTAGTGCCGGATTCAATCCTTGCTGCAGACGATTTGCGCTGGTTCTATCAGTGGTACCAAGAGCTTACCATTCAGAGAGCAATGCAAACTGAACGTAAAATTTGCCTAGAAAAACCATAACAGGCAATAAATGCTGGGGTTGTTTGTTAGGGAGGCAGTGAGTCTATTCTCTCCCCCTTCACCAAAATGGGTCCCTGGAACCCACATTGGGAGTGCGCCATCATTCCTTTACATAACTTGCAGCCTCCAGGGAGCCAAAGAAGAAGAATAAACCAACCCAGAACTGGTTTCGTCCCCTGTTACACACTGAGTACATAATGAGGAGAGAATCTAGCCATTTTTGGGCTGAATGGCTCCAAGTAAGGACGTGGTTTACAGCTAGGCTGTGATATCTGATCCTTTCTGCTCAACATATTCGATTTCAGAAAACCTATTTTTCATTGCCTATTACAACATGCTTGTTAATAAGCAGTGATATCCCCCCCCCCCCCCCCCCCCCCCCCCCCGCGTTTTTCATACTCTGGTATGTAAAAAGCAGACTCAGATGTTGTTTACCGTGTCCAGCGGACATGAATTGTGTGGGTTTTTGCAAACATCACAACGCTGTGGTCAGTTGTGTTTAAGACCATATTTGTGAACTTAGCTCATGATGCGCTCACGAGAAAGCAACACAATTTAGGGTGAACACTATTCACTGCCTATGCAATTGAAACTATAAAAGGAAAATGCTACACCAAAACACTCAGTTCATTTTCGAGCAGTCACAAATGGTGTCTCTATCTATAAATTTAAGGAATCTTGCTATTGGCAGGAGAAAGTCAAAATCAGGTTGCCAGGCATCTAAACATGAATCAGAGTACCATCAGTCAACTTTGTCACCGGTTTCAAGCCACTAGTTCAGTTGACGACTGACAACACAGTGGACAACCCAGAGTGACAATCATCATCATCATCATGTAGCAGGTCCTTTGCAGAACGTCGCTCTCATCACAGTCTGCCTGTAAGAAACTCGGTCTCCTACCAGTTCTCCCGCCTCATGAACTTTCACACTCAAGGAGTCACTTATATCCTGTGCCCATCTTCGTGTCGGTCGGCCTCTGCCCCTCCTTCCTGGTACCATGCCTTCTGCTAAAAAAATTTCCAATCCGTCGTGGCGCTTGATATGACCAAAATATTTCAGCTTTCGAGAAAGGATGCTGTTTATTAGCCAATCTTCCTTGATGTTCAGATCTTTTAAGATGTCAATATTTCTCATCTTCTTTGTCCAAGATATTCTGAGAATCTTTCTATAGCATTTCAGCTCAAAAGCCCCTATTCTCTTTCTTAAGGACTGAGAGATAGTCCACGATTCACATCCGTATGTAGCCACAGGGAAGATGCATGCTCTCAAAATTCTAATTTTTATCTCCTTGCTGGTGCTTAACCATAGACTTTTAAGGCTGTTCAATCTTTGCATTGCTATGGCCATCCTCCTTTTAATTTCTGTCGAACAGTCTCCATTGTTGTTTATTATAGAGCCTAGATATTCAAAGTTTGTGACATTTTCAATTTCTTCATCATTTTTTGTTATTTTTGGGTGACAGCCAGTTTTATGTGTGGACATTATTTTCGTTTTCTTTAAATTCAAGAACAGATTTTGATCTTAACTGTGCTTTTGGACGGACAATATTAAATTTTCTATTCCCTTTACGCTGTTGGAAAGTAGGACTGTGTCATCTGCGTAGCGGAGTTCCAGAATAGGGTTGCCATCAATTTTTGGGCGGATCATAACTGTCACAAGTCTGGTCATTTTTGACATTTCTCATTATATTTTCTGCGTATATATTGAAAAGGTATGGTGAGAGAATGCAACCCAGCCTCACCCCCTTTTGCACCTTGAACCAATCAGATGTTTCACCAGCTCCTCTGATGGCTGCTTGTTGTACATGATAGAGATTTTCAATTAATTGCACTAAATGCGCTGAAAACCCCATACTTTTCATAATAGTCCACAGTTGGTGGTGCTGGACACAATCAAATGCCTTGCTATAATCAATAAAACAAGCATGGAGATCTACATTGTATTCTCTACATTTTTCAAAAATTATTCTCATATTAAATATGTGATCCCTAGTTCCTCTACCCTGTCTGAAACCCGCAGAGTGACAATAGCAGAAGATAATAATTTATTCTGCTTCATAACCTCAGAGTCAAGTTTACAACAGCTTCCTCCACTACTCAGGCTGTCCTAAATAAACAAAATTACATAATATATAATAACATAACAAGTACATGCTCTGAAAACCTAATGAACACTTTATATCCCCATTATAGTCCTAGGGACTTGACCGGATTTTTAATGAAAATTACTACTTTTACATATTCAGCAGTTTGTGAAGTAAATTTAGAAGTACCTCATTCTGAACAGGCTGCTGGTGCTGTACATGACCATGCTGCTCTTGTTTCTGTGACTGTTGCATGCTGGTAGATGTCTTCCTTGTCTTTGCCATTTCTTCCTCTCTGCCCTTCTGTAGGCGGATCTCTCGCTCTATGATGCTCTCATTAAGGTTCGCACCTTCATTGCTTTGATCAGCCTGTGGATATCAACAAGATTAAAAATATCAAAACAAGTTAAATAAAAAAAAAAAGTACTAACAAACAGTTTATTTGTGAAGACTGTGATTGTATTCAGCATTTCTGACTTGCTTTTGTTGTTGTATTTTATCTCTCTGTTGTTTGGGTTAGTAATAATATTCCACTCCTGACTAAAGACTAAACCAAGGTCTTCTGTATGAGAGCTCACATTCTAGCCATTGGCCCAGCAGCTACTCCATTTAAAATAAAAAACCCTTATGTGAACAGTTCATGGCAAATGCAATAACCATGAGGCCCTAAATCCCCCCCCCCCCCCCCCCCCCCCCCGCTGCCTTCCCCCTTTTTCTGCCCTACATAGCCTTAAATAGTAATGAATTTAGGTTGTAAAGACAGTAATCATATTACTGCGGCATACCTGGAAATGAGTTAGCAGACAGACTTGCAAATAATGGAACAAAAGAGAAACAACACACCCATTCATTGTCATTACCAGAAATCAGAACACTTATCAAAGGAAAAGCAATTGTGGAGAGAACAAATAAACAGTAAACATCCACAAGACCCTATCAGCAGACTCAACAGAAAGCAGCATACACAAATTTTTCGTCTATGAACAGGACACGAAACCGAACGCAAAAATGAATAAAGAAGAAGATATTAATTACCGTTATGCCTGTTTAGCTTCACATTTAGTAGAAAAAAAAAGTATAGGTATTTTTAGAACTGAGGTAGCGTAATAGTAGTAATTTTCATGACAATTACAGTGTTCTACCCACAGGGTTATAACTGTGATACAAAGTGTTCATCGAGCCTTAGAGTTTATATTTGCTAACTTTTATATATCATGAAAATATTTGTTTAGGATAATTATGTTACATTTGTATTATTGTTTCCAAAATTGCTTTCTTTAAACCTTTCTGGGTTATGATTGAGACAGAAAATGTACTGTAAATATTTTGATACTTACTTACTTAGTCGCTCCTCTTCTACCTTGGGGTGTAGAGGTTTGCCAGAGAGATCGCCAGACGTCTCTATCAGCAGTTTTCTTTCTGGCTTTGTTCCATTCCAGTCCTCTGTCAGTCAGGGACTGTCGGATGTTGTCTTCCCAGCGCACCCTGGGTCGTCCCGGAGATCTGGTTCCCTGGTTCTTAGCCTCCCATGCTTGCCATGGTGGCCGATTTTCTCCCATTCTGCACACATGTCCAAACCATCGTAACTGTGACTGATCCACTCGGGTTAGTAAGGGCTGGGTATCAAGATCTTGACGTATTGTCTGATTGCGGACTTTGTCCCTTCTTGTCACTTGGACCACCTTTCTCAGGTATCTCATTTCCGAGGCCTGCAGCTGGCTTCTGTGAGCTGTTGTCATTGCCCATGACTCACACCCATAGGTCAGGACTGGTACATAGGTAGAGCGGTAAACAGCCATTTTCGTCCTCTTGCCAATTTCTCTTTTGCTAAGAAACCCTCGGTTTATGGCCTGGAAGAGTCTCCCAGCAGCTGCTTTTCGTGTAGCCAGCTCAGTCTTAATGCCTCCATTTTGGTCTAATACAACTCCAAGGTATTTGAACTGGTTAACCTGCTCCAACGCATACTGACCCATCATGATCTGGTGTTTCTTCTCCTCTCTTGAGATCACCATGGTTTTAGTTTTGGAGACACTGATGGTCATCCCTTTCTTTTCAAGCTCTTCCTTCCAGACAAGTAAGTTGGACTGAAGGTGTGCCTCTGATTTAGCTATCAGGGCCACATCGTCTGCAAAAGCCAGCTCTGATATACAGATTGGTCTCATCTTCCAGTACCCTACAGAGTACTTCTTTGTCTTCTCCTTACAAGTCTTGATGACATCATCCATCATAAGAATGAAGAGGTAAGAGCCTTAGAGTTTATATTTGCTAACTTTTATATATCATGAAAATATTTGTTTAGGATAATTATGTTACATTTGTATTATTGTTTCCAAAATTGCTTTCTTTAAACCTTTCTGGGTTATGATTGAGACAGAAAATGTACTGTAAATATTTTGATAATCTTACTAATTGTGTGTAATTAAAATAGTGCATTTATTACGCCTTTAGTATATTATCCTCGTTGATTTTGTCTCTAGGAGAAATTTCTTCACAGATGTCTTGGGCATTCTTTACTCTTCTAAATATGGATTTTTGTTCTAGCAATAATTTTCTTGACTTTGCCACGCAGGTCTCTGGTTTTTCATGCTCATTTGAGGTAGTGTATAGCAAGAAGCCTGCCTGCCAGCCCAAATGAATTGGATTCAAATCTGCATTAAGACTAATTTCTATAACTGGCCTGGGCTATGAGGTCACCTCAACCTAAAAAGTGCATCACGAATTATCATGGGAAGTAAAGGTGGCCAGTATAATGCTGACCACATCACCTGATAACATGACTGCATGACATGAGAGTAAAACATGGTAAAGCACGCCTATGCTACCTTCAATCCTGAGATAGAAGACATTATAATCAGCTAATTATAGGAACAATCAGTAGAGGTACCTTAGAGAGGCTTCTGCATTGGAAGATGACTGAGCATGCATGAGAATGTCAAAGGTGCAGTGACATTTATTGTGATAACATAACACATCATGTGCCAGTTGGCCTATAAATATCCGGGTTAGCAGACTCAACTGGCTTGGAAAGGGTCCTTCACTCACCTAATTAATATTGTGTTTTATATTGATTTATAATATTTTTAATGACAGTTATGCCTTTTTAACATCACTTACGGTAGAATTTTTTTTTTCACCAGTGCTTACTTGATATAATAAAATCATTTAGTTCTTTTTCTTCTATTTAGCGTTCCCTGGCTGTAAACTCTAGAAGAAAGAAAACTCTGGTTGTTCGTCCACTTCTGCTCTTTGGTCTTGTTCCAGAACTTGATTTTTACATGCACATCCTTTTTAAGGATCTGGCTCTTTTTGTATGCAGACTGTTGGTTCCTTACCTCTCTGGCAGATTCACTCCAACTTCAAGATAAACATACCTAATTAGTCAACTTGTTTGGCATGCTTGTTAGGTGAGAGGGGGCGGGCAGTGGTCTCTCTCCCCCCCCCCCCCCCCCCACCTCCCCTTTCCACAATGTAATCATTATAGTCATAAGGACATTTTAAAATCCAACAGATCATTGAATAATTTTTAATTATTCTCTGTATTTAAACACATTTCATGAAAACATTTGTGCATGCGAGAGACAGAGATGGAGAGAAAACGAAATGAGGGAGAGAAGAAAGAGAGGTGAGGGAGTGAGAGAAAGAAAATTGGTGGAAGGAGTCAGAGATGACAGATACAGAGAGAGAGAGATTGTGAGAGAGAGAGAGAGAGAGAGAGAGAGAGAGAGAGAGAGAGAGAGAGAGAGAGAGAGAGAGAGAGAGAGAGAGAGAGAGAGAGAGAGAGAGAGAGAGAGATAAAGAGAGAGAGAGAGAGAGAGAGAGAGAGAGAGAGAGAGAGAGAGAGAGAGAGAGAGAGAGAGAGAGAACAAAACAGAGATAAAGTAGTAAAAGTAAGCAAAGACCCTGTTTTTGCTCCAGTGATGATAGATTCAGATCTGTAGAGAACTGTCAGCACCCTATGGGTAAAGTGCTCAACATGAAATAACATACAGTGTGTATTTTAAATTCGATAATATGTTAAATCATCACAAAGTAACATGAGGTAGGGGCTGCGGCCAACCAGCATGAAGATAAGCAAAGGATATAAATGACATCTTAGGCATAAAAGTGCACAAGGTGTCAGAACTGGTGAGAGACAGAGTTTTCTTCAGGCAGACTGTGATGGCCAGGTTCTGTGAAGGGCCAGCTTCAAAATGACTATCCCTATGTTTCGAGCTATTCAACAGGTCAAATTGTAAAGAAATGGCAAGCACAACATGAGCTAAAAGAACCTGGAGCAGTGCAAAGCAAGAGATTAACTAAAACAATTTGGAGAAACACCAAAGGAAAAAGTGAGTCAACATAACTTGGAGAAGCACCAAAGAAAAAAGTAAGCTAACAAAACCTGGTAAAGCACTAAAGAAAAAGTGAGCTAATAAAACTTGTTGAAGCACCAAAGAAAAAGTGAGCTAATAAAACTTGGAGTAGCACTAAAGAAAAAGTGAGCTAATAAAACTTGTTAAAGCACTAAAGAAAAAGTGAGCTAATAAAACTTGGGGAAGCACCTAAGAAAAAATGAGCCAACATAACATAGAGAAACACCAAAGAAAAAACAACAAAATCTGGAGAGATGCCAAAGAAAGGTCTGCTAATCAGATTTAGAGAAACCAAAGAAAATGTGAGAATTTAAGCCAGAAATTAAGAATATGTGCACTAACAGACTATAACAACTATGAAATAAGTGAACTAAAATTGTCTTTACTGCCTACATTTACCACTTTCAGGTCAGTGTAGGACAAGGGGGTCGTGAACTTAGGGATTTAAGGCCGCAATGTTAGTTCAGTCATCAAAAAACTTTGCAAGTTATGATTTTTATGTTTACAACCAACTTAAAAAAAAATCTTCATCCCTTACTGAGAACTGAACCCTGGTCTCCTGCATGAATGCTTCAACTAGGAACAGTATTCAAAATAAAAAATAAAAAATTTTCTAAGAAAACTTGCACAATAACGCCAGAACAAGTAAAGGAAATTAAAGTAAAGCATTCAACTATCATATGGATAGAGCCATTTTGTAAGCGAATAATGATAGCTTTGTAAACAAGCATAAATATTAAAGAAAATGACAGAAATTTGGCGTCACAGAAGAATGATAATAATACCAACAGAAAATTAGTAACTGTCACAGCAGCGTAATAAACCAGATATGTGGTTTAACAATAAACCCATACCAGCTCAAACACATAATTAATAATAAAGATACTAACAGAGGTCCAGGTTCTCCTTAAAACTACGTAGTTTTAAGGAGAACCGAGGTCTACCAAGAAAGTAAGGAAGCAAGCTATAGAAATAAGACAAAAATAATCCTAATTCTTTAGCTAAGTTATGATATGAACAAAATATACTGTGACAGCTGGCAGAATAATAAATAGAGAAGCTCAAGTACAACAATGAAACCAAGACATTGTAACCTTGCTTTATGGCATGAATAGAACTGGCTAAAAATGTCTTTAACAAGATGTGACAATTATTGACAGCTAGGGATATAAACAACACATTAAAAATGAGCACCTGGACAATGAACAAGCAACTAAAAAACCGAACTGAGTGGCTGGAGATGTGGATGTACAGAAGAATAGACCATATTTCACGGAAACAAACACAAATACTGAGGTTCTGAAGAGACTGGGAATGAAATAAAAGTTGTTGAAAGACAGAATGAAAAAAAGAAAGAAAGAAAGAAAGAAAGAAAGAAAGAAAGAAAGAAAGATAGATAGATAGATAGATAGATAGATAGATAGATAGATAGATAGATAGATAGATAGATAGATAGATAGATAGATAGATAGATAGATAGATTAGATAGATTAGATAGATAGATAGATAGATAGATAGATAGATAGATAGATAGATAGATAGATAGATAGATAGATAGATAGATAGATAGATAGATAGATAGATAGATAGATAGATAGATAGATAGATAGATAGATAGATAGATAGATAGATAGATAGATAGATAGATAGATAGATAGATAGATAGATAGATAGATAGATAGATAGATAGATAGATAGATAGATAGATAGATAGATAGATAGATAGATAGATAGATAGATAGATAGATAGATAGATAGATAGATAGATAGATAGATAGATAGATAGATAGATAGATAGATAGATAGATAGATAGATAGATAGATAGATTAGATAGATAGATTAGATAGATAGATTAGATAGATAGATAGATAGATAGATAGATAGATAGATAGATAGATAGATAGATAGATAGATAGATAGATAGATAGATAGATAGATAGATAGATAGATAGATAGATAGATAGATAGATAGATAGATAGATAGATAGATAGATAGATAGATAGATAGATAGATAGATAGATAGATAGATAGATAGATAGATAGATAGATAGATAGATAGATAGATAGATAGATAGATAGATAGATAGATAGATAGATAGATAGATAGATAGATAGATAGATAGATAGATAGATAGATAGATAGATAGATAGATAGATAGATAGATAGATAGATAGATAGATAGATAGATAGATAGATAGATAGATAGATAGATAGATAGATAGATAGATAGATAGATAGATAGATAGATAGATAGATAGATAGATAGATAGATAGATAGATAGATAGATAGATAGATAGATAGATAGATAGATAGATAGATAGATAGATAGATAGATAGATAGATAGATAGATAGATAGATAGATAGATAGATAGATAGATAGATAGATAGATAGATAGATAGATAGAAAGAAAAAAAGAAAGAAAGAAAGAAAGAAAGAAAGAAAGAAAGAAAGAAAGAAAGAAAGAAAGAAAGAAAGAAAGAAAGAAAGAAAGAAAGAAAGAAAGAAAGAAAGAAAGAAAGAAAGAAAGAAAGAAAGAAAGAAAGAAAGAAAGAAAGAAAGAAAGAAAGAAAGAAAGAAAGAAAGAAAGAAAGAAAGAAAGAAAGAAAGAAAGAAAGAAAGAAAGAAAGAAAGAAAGAAAGAAAGAAAGAAAGAAAGAAAGAAAGAAAGAAAGAAAGAAAGAAAGAAAGAAAGAAAGAAAGAAAGAACTGAAATAATTCAGCCACATTAGAAAACATAACATTCTTTAAAAGAAGAAAAAACATACTATTTGGAAAAGTGTAAGACAAGAGAGCAAGAGATTTATAATGGTAAACGTAGGATGATAATATCAAGAGATAGACGAACAACAGAGTGTACTATCAAGAAAAGAGACAGTGTGTTGTAGATACACTGCAGCCAACCTTCATTGTGAAGATGACACCTGATGAGCTGATGACTGCAAGAAATTATACCAGTATAAAGCTAATCAACATCAGTAGACAGTGAAAGGTGTAAAAAATGTATGATCACAAACTTCGGCCCAGCAATATATTTATGGAAGAACCAGAAAGGATGGGCGTAGGCCAACCAGCACAAAGATGTGGCTCCTTGGATATGAAAGTGTATTAGGTGAGAGAGCTGGCGAGAGATAATTTTTTATTCAGGCCGACCACAATGAGAGAGATGTTCTGCAAATGACCTGATAATTTATGATGATTATGTGAATGAATTACAAAGACATTACAAACTGAGTCATTTAAAATTGAATACATTGTAAACCTTACATAATCATCATCCTCGCTATCTTTTCTGTTTCTCTGTCCTCTGCCCCACAAATCAGAGCCTCTGTCAGCCTCGGCTAGTTCGTTGTATACGGGATGGAAGGACTCGCTCTCAGCTTCGTAAGAGGTCATGATTGTTTGCCCCTGATTCTTCTGCTTTTGCACCTGCTTCTCCCTAATCTCCTTCTCCTTCCTGATGACGTGTTCCCTCTCATTGGCTAACCGTATCTCTCGCTCGATAGCACTCTCGGAATCAATCTGCTTCTTAAACATCTCAGAATCGCCTCGTTGTACTTCTTCTAAGCCGTTTACTTGTGAACTCTCAGAATCGTGATCAAGTGAGCTTGCAACGTTCTTTTCTTTATATGGTATTCTTACTTCCCACTTTGGGGCAGACTTCTTTTTTAATGTTGAATCTCCTTGAGTGATGTTGTGTGATGTAAATATGCTTTCCCACTGTCTTTTAGTTGTGGACAGATCGGCGATTGATTCTCGATCAACTGATTCAGTTGTGTCCCCTTCTTTTAGCACATTCTCACTATAGAGACTGATCTTCTGCTCATCTCCCTGCTTCTCGATCCATCCGGCTTCAGGGAGAGGTACCGGCCGGTCAGCGCTGTAGACGAAACCGTAATTGCTGGGGTTAGAGCTCTTCACTGTCTTATCGCTGGGAGTTTCTGAAAAACAAAATAAGACAAAGACACGGTTATTAGGATATAAGTAAAAACAAAGTAAATGTTTCTTTCTACTCCAGTAGTGCATGGAACATATGATAACAGACTTGTGTTTGTATAGATCTTTCCCAGGAGGTGTGTAATGCGGTTTCTGTTTATTTCGACGGATCAACATCACGGCACACGGGTGTAACCTATAAGTGCTCCATTCTAATTCTAACTCAAGCTTGAGTCTGAAGAATCTCAGCACAGTGCTCAAACTCCGTTGCACTGGCGAGAATCCTGAAATACTTTAGGTAGATTTTAACTACAAATTTACTCTTTGCGATTTCCAACTGCCAAGGGATTGTTTTTACATGCGCAACAATACACACGGGCGTCCGATCTTACCACCCAGCGACCAGGGGAAATTACTAGAAATCCGCATGAAAAAATCCTAGCCTTCACCAGGGCTAGAACCCAGGACCTCCAGCGCTCAAGGCGGACACCATGCCTCGAGACCACTCAGGGGATGTGGTCAATTTCATAGCATCTGCCTTTACTTCATAAAACATGAATGGTACCCATTTTAGGATAGACTGAGATGGGATTCTTCTTCTTCTTAAAGTACATGCCGTGGACGTTGGTAGTCAGGTCTATCCACAACTTTCTGTCTCGTGTACTTCCAATCAACTTTGACACAGAATGTGATTCTTAAAATGTATAAAACAAAGATCAGCTCGCCCATTTATCTAAGTCTTTCTGATTAGTGAGCACCCTGAGTTTTTCTGACGGTACACAGTGCCGGTTGGCATCTGTTGCTTAGGCGTTGCGAACGCGCTTTGTAATACCGGGGGTGTCTGGTTCGATCCCAGCTGCGGGCTTTGAGCCTTGCTTTGGTTTCGACAGCGGTATCGAGAAGCCGACCGTCAAGAAAGCAATGGCAAACTACTGGACGTAAATTTGCTAAGGAAAACTACAACAGCCAACAAATGCTTGGGTTGGTTCTGCTACGTTCTGTAAAGGATACGCAGCTATCTTTAACGCAGTGCTGACACATTTTAAAGCTACATTTTTCTTCAGCACGACTGCAATGGATACTTTTTGGTGCGTACTGGCACCTTTTTATGTGGTGAGTACAGGAGCCCACAAGGATAAAACAATTAATAAAGCTTCTTCTTCTCAAAGTCCAAGCCGTGTGGCCTTGGTAGTCATATCTATCCACAACCTTCTGTCTCGTGTACTTTTAATCATCTTCACTGCATGATGTCAAACAGTCCAGCATCTTTTCTCTCGGTTTCCCCCTGTCTCTTGTCCCCCAACTGTCCTACTGTAGTGGTATACTTCAGTTTTCTTCTTCTCATCACATGACCAAAAATGCAGATTGTCTCTTTCTGATGTGTGCAATCATTTCTCTTTGTGAGCCAGTTTCTTTCCAAACATCCTCATTACTCTTTTTATCTGTCCAGGGTATTCTCATCATTCATCTATAAAACAACATCTCCGCAGCTTCCAAATAATTTTTCACTAATATACCAAGTGTCCATGATTCACTTCCATATATCAAGATAGGATTTATGTAGCCTTTAAGCTTCTTCTATGTTTAATTAATAAATGTCTTGTGACCTTAGTGAAATAATCATGTCCTTCCTGACGAAAGTTTGACACTGTGATATGTAGCGGCATGGAAATCATAAATAAGCCATGGCGATACCAATCAATGCCATGAATGAAGTTTCTCCTCTTTATAGGGTAAAGCCTGGGCAGAATCTGTTGCCCGTGAACCATGATCTCTCTCTCTCTCTCTCTCTCTCTCTCTCTCTCTCTCTCTCTCTTTCTCTCTCTCTCTCTCTCTCTCTCTCTCTCTCTCTCTCTCATTCTCTCTCCGAATGTAAGACAGTCCTGCGTGCCTAATTTGTAACCCTTTGAAAATTAAGTTCGTTCGTTCGTTCTCTAATTCTCTCTCTCTCATTCTCTCTCTCATTCTCTCTCTCATTCTCTCTCTCATTCTCTCTCTCATTCTCTCTCCCTCTCTCTCTCTCTCTCTATCTCTCTCTCTCTGCTATGATACCTCAAAGAAAAGGTAATACCAATGTATTTGGAACAAAGTATGCTGCGCAAGATTTCAGTTTAGAATACCAGTGATCTGTCTCAGGAATTTATTTAATGTATCAAGCAAATAAATAACATAGGTTATTTTTTTTTAATTCGACAGTTACTCTTAGAATTTCCAAATATAGAACAAACGAAATTCCACCTCACACCAAACAATATAAGAAGGCAGAAAAAAAAAAAAACTAGCATTTTTTACTTTAACCTTTAGAATACAAGTGACTGATAATCTTGTATGCTACCAAAAATGTTCTATTACTGACAACGCTTGTTTTTTAGTTTACCCTTCGCCCCAAGCTTTAATACGTTCCCCCAGGGAATATACGAGTCTATAGTTAACATACGCAGCGCTGATACAAAACACAATTTTGAAAAATGCAGTTGCTTTGGGAACTCAAAAGAGCTTAAGACTTATTTAAGTGTGTAATGACGACGAAAATTGTAATAATAATAGGCTAATAATAATCATGACTAAATGGCAAATAAATATTATAAATATACTTTCAGTAATAGGAAATGCATCAACACATACTGAAACATAGACCT
This sequence comes from Candidula unifasciata, assembly GCA_905116865.2. NCBI lineage: Eukaryota > Metazoa > Mollusca > Gastropoda > Stylommatophora > Geomitridae > Candidula > Candidula unifasciata. Next base: position 509,356 of record CAJHNH020000780.1, read on the forward strand.
TATATAAAGTATCCAGAAACCATGACTTTGGCTACTATGGATATCGCAACCCTTCGGCCTTGATTCCATTATAGATACAGTAAATCTGAGAGAAATATGGCTTTTCTGCCTACCCTCGGTCGCGAACCCGGCCCACAAGGAGTTCTTCACCTGGTCGCCGCGAAGTCCGGTGAAACCAACAACGCTAGCGAGCCGGGCATAAATATGCATGCATATATATATATATATATATATATATATATATATATCATAGGAGCCGCTTAACCCTCAAAAATATTTTATAAGTTGGATGGTTGGGATAGGGAGTCAAGCCCCTAAACATTGTTCTAGAGGACGGCATTCCTATACACTCAGATTTCAGTGCACCTGGACTACAAAAACATTCAAAGCATTAACAGTATTAATTTGACGTTGAACGTAAGTGAACAAAAACTGCAGTTAATTAATGTACACAAAAGACTTTTCCGCGGTACAGCCTAAAGGGACAAGACAGAACGGGGTCTTGTTTGAATCTAAAGGCAATTTCACCGTGTCCAAAGAATGGGAAATTTCCAACCCTCCTTTTCAAGGTATGGACTAATTTTGTATAATTTATATTAGTGTGTTCAAACGGCGACACAATTTGCACCAAGTCACAAATGGTGCCTGGGTTAAGCCGGTTTTGCCCTCAAGGTCCAGACTAGCAATGTATGGAGGCTGAATTGATATAATTAGTGTCATTCACGCAGAAGTGGTATCCCCTAGCGCATACGCTTTGAAAGCAGTTCACTTGACCACATGCGCTCTTGGAAAGGGGGGGGGGGGGGGGGTCGTTCCTAGGAGCTGTTTCTTTGACAAAGTAAGCATTGGGAGCTGTTTCCTTGACAACATACACTTTAGGAACCACTACCCTGACAAAATACTCGTTGGGAACCGTTTCCTTGACAACATACACTTTAGGAACCACTACCCTGACAAAATACTCGTTGGGAGCCGTTTCCTCGACAACATACACTTTGGGAGCCGTTTTCTCGACAACATACACTTTGGGAGCCGTTTCCTCGACAACATACACTTTTGGAGCCGTTTCCTCGACAACATACACTTTGGGAGCCGTTTCCTCGACAAAATACCCTTTGGGAGCCGTTTCCTCGACAACATGTGCTTTAGGAGCCGTTCCCTAGACAATATACGCTTTGTGATCTGTTCCTTGACAACATACGCTTTGGGAGCTGTTCCCTCGACAACATACGCTTTAGGAGCTGTTCCCTCGACAACATACGCTTTGTGATCTGTTCCTTGACAACATACGCTTTGGGAGCTGTTCCCTCGACAACATACGCTTTAGGAGCTGTTCCCTCGACAACATACGCTTTAGGAGCTGTTCGGTCCGTAACGTGCGCGTTAGGAGAACATGTGCTTAGACTGTCGTTTCCCTGACAACATTCACTTTGAGAGCTATTGTCACCCCAATTATTGCAGACCCGGTTAGCTCTGTATTGTTATTCTTATTATTGTTATGCGTTTTTCCAAGACAGGGTGGGTGACACGTTGTGTTATTGTTTACGGCTAGGCTGTGGTATCTTCCCGTTAACACATCAGCAAATCCCCTAATTAGTCGTCTTACAAGAAATGCAAGTTAGGTTCACCACTCCCTGCCATCCCAAAGGTGACCCAGAACCCGCACTGTGAGCTAGGTAGACATATCTACTTCTGAGCCTAAATGAGTAACAGGAAAGGTCATAAAAGAAAAGGATCCCATTATGATTAGTTATCGATTAGTCACAATTTCGACTGCATAGCAAACGTGTCGCCCCCATAGCTGCCATCAAAAATCACATAAAACGTATATCGCCGGCCCTTGTGGAAACAAAATTGAATCAGTCTGCAATCTCGACAAAGCCAATAGCGCACACACACGTTAACCGCTAAGGTAGCCCCCTGACCTGCCAACACAAACATGTCACCATTAGAATTGCAGCTGGCCGTCGATGGAAGCAGCAGTTATAACAAATCAGCAGTCTCATACTTTTCTCAATGTGCAGTTCACAACAAAAACCACGTTGTGCAGTCCAAGAGCATTTCAAATCAAGTGGGCAGCTCATAGTGTCGCGCCACGCAATCAACCGACTAGCTGGGTGATGGAGCTATTTACTTTCAGTCCTTCATGAAGAAACATACAACAGCAAACCATAGCTAGAAATAAGTAACTTTTAAAAACTAAAATAAAAATCGAAAGCCAACCTTTGTGACATTTTTTATAACAGGGGTGGCGACAAAACGAAAGGAGGGAGAGGGTTCGTTAAGGGCAGCAATAATTTTTTAAGAGATCTACGCCTTATTTAAGTACACAATAATATCAACTTGTTCTAAACTGAAATATATATATGTATATATATATATATATATATATATATATATATATATATATATATATATATATATATATATATATATATATATATATATATATATATAAAAGATAGTACGATATTTAAAAACACAAATTTAAAAAGACAAATTTGCCATTAAAGACATTTTTTTAAATATTATTATTATCTCTAATGTGCTGAGTAGCCAATGAATACGCCAGTGTACTTCAAAAAATGATAAATGCATAAACATATACTTAAGAAACAACATTTCTTTGCGTGGTTAAAGGGGGTCACTTAGTATCCTTACTAATTTATCGGGTTGGAGGTGGGAATTCCTCCCTTTTAAAAATATTTATACGGGGGCTTAAGAGACCTAAGCCTTTACGTTCAGGCGCCAATGCTCTAGGCGTTTACGCCCTCATGTTTCGATGGACCCTGTCTACCTGTGAGGTTTGAGCTTTGAACAACAGATCAACATCATTGCACACGGGCAGCAACCCATAAGTGCTCCGTTCTTCTTCTCACTCAAGTCTGAGTCCGAAGAAGGTCAGCACAGTACACACGCTCTGTAGCACCGGCGAGGATCCTGAAATACTTTGGGTAGATTTTCAATCCCAAATTCTGCCCGGGCATTGCCGTTAGGCTACTCTTTTCGATTTCCAGTTGCCAAGGGATTTTTTACATGCGAAACAATGCACACGGGCGTCCGATCTCACTACCCAGAGACCATGGGAAATACTAGAAGTCCAAGTCCACGTGAAAATATCCCAGTCCTTACCGGGGATTGAACCCGGTTCGTTTTGCTCTCGAGGCGGACACTATGCCTTGAGACCACGCAGTCCCCTGCCTTTCTGTGAAACGTCGCTTACAGTCCGTGTGTCAATGACGCTGATACTATATTGCACATTATAAATCGGGCTAGGAAATATTTACACGGTGCCAATTTTTCTCGCTTCGACTTAAACATGAGCTTATTTTCCTTAATACCCAATGCAGTCCTGATAGTATCTTTAATTAGTTTGCACGGAGAAAACTCTTTAGCCCCGATAGTTATCTCTAATGGGGCAATCTTTACTCCTGATAGCATCTCTAATTGGTTTTCCCCTTTGAGCCGTCTCTAGCCCTGATAGTATTTCTAACTGGTTTGTCTGTATAGCAATCTCGTCTGGTCGGTGTATTTGTTATGTTTGAGTAGCATACTGAATTATAGACTGGAGTTCTGTGGCGTAGTGGGGGGGGGGGCGCAAAGGGAGAGGAGAGAGGTATAGATCCACCTCTCTTTAACCATCACTACTAATTAGAAATTTGCTGAAGTGTGATGTGTTCGACCTATGAACTACAGCAGTCTTTAAATAGTTAGAGGATGTCGTGTGTTCGACAACAAAGAATCCCCCTTCTCCTTATAACAATCTGCAGACAGTACTTGAGTTCGGAGGCTCCGTTACTAGCAAAAGCACAATTCAAAACTAGATGAGATAAGGACCAGAAACTTCACCACAAATATAGCGGATAGGAAGGAGAGCAGAATTGTTTTCTGACCTAGCTTAGAGTGGTCAACGTTAAATGAAGAAGAAGAAGTTCCTAGCACACACCAGACTCCACTTTCCAGACCAAACCCCACAACGGACTGCACTACGATAGATAACGTCTTAACTTCATCAACCATTTCATACACATCATTATAACATGCCTAACCCGCTCTTATTACAGGAAGATATATGTTAAACCACTATGGTCACATGCGAAATATTATTACAATTTCGGATCTATCCAAACCCAAAAACTGTTTTCAGTACTTTTGGCAAATTAAAAAAACTCAAAATTGTAAAACCAAAAAGACGTTGTGTAAAACTAGCTCGGTCCCGTACGAGATACTCCCGCCCATGGGCGTCTACTCCGCCACTTTCCTAGGTATACTGACCCCGTTTTTCGCTCCCCGTCCGCGCGTTGGTGATACATTGGCTAGTTCCTGTCCCAGTCATCCTCTTGAACGAAGTTTTTTCGCCAGGGACACAGATGAGTATCATTTATTTTGTACATTAGAGTCCTATGTAGTCACTTCATAGTTAAAGCATATTTGTGTATGTGTACTGTGTTTGTTCTTTATGTGCTGATGAAGGCTAATCAACTCAACGTCCTTTGTTTGTTTATTGTGATCGATTTTGTAAAGCTAACATAAACTGTTTGTTTTTTCTTACCAACTTTCTCTCTTCCCTAAAATTTTCTACCGCTTTAAAAACAAACTAGAATGGAGAACGATCCATGAAGAAAACATCAGGAAGACAAGGGCAGGAAAAACATACTGGCACACGTGAAAGCAAGGAGCGGTACGAATGTGTGGATAGGGACATTAGGCCAGATCGCTACCAGAACTTTAGCTACGAAAGTGGCACAAATAAACCAGACCACAAATATAACCAAAGACTTTTGGCAGCTTTGGCTAGCTAACAGCAGGTTGAACGTGGTCGAGCTTTTTTTAAAAACAGAATCGGAATCGGTGTGTTCGACTCACACTGGCGACCGATTTCTAATTGGCTCGCCGGTAGACTACTTCGTCACCGGTCATGACATTATTTGGGTCTGTCTCCTTTCATCGCATCAACACTGCATGAGGCCTTTTCGGGGCTCTTGGTGACGTGCAATGCTAGGCCATTTTATGTGACGCACATAATTTAGTCACAATTATAACCTAAAGTTCTCCCTTCGGGGATGCTGGGTGAACGTGACGATTTTTTAAAATCAAAGTAATGAAACGAAACGCGTGACTGACCGAAATTTTCAAATATTGAGCCAAACTGGAAACCATAAACAACGTGGTCATACATCATACATCATCATCATCATCATACATCATTATCATACATCATCATCATCATCATCATCATCATGTGCTCTGACGACTCTAGTAGGCGTTCATGCATCTTCACAGATCTATGTCCCTTGTCTTCTGGATCAGTACCACAAATGATATCACTCCGTGCCACCGTCTCAATTTACCCGCTATCATCTCTCTGGGCCTACCTCTTCCTCTTCTACCGTTAGTGTTCCCGGTCGTCTCAATTTACCCGCTATAATCTCTCTAAGTCTACCTCTCCCTCTCCTACCGTTAGTGTTCCCAGTCGTCTCAATTTACCCGCTATCATCTCTCTGGGCCTACCTCTCCCTCTCCTACCGTTAGTGTTCCCAGTCGTCACAATTTACCCGCTATCATCTCTCTGGGTCTACCTCTCCCTCTCCTACCGTTAGTGTTCCCAGTCGTCTCAATTTACCCGCTATCATCTCTCTGGGCCTACCTCTCCCTCTTCTACCGTTAGTGTTCCCAGTCGTCACAATTTACCCGCTATCATCTCTCTGGGCCTACCTCTCCCTCTCCTACCGTTAGTGTTCCCAGTCGTCACAATTTACCCGCTATCATCTCTCTGGGTCTACCTCTCCCTCTCCTACCGTTAGTGTTCCCAGTCGTCACAATTTACCCGCTATCATCTCTCTGGGTCTACCTCTCCCTCTTCTACCGTTAGTGTTCCCAGTCGTCTCAATTTACCCGCTATCATCTCTCTGGGCCTACCTCTACCTCTTCTACCGTTAGTGTTCCTAGTCGTCACAATATTCCCCAAAGCCGTCCGCCTTATCACATGACCAAAGAACTGCGCGTGGGTAATAGATACCGAGGTTATCAATATTCACTTTATTGTAAGTATTCGCAATCAATATTTCTAGTCCACAGCGTACACGTTTGCCTAATACGTATAGAGAATGTACCCGTGAAGTACAATTATAGAGGATGTTAAAAAGTTAAAGTGTAAAGTCGACAGCATTGCACCGGATTGTATCCCAATATGGCTCTGTCTCTCTTCACAGAAAACGGCTTACCGCCTGCCGAGAGCATCGCAGAGAAACGAATCCCGTAGCTCCGGTGACGATCCCTAGAGATCTCCGTAAAAACTGCAGTAGTGAACCGAACGACGCAGCCGTGAAACGAACCTAAGACCTTCACAGCGCGAAGCAAACGGATTGAACAGGCATGGACATTGAAATAAGATGCCGATGAGCAAGCACGCTTGTATATCAATTGGCACCGTCATTAAGACATAAAGACAACTTTATCCGCGAAGTAACAGCTCATATCAAAGCAACGCGAAGTAACATATTCACATCAGTACTGAGCTATAAGTCGGCTCTGTGGCTAAGTCGGTGCGAACGCTTCGTTATGATGGGTTCGATTCCAACTGCGGGCAATGCGCCTTGCGTTGGTTTCGACAGTGGTATCAAGAGAGCCGACCGTCTAGTAAGCAAAGGCACACTACTGGATGTAAATTTGCCTAGAAAAACCATACAACAGCCAGAAGCTGCTGGGGTTAGTTCTGCAACGTCCTGTAAAGGATACGCAACTAACTAACTGTGCTACAAGTGCCAAAAATGGACAGTATTAAATATTCACATTTGTAAGATCCGATTCTAAGGGAAAGTCGCCAGTTTCACGACTTGAGACTGGATATATATTTCATAAATCCAACAACATTGGTTCGATTCAACTGCAGGCTATTTGGTAACAAAGACCTTTGTCGCTGATTCCGAAAACGGTTGGAGTGTCGACTGTTCACAAAGTAGTGTAAAACTTCTGACCGTACATTTATCCATCAAAACCACAGGCACCCAACAAATGATGGGGGTTGGTTTGGGACCTGACCTTTTTGAATGGTGAAATTGTTTATTTTCATCCTATACGCATATAATGGGGCACCTGTGATATTCTCATTCTATACGTATATAACTGGGCAGTTCCCCCCCCCCCCCATTCTTGCAAATATTGTAGGCAGAAAGAAGATCTTAATCCTAATTTAGGAGCATAATAATAATGATGTCATGAACGGCAAATTACTATACTAATAATTTAAAAAGAATGAAATGTAGCTAATATTTATAAAGAGAATTTCTTTGGGTTGTTAGGGGGGGGGGGGGGGGGGGTGACCGATTGACTCATTAACAAAAATACTTGGGGGAGGGGGGGCGTCTTGGGTCTAAGCCACATGTTCTGGTGCCTATGGTTGTGTGTGTGTGTGTGTGTGTGTGTGTGTGTGTGTGTGTGTGTGTGTGTTGTTTACCTTGAACACCTTGTGACGTATTGTTTGTTTATGAACTTCATCTGTTCTTGTCACCTTGTCGCATTTTTTTTCGTAGAAAAGTCTGAATTTGTCTGGTATCCATCGCATGGGCTGATCTCTGTGTAGCCACACAGTATTTAGCACAGGTATTAAAATATTGCAAAACAGGACAAATAACTGAATGTCCGGCTAGTAACTGAACGTATACATGAATGTTCGCTTAGTGAATGAAAGAATACCTGAATATCTGGCTAGTGACTATACGTATACCTGAATGTCCGGTTAATTACTTTACAAATATCTGAATGTCCGGTTAATGACTGAACGTATAACTTAATGTCTGGTTAATGACTGAACATACACCTGAATGTCTGACTGGTGATTGAACGTATACATGAAAGTCCGGTTAGTGCTTAAACGTATGTCTGGATGTCCGACTGGTGAAGGAAAGTATACCTGATCGTCCGGCCAACAGTGACGGAAAACACGTCACCCGATTAAATCAAAATTAACGTGTATTTGGTAAAACCAGTTAGTGTCCTAATTAATACGTTAACAAATTCAATGAGAGGCAGCCACACATAGGTAGTAGAAATCTGCACATAGAGTTATGACATACTCCTGTTCGTGCCTTCTGTTCGACTGCAGTCAAGCCATTACCAAACAATTATTCACTGAACTGTGACTAAAACGCTTAATAATAAAGCGGGGAAGGGAAAAAAATATACACACAATAAAAATGACACGTTTTGGCCGAAGCCTTTCTCGACACAAACCACAACAACGTCAAAAAGCGGTAAAGTACTCTCATCACCTGTCCCTACAACTGTGGCGGGACCGGGCGGGTCACGTGAATACTACAAAATAGAGGAAATGATGAGAATAAAATATTTTAAAAAGAGAGCGAAAATAATAATCATACTAATAGGAAAAATAAAAAAAGGATCAATTGGAGTAGTATTCGTAGTATTGTAAAAATAACAGTGATAATGATGTGCTGTGTATAGGGTTAGTTGCGTATCCTTTACAGGACGTTGCAGGACCAGCCCCAGCAGCCCCTGGCTGTTGTGTGGTTTTTCTATGCAAATTTATGTCCAGTAGTTTGCCATTGCTATCTGGACGGGGACGGTCGGCTTCTTTGAAACCACTATCGAAACCTACGCAAGGCGCATGGCTCGAATTTGGGATCGAACTCGGCATCCCGGCATTACGAAGCGTTCGCATCGACTTAGCCACAGAGCCGACTGTGTGTATGGATGCGGAATGAAAACGGTGAGAAGACAGTATACGACCACAACTTACAAAACTGACTAGATCGACTGTTGTTTGTTGCTAAAAATATTCTTCAAACTGAGACGATTCATCCGTTTCCAGCAATCCCTCATTTCAATAAATAACTCTTTGCCCAAACTGTATGATGTCATTAGGAACTGCTATTGTTCCCGTACAGAGTTGGAACAAAAGCAGCACTCCTCTTGCTTCAAGAACGCTTTCTGCGTCAGTGTTGAACAGAGGCTTCTATAGAACGTTACACTAGAATATGCTCAATGAAACATGTACATAGCTAGTCCTGTCGATTGCGTGTACAGCACTTATGTAAGGGGGACCCTATTAGTTTTACTTCTCGATGTAAAAGGGCGAGAAAAAACTGCCAATACAGACACAATCTTAAAAATCGTTTGCCGTGTAGAGCAGCGGTTCTCAAACTGGGCGCCGCTTTCTGGGTGACAGCTTTCATCAAGGATACCCAGGGCAGCCGCAAGCGTATGCCAGGGGTGCCGCGGTAATAATTTGCTTGAAATCAGCAACGACAGCAATTTAAATCAGAAATACCACGAAAAAGCAAAGAAGAGTTTTTGATGCAGGTATATTCAGAAAACAATTATATTAGCTGTGACGAAACGACCTCAGTGGTTTCAAAAGTTAGTACTTGTAATTCCTTAACCCAAATATTATTAAAACCACGTGGATTTAATTGTTACCAGTCCTTGGTCCAGACAAAGCAACCCAGCTTTGTGTAATATTACCTAACCTTACCTGAGCTAGAAATTCGTTTTACATGCCGGTGTCATAAAATAATCTCCTGGCCACAGTCTGTAGGGGCGAACAAACTGGGAACTAATTATCACACCTGAGATTATCTCCCATGAGCTGAACCTTAGTGTCATAAATGTTACATAACACAGACTGGGTGGGACCTTTTGAACAGAGCAGATCAGGGGAATTAACTTGGTCAAGTATGAAACACAATGGCTTCACTGACCGTCTTTTCACACCTTTTCAGTTAGATTAGTTGTAAACTGGATTGGGCCACTTAAGAATGTTTGCTCATAGAGGGATGTCAGTCCGGAATTGACTGGCAGGCACCTTGTCAGCTAAATTGATCTGCTAGGTACTTCTGGGGCGTGGCTTAGATCTTCTCTTGTAGGACAGGTTAGGTACTAGGAAAGGGAGGAGTTAACTCTGCTAATAGACTGCGAGCATTGCAGAACTACCTCATAGTGCCGCCAGCTAGCCACAAACGCAGACCTACAGAGAAAAGATTGGTTTGAAAGGATTGCCTGAGTCTTGTTTGGAATTGCTGGAACGTTTCCAGCTCCCGTCGGGGTGAAGACGACTGACAGATTGTCACATGCACGAACCTAAGTTATTGGAGATCGGCCAGTTGGAAAACAGGTGGAGAATAAGCTGAACCAGGAGTAGAACAGGCGGGGAAGAAGCTGTAAGAGGTGGAAGAGCTTGACAGTGCCTCACGACTGTCGGAGTTTCTTACAAAACAAATTTATGTTCACACATTGTTCGTACTTTATTACCCTCATCACACCACTCTAATCCCAGGTGCTATTTTCTCGCTGAAGCATCTCATCACTATCATAACATAAGCCAGTCAATGTTTGTGTAAACACAACAAACTGGGAATGTCATTTAACTGATTTTTAGAAAATAAAACTGTATGTCAAGTTTTATACTACATCGTTTGTTAAATTCCAAGTGTATTCAGTCTTACCTGTTTAACTAAACTGATAGATAAAATTACATTTGGTGGGAGCTCATTAATAATTCTATACCAGGAGAGGAGAAAGTCGGAGGGGTTAACTGTATCTTGAAATCTCATTGGGTTCGTCTTGATATCTATCTATTCCTTCTCCTACTCCTGTGGGTACTAAATGCAGCTGTTGTGTATTTACATGACGAACCAAATATGGCTGTTTTCTTGGATATCCAGGACTTTGAGATCAACATAGCTCGGATAATAGTCTAGTTTCTCTGGTGGAGGTGAAGTGTTAAGAGGTAAACTCCTACTCATCACAAAAGCATCTATCCACTTCGGACGACCGCGACATTAGCAAGGCTGCAGGGCATTCTCAACGTACGCTTACATTAAACAAACAGATACAGGAGAACGCTTCAAGTGATTTAGGTGTACAATTAACTAAACTTCCCATAAACATAAAGGACATAATGCAAATGTATCTTGACAGTTTCATTCATCGTATTAAAGACAACTGAACATAAAATTTGCATTTTTTTTCTTTATTTCCTAAGTATTCAAACCTCTTTAAAGGTAGGTGTGCTGCAAAAAGTTTTTGCCCGACAAGGGTGCCGCGGCAAAAAAAAAGTTTGAGAAACGCTGGTGTAGAGAATAGTGCTTGTTCCCGGCCGTCCCGTAAAAATATGTTTAAAATGAAAAGCTGGTCATGTGTAATTCATGTACAACACTGATGTAAGCCGGGGCTTGGTAGTTTCTTTTGAGGAGATCTGTGTGTATAAAACACCGGGACCTGCCATTTCATACATATCAACATTCTGAAAGACAATTGTAGGTGGTAGCAGAGGTTTTTTTTGTTCCAACTGGTCGCTTTAAATAATACGCCAAATGAAACGTGTAGATACTTAACTGGTTATTCCCGCGTAAAACATGTACAAAACGAATGTTAGTGGAGCCTTGATTTCTGAAAGAAAGAATGAATGAATGAATGAATGAATGAAGAATTAACATCAAGTATTGGCATTCCTTTACGTTCACCGTTCTCTTTTTGGCGAGCGGCTGGGGGAGTGGGCAGAGCACTAGATTTTCACATTATCTAAAATACCAATGTTATAATCTGTTATTTCTGTCATCACCTTTTCCAATCACGCCCATTTATACTAACTTCTAGGTTATAAAACTGGCCGTGTCCTTAGGTTTTAAACTTTTATTTTGTAGAACGGGGTATGTGCCTTAGTTTTACTATTTCTTGGATTGAGACTGAAGTTTGAGTACCTCTTGCTCCATCTCTTCCCTCCCTCTGCTTTTCTTCTGTTCTCATCCTTATCATTATCGGCTTCTTCTTCTTCTTCTTCTTCTTCTTCTTCTTCTTCTTCTTCTTCTTCTTCTTCTTCTTCTTCTTCTTCTTCTTCTTATTATTATTATTATTATTATTACTATTATTATTATTATTATTATTATTATTTTTCTTATTCTTCTTCTTCATCTTCTTCTTCTTCTTCTTCTTCTTCTTCTTCTTCTTCTTCTTCTTCTTCTTCTTCTTCTTCTTCTTCTTCTTCTTCTTCTTCTTCTTCTTCTTCTTCTTCTTCTTCTTCTTCTTCTTCTTCTTCTTCTTCTTCTTCTTTCTCCTCCTCCATATATTAATTCAGCTGCTTCCTCATTGACTGTTAATAAAACTTCAACAATTTCAGAAAATAAATTTAGAAGTATATTAAATGGTAGTACGAAACAGAACAAACAATTCATGTTTGTTGGTGAAAACTAAGCAGGATCTCAAAGAGCTGCGAATCTTCTTCTGTCTGCTGTTGAGACGTTGTGTTGTGATTTACACCAAGGCTGTGATATCTGCACACTCCGGCCAAACACATGCAAATTCAGCAAACTCGTAATTAGTCGCCATTCTAACAGGCAGTCGTCCCTGTTCCAACGTGTAATGTGCTGATGAAGGCTCTATAGCCGCATTTTCCTTTTGTGTTTGTTATATTGTAAAGCTGGATTTATGTCTATAATGACAGGTCTCTGTGTCTTTTACATTCATATACCTTTACAAGAAACTAGCAAGGCCCCTCTTACAGTAGTGTTTAACTTGTATTGTAAAGGCCCTGCACACATAAGACACCTTTCACGAAGCATATTTTTAGAATGGTGAATGTGAAAAAAGCGATGTTTAACCAAAGTTCATATTGATTGTATGTGTGTGTGCGCGTGTGTGTAGAGGGAGAGAAGCAGGGGGGGGGGGGGGGGGGAGTTGACAGAAAATTATCCGCACCGGGTAGTACCTGACCTTGCTACGCCACTGCAACCAGAGCAAGGTACCGAGTGTTGGGGGACGACACCTGATTGAGTGATATAAAGTAAAGTAAAGGACCCTTTTCCCCGCCTTTTAGGCGTCGTGGGTATATAGGGCTAGACCTATATTTTATAGACCAAACGGCACTTGGTGGGTGATGTGGTCACCACTACGACGGCCATCTTTAATTTTCAGGACTGTACCTGGTACCCACTTAAAGCTGGGTCGACCTGGGAGCCAAAGTCATTTAAAAAAACAATCTGGTCCTCGCTAGGAACCGAACACAGACCTTCCGATCCGCAGGCAAGGGTCTAGCCGCTATACCTAGGCGGCTCCCAGATTGATTGACATCCTTTATCTAAATGTGACAGTACATTTCGTTCTGTGTTTGAACCGCGTTCGTTCATTCGTGCATTCCAGGGAAGTTCCCGCCAGCATACATACATTGAGGTATGTGAGATTATTTTCTTCTTCTTGATCGTCCGTCCGCCGTGACAAAGGTTGTGCACCAAGATTGAGAAACTAATGCAGTCACCATGTTTCCCACCAGTTTCCAGTTACATTCTGATATGTTCATGATATTTGGTTTTTCAAATGCTGCCGTGGTCTATTTTAATATATCTGTATCTCTCACATTCACGGGAAAATACATCATTTAAACTAGTAGAGCTAACTACGTGTCATTTCGTTTCCTAGTATTATGTGTCTCCTGTTTGTTATAGAACTTAACGTTAATCAGTTGTTGATATCAAATCTCTCTCTCTCTCTCTCTCTCTCTCTCTCTCTCTCTCTCTCTCTCTATATATATATATATATATATATAATATATCTTTCTCTCTCTGTCCTTTCGTCGTCCCTTGCGTTTTCCTCCCTCCGGGCTGCTACACAAAGGATAGAACACTCTGAGATTAAGAATTCTCAATCTGGTTGTCAAGCCAACAGGATTAATCTTAGGAACCCGGTTCAATCCTCAAACAAGTTACATAGGAAACATGTAACGGCGCTATAAATCATCAGCATTGTCATCATCAGGTGCTTTGCCGACTGTCGTGGGCGATCATGCCTCTCCACAATCCACGATCCTTAGCAGCATGTGTCAACTGGTTGGCTGACATACCTCCATGCAATGCAACAAGACTGTTCTCTCGTTGTCTTCCTCTATCTCTCCTTTCACAGTTCTTTTCAGTGGTCACAACATTTTCCGTTTTCCCTCTTTCCTCCACGTCCGAAAAATGATGACTGTCTCCCTCTGATGTATGTGATAAGTTGTCTTCGGGCTCCCGTCTCTTTCAAAACCTCTTGGTTGCGCTATTAATACAAGGTTTGAGCTTTGAACAACAGATTAACATCACGGAACACGGGTAGTAATCCACAAGTGCTCCATTCTTCTTCTAACTCAGGTCTGAGTCCGAAGAAACTCAGCAGGGTGCACAGGCTCTGTAGCACTGGCGAGGATCTTGAAATACTTTGGGTAGATTTTTAACTTCAAATTTTGCCCGGGCTACTCTTATCGATTTCCAACAGCCAACACGGGCGTCCGATCTCACTACCCAGAGACCAGGGGGATTACTAGAAGTCCAAGTCCACGTGAAAAAAAATCCCAGCTCTTACAGGGAATTGAACCTGGAACCTCTAGCACTCGAGGTGGACACCATGCCTCGAGACCACGCAGCCCCCTCGCCATAAATACAAAAGTATAAACTATTATGCACACACTCGAGGCAATAATAAAACTTGACTAAATGAGATCGGCGCCCTAACAATATAAATGCCACCAAACAGAAACACAACCTTCATCTGCTCTCTGTTGCTAGTGACAATGACATAAATACAGACGGAACGCTAAGCTCGTAGCACCATAAATGTCTGTATAGAATTGATGTGGCTCCCAGCTAAGTGAAAAGGAATGTTAAACAGCCAGTGTGTGTTGTGTGGTAATTCTAGGAGCATTATATGAGGTGACAGTAACAGGGTTGAAAGGTTTGCTGTACACACAAGTTAACGGTTAACAATTAGAGAATATTGGTTTGCTGTGCGCAGGTTAATAGTACAAGAAAGGGATGTTTTGCGGTGTACAAGATAAACTGAAACAATTAATGAATGTGGTCTGCAGTATACAATTAAATAGCAGTAATAGTTAACAACGGATGGTTTACGAAATAATACTATAACTCAACAGTAAAACGTAGCGAAGAATAATAACCCCCTCTACTCTCTCTTTCTCTCTCTCTCTCTCTTTTTCTCTCTCTCTCTCTCTCTCTCTCTCTCTCTCTCTCTCTCTCTTTCTCTCTCACTCCCAATAAAAAAGAACGCACACATTCATTACTACTTTGAGAGCTAGTGCACTTGAGACCGGTGCAGTGATACTAATACGAGTTCTTTTTCTTCTTCTTCTTCTTCTTCTTTGTCTTCGTCTTCTGCCTCTTCTTCTCCTCGTCCTCCTCCTCCTGCTCCCTCTTCTTCTTCCGTCTTCTCCTTTAAAAAAAAAACGCGGTTGGCATGTTGTGTTATTTTACAGATAGGCTGCGCATCTGAACCTTTCGACCCGACATATCCGATTCAAGCAACGGGTGCAGTTTTTTATGGAGACCACCGGGGATAGTCGCCGCAACTACGGTGTTCATGTTTTGCGAGATGCTCTCGGCAGTTGGCTGGCATTTTGCGGAAGGAGGCCTAGTCATATGCGATAAAAATCCGTCCAAAGCAGTCGATTCTCTAGATTGTAACCTTTTCCTTCTAACCTAACAGCGAGTACAGATAAAATTATGATGATGTCATACGATAGTATTTTACGACAATACTTTACGATGGTAATTTACGATAGTACCTTACAATGTTACTTTACGGTATCCTGTGTGGGTTCCCGGGCCCCATTGCGGAGGAAAACAAGAATAGAACCACTGCATGTCGTAAGAGTCTACTAATTAGGAGCTTCGTTAAAATTTGGAGTGCATCTGCCTGAGAGGCAAGGAACCAACAGTCTGCATACAAGTGAGTCAGATCTGTAAAGTAGATGTGTACCAAACACTCAGGTTCTGGAACAGGACTACAGTCCAGAAGTGGACGAACAACCAGAAATTTCCACCGGAGTTTATAGCGAACTGAAGGGGGGGGGGTGGATTCGGGGGGGGGGGGGGGGGTGGAGAACTGAGCACGGATGAGAACATAAAATTACAGATCCTATCAACTTAAGATGATCATTATTTCATCACATATTTCCGTCTGGGTGGTTTGGCCACATGTGTCAGTCGGGCGAGACCATAAAAATGACATGATCCGTCGTTCTGGTGATCGTGTGAGATAGCAAAACGTGACAGCCTACGCTTATAGGCATGATACATGATGTTGATGTTTTCCGAATTTACCCATCGATCACCCAGTTCAAAAGATCCTGGGCTATAAAAAACGCGACATGTCTTATTATGGGAAATGATTGCACAGGACTGAATGATCGGTTGATCGGTTAATTGATTGATTGAGTGGATTGTCTAACCCTCTGCATCAAACCGTAAAATGTCCCTAAACTATTCCTGTGAGATCCTTTACACACCCAAACACATGTGCACACACACACAAACACACACCCAAACACATACATACATCCAGACAGGAACACACAGATAAACACACAGACACGCACACACATATACACACAGAGGCACACACAAGAATACACTGTTATGTAGCATTTCAGTTCATTAGCTCTAATTTACTTCTATTAGCTATACATGGAATTTATATAGGATAAATCATGTTATATATGACAACATCGGTTTCTGCTCACACGGAAGTGACCAAGTATCCATTATGGATACGGGAATAGATGTTTTGTTTTTTACAAACAGACATAGCGGGCCAGATAAAGAACAAGATTATGTTTAAGTTATGTCATGATCCACATCACGGGGAATTGTACATTCATCGTTGTCATCATCGTCATCACAGAAAAAAAGGAAGAAGTAGAAGAAGAAGAAGAAAAAGAAGAAGAAGAAGAAGAAGAAAAAGATGAAGAAAAAAAGAAGAAAAAGAAGAAGAAGAAAAAGAAGAAAGAAGAAGAAGAAGAGGAGGAGGAGGAAGAAGAAGAAGATAGGAGGAGAAAGAAGAAGAAGAAGAAGAAGAAGAAGAAGAAGAAGAAGAAGAAGAAGAAGAAGAAGAAGAAGAAGAATTTTTGAATTTTGAGAGCATCCTTCTTCCCTGTGGCTACATACGGATGTGAGTCGTGGACAATCTCTCAGTCCTTAGAAAGAGAATAGGAGCTTTTCAGCTGAAATGCTTTAGAAAAATTATCATAATATCTTGGACAAAGAAGAGGAAAAATACTGACATCTTGAAAGATCTGAACATCAAGGAAGATTGGCATCCTGTCTGGGAAGCTGAAATATTTTGGTCACATCAAGCGCCACGACGGATTGGCAAAAACTATAGCAGAAGGCATGGTACCAGGAAGGAGGGGCAGGGGCCGACCGACAAGAAAATGGGCACAGGATATAAATGACTCCTTGAGTGTGAAAGTACATGAGGCGGGAGAGCTGGCGAGAGACCGAGTTTCTTTCAGGCAGACTGTGATGAGAGCGACGTTCTGCAAAGGACCTGCTACATGATGATGACGAGATTGTTATCAAAATTGTATGGGTATTAAACGTGAATAAACGGTAAACGAAGAATGGAAATGATCCCCTATGTGATATTTATTGGGCTATAATGTATAAAGATCGAACACTTTAATCCATACTTTGATACTTTGTGTTGTGGTCTACAGTAAAGCTGCGATATTCCTGCAGTTCTGCTCAAGAGTAGTTTTAAAGTAGTCTTGCCTTCGGAACCCACACACATCCCCGTGTGGGTTCCGGGGCCCCATTGTGGGGAAAACAAGAATAGACTCACTGCCTCCCCAAAAGCATGTCGTAAGAGTCGACTAATTGGGGAGCTTCCTTTGAAGTCGGAGTGCATCTGCCGGAGAGGCAAGGAACCGACAGTCTGTATTCAAGAGAATGAGATCTGTAAAACTGATGCACACGCAACACTCAGGTTCTGGAGCAGGACTGCAGTTCAGTAGTAGACGAGCAACCAGAACCTTCCGCCAGAGTGTACAGCTGGTGAACGCGAGGAAGGAGGAGGAGGAGGAACCCACACAGAGACCTTTTACTATATAACTAACAGGTACTCACAGGCAATGTAGATTACAAAATCCAGAATTCGAACTTCACAGACAGCACATGGCGTTCTTTTATTTTCCTTCTGGATACTCAAATAACCGTCGCCACCCAAGTGTATCTAAAGACTGACAGGTTATTCACACACATGCGACCTGTCTTGATTGTGGAGTTTCTATATCCGACCGCGGTCCACTGAAGATAAGCAAGCGGTATTTTGTTGATGAAGTCGTGGGTGTGTGTGTGCGTGTTGTGCGCGCGGGACTGCGTAACCTGGGCGACGGTCGATATTCATGCACAGAGAAGTAGAAACACTAGCTAGCTTGTAAAAAATAAAATCGATTACACCAGCTGGACACAGCTGGCTCAGGTAGGAATGTGTGTCTTCAAGGTGAGAATAGAAAAGTAAAGAGCCCTTTTAACGACTTAGAGCGTATTGGGTAGGAAGATGGTGTTAGCCCGATATCTTTTTTAAGTTTCACTGGCAGTAAACTATAGTGAACAAGTTCTTGCTGTTCGTCCACTTCTGGATTTTGATCACGTTACAGAACTTGAGTTTTTCGTGCACATACGTTTTACCGACCGGGCTTATTTGTATGCACACTGTTGGTTTCTAGCCTCTCATGAAGATGCACTCCAGCTTTCAAGGAAACGACCCTAATTAGTTCTCTGTTCCTACAGGGTTGTTAGCGGGCAGTGGGTCTACCCACCCCAACTCCTCTATTCCTAATGGGGTGGGTTAGTAGGGGTGGGGGCAGAGCTGACCTAATAAAATTATGGGAAGGGGGCGGGAAGGAACAAATGAACTTTAGTTTAAAAGGGTTACAAATTGGGCACGCAGGCCCGTCTTAAACTCAGCTTTCCAAAGCACTCGTCTTTCAGACAACATTGCATGTTATCAGTAATACAAGTTATGTTTACAATAACGTATGAAATCTCTACATAAAATATACTGAAATACGATTAAAAAATGCACACTCATACCATATATACACAATAATACACATAAAACAAAAACACGTACACAATTGTTACATGCTCGTACATACACAGACACATACACAGACACATACACAGACACATACACAGACACATACACAGACACATACACAGACACATACACACTCATATACATACAAAAACACACACTCATATAATACATACACACTCATATACATACACACATATACGCACACTAATATACATACACACATAAACAGAGAAGGCCCTGATACATCCATCCATCCATCTATCCATCCATCCATCCTTTCATCCATCCGTACATACGTACATACATGCATACAGACGGACGGACGGACGGACCGAGGGACGGACGCACGGACGCACGCACGCACGCACGGACGCACGCACGGACGCACGCACGCACGCACGCACACACACACACAGACAGACAGACAGACAGACAGACACACACACATGCACACACATACATACATACATACATACATACATACATACATACATACATACATACATACATACATACATACATACATACATACATACATACATACATACATACATACATACATACATACATACATACATACATACATACATACATACATACATACATACATACATACATACGCACGCACGCACGCACGCACGCACGCACGCACGCACGCACGCACGCACGCACGCACGCACGCACGCACGCACGCACGCACGCACGCACGCACGCAGGCAGGCAGGCAGCCAGGCAGGCAGGCAGGCAGGCAGGCAGACAGACAGACAGACAGACAGACAGACAGACAGACAGACAGACAGACAGACAGACATGCAAGCTTAAAAGATCAAAAACGGCTCAGTGTGTGAATTGAAACTTTTACTTTTAACTTATGCCTCACTGCTTCAGCATTTTCGAAACCACATGACTACAGCAGCTTATTTAAACAATACTGGATTTAGTCATCGATTAGCAAGGCACTGAATGATTCACATAGAATTTCCCACTTGTAAATATAGCGACGCCCGACTACACCTGTAGCTCCTCACTTAATCTCTCAATCTCTGAATCACAAGTTTGGTGCAGGGCTAACAATAGGATTTTTTTTTTTTTTTGAAAAACCCAGCTTCGCTAAACACACAAAACCCAGATTGTTAAAATGTACAAAATTTATAGTTACGAAACAAAACATTTACCACTTTTATTTTAAGATATTTAAAAAAAAAAAACAGATTTCCCCATGGCGTCAAATAAAAACCCAGATCTAGGGCGGGGGAGGGGGGGGGGGCAGCATTGGCAGCCCTGGTTTGGTGGCTTGACTAACCTAACCATCTACTTTTCACTCCCCCGCTGGAGATACGAGACAGCACAGTTGGTTTCTTTTCAAATCCGTTTCCACACCTGTCAACTCGAACCCGAATGCTCCTGTAGTCAATGACGCCCCCACGAGGAGAGGCCGACCATGAATCACCTTAAGTAGGGCGTCAGACAAACAGATGACATGCCTTTCTTGACACAGTATACAGTAAACTATACCTGTGGAGAATAGTGGGATCAGGGCTCTCTCTCTCTCTCTCTCTCTCTCTCTCTCTCTCTCTCTCTGTGTGTGTGTGTGTGTGTGTGTGTGTGGGGGGGGGGGGGGGGGGTTCTTTGCCTATGTATTGCTTGGGTTTTTGTTCAGCTTAGTTGGGTTTTTCAAAAAGAAAAAAAAAAAAATCTTATTAGCAGCCTGAGTGGGATATGGGATTGTTCCTCAGTAGGACACTCCGTTCCTTATTGTGAATTGTTCTTCTTCGTCTTCTTCTTGTTCACCGGCTGTGTATTTCGGCGGTAAGTCCTGGTTGTTCGTCAATTTGGACTTTTGGCTTTGTACCAGGACCTGAGTTTTGTACATCCGTTTTACTGGCTTATTTGTGTGCAGTTCTTGTTCCCTACCTCTCGGGTATACTCCGACTTCGAAGGAAGACGTCAGTCCTTTCTCTGGGGCGACAGGAATTTTTCAGTCTCTTGTATCTTCTTACATAATTTTTAACCGTTAATATACTAACTAGCTAGAAAGTTGATTACTCAGTCAGATACTTTTCTAAAAGGTCGCAGTTACAATTTTACTAAAAACGGGTCACGGAATAACTGCTTCGTTCTTGTGACAGCAAAAACATTCAAGTAGCGATCGCGAGCGCCTCCCCCCCCCCACCCCAGCTCCCCACACACACACGCACGCACGCGCGCGATCACGCACGCACACAC